>CM033342.1:21116362-21716362 GCA_019395295.1 Osmanthus fragrans
TTAATTATTATTGCTATCGAAGTAGCACAATATTATAATTGATATTCTTGAAAAATATTATTTACTCCTTAAGAGTATAAATTAAAATTTTCAATATTCCAGAAGAATATTGACATATTACTCCTTGAAGAACAATAAGAAAATAGCAATGTGCTCGCCGAAGTAGCACGTGTTTTTCCGAAGAACATTATTATTTTAAATTAGTGTTTTTATTTTTTGAGAGGAAAACACGTAACTTAGAGTTAGCTTAATAAAACTATTATGCACTCTTCGAAACTGTAAAATGTAATTTTACTTATTTTATTGTGTAGTTAATCAAATGGCAAACCATCCACAAAACTTGAGTTTGTCTGCACTTGAACATATCTGTGCAAGAAATAATTATCTGTCATGGGTACTCGATGCTGATATCCACCCTATCTCAAAGGGTCCTAGTGAGAGACAATAAAATAGGAAACAAAGAATTTCCTGCAGGATCGTGCAAAAGCACTTATTCTTCCTTCGCCGATCATCTTCACGATGGGTTGAAAATTGAATATCTCACTGAGAAAGATCACAGCTCCATGGAAAAAAATTGACCTGCGCGCGACGATTGATCATCAGAGGACTATATTCTTTCCCTAAAAGCCCGTTATGAGTTGATGCACCTTCGTTTTGCAATATTTGCAAAACTGTAAGGGAGTAGCAATTCTGAAATTCTTTAGAATATCTTCCAAATTGGATCTTGTGTGGAGAAAAAATCACTGATGAAGAAATGTGTTGGAGAAAAGCTTTTCCTCAAACCTTTCCACACGTCACAATGTGCTCCTGCTCAGCAGCAAGTATCGTGAGCGTGTGTTTCAAAAAGTACCTCAAAACGGTATATCTTGCTTTCTTTATTGCTGAACGAGAAATAATGAAAATCTTCCTAATGAAAAATCATGAGTTACGTCCAACTGGTTCTAAATCCCATTGCCTAAAGCAAATGGTACTCTTGCTTTTTTTCTGAAGCAATATGCAATATCAAGACGTGGACGTTAACGGTGGACACAGATTTGGACGTGGAACCAGACTGGACGACGTGGAATAAATCATGGAACGAAATAATCAACAAAGTTATCATCAGCAAGGCAACCATTTCGAAAAGGCACAAAACAAATCGAAAGTAGCACATAACAAAAGGTGTATGAAGAATAATATTGTTTAAGAATGTGGAATTAAAGGGCATTATGGACACTTACCTGTCGTACTAAGCAAACACCCCTTGTGGATCCATTTATCCAAATTCAATCAAGGGAGAAAGGAAAGTTTGAGACATATTTCGCTAATTATGAATGTCTGATAACATGTGACTCATTTGGGTAGTCTCTGATTTTTTTGCCGATCCAAATGGAAACATTGAGCCACGATGATTGGGGCCAGGTGTGAATGGAAGATATAGAGTAATTTATTTTTTTTATGCTTCTAAGCATTTCACTGTTATTTTATTAAATTTAGTTAGAAATATGGTTTATTTTTTTTTTACTATTCACAAAAAAAAAAGAAAAAACTTAATTAAGTATCGTCCAATTTCATATTATTGAATTAAGTATACTTCTTTGGAAATTCAAACATTCACGTTTTATATTAAATTATGTGTATATTTGTGAATTTAATAGATTGATGAGGGATTTGTCAAGATACTTGTTGAATAGATAGTGCAACTACACATGACAAATCATCAAGACACAAAATATTTTTTTGGACCTTAATCATTAGCAAAAAATAATGTTGAATACAATATATCCTGGTGCATACGAAAATCGTTGAATCGCTCCGGAAGAGCTTTTATATAATTTTACCAAATAATACTAAATTTATAAATTTACGATGCACTTTAAACTCTAACAAATTTAGAGGACAAATATTCTGTAGCTTTAAAAGGATATTCGCTGCAATTGATATCACATTGAGACGATGGCAAGAAAATATTGTTTAGTAATCTTTGCATACTTTCCTTTTGTATCTGGCAAGAAGCAGATAAAAGAAAAATTTCATGCACTCCCAACTGGCAGGTTCTATTCAATTATAAAAATGGTTGAATCAACATAATGTCACGAACCAGAAGTTCTGTTAACCCCAAAAAGTTTCATACTTTGGCATGATAGGACTTGGGCTTCTAGTGAGCTATAATGATGGCGTCGAAAAATAAACAACTCACTAAGGACAGTCCCTGTTAAAGAACCAGAAGATTCTTTTACCTAATGATTATTCCATGTGTTACTTAATCACAAGGGCCCAAAAAAAGTTTTATTCATTAGACCTTTCCGACTACAAATGTCAATGATGAATCTCCAACATTTCTGGAAAGAACTCATGAGAGATATATGTGGGCCAATACACCCACCATGTGGACCATTTACGTTTATTTTAAGGTATTAATTGATTCATCTACTAGATGGTCACATTGTTTTGTTTACTTTCCACTAGGACATTTAGCATTTGCTAGACTACTTGCTCAAATCATAAAATTACGCGCACAATTCCCTGATTATTCAATCAAGACTATTCGTCTTGACAATGCTGGTGAATTTATGATCCACAAGCATTCGACGACGATATATTGTTATGGTCCATTGGGATTGTGTAAGTTCATCATACAGTTGCGCCATGTGACCCAAAAACAAAATGGTTTGGCAAAGTTCATTTATTCAAATTGCATACAACTTATTGATAAGATCATTACTATATGAAAACAAAGCAACCCGCTTCTGTTGTTGGGGACATGCCCCTATTACAATGCTGCATCATGTGGTTCGTAGTTATACCAACTGCCTATTTTCAATAAACACACCTTAACAACTTGGATTTTGTCATGACCTGATATTCTCACCTAACGTTTTTTGGTTGTGGCTAGTCCAATTGCCCTATCGTCATCCCCACAACTGTACTAATAAGGTCCCCAACGAAGACTTGAAATTTATGAGGGTTTTGATTCACCATCCATTATTAGTGATATCTGAACCTTTAACGGTGATTTGTTTTACTGCACGTTTTGCAGATTTGTCATTTTGATGAAATTTTACTTTCCCAACTTTGGGAGGGGAAAAACTACATTCTGAAAAAACAAGGTAAAATTTTTCTTGGAATTAAATAACTCTATCTCACTTTGATCCCGCAGTAAGTCAATGTGAGCAAGAGATTGAAAAAAAATCATTGAATTTGCAAAGAGTTGCAAATCAAATTACCGCCGATATATTTGTTGACACGAAAAAAGTGACAAAAGTCAAATATACCAAGCCCCCCCCATGCAGAAAATATTCCCAGTTAAAAATTGATGTCCCATCGCAGGACAATCTGTTGTAGCAAAACGAATCTAACATACACCAGAAGCGTGGGTTTGACCAGTTGTGTTTCAAAAAGACTCTGTACCTCGAAAAAGAAAAGTACAAGAGAAAAACCAACTAAAAACTTCGGAAGAAAAACAATTAGAAAAGATTTGATCAATCAAATATTTGAAAATATGGGTTTCCTGAAGAACCAACAGTTGTCCGAAAATAAATGAGATTTCAATAAATTATATGTTATATCTCATAAATTATGGGAACGAAATAATGTTGTTATAGAACAATAATTTTCACCTTTAATGTTAGCTCTTGATATTATGCAAAATGAGGATCCATGAACCACAGTCAGTTAAATACTGTCAAAATAGAAATTGATTGGCCAAAAATGGAAAGAAGCCATACAGGCGAATTGAATTCCTTAGAGAAACGAAAAGTGTTTGGACATGTAGTTCCAACACCTGAAAATGTAATCCCTGTAGGATACAAATGAGTTTTTGTACGAAAGAGAAATGAAAATTAATGAAATTACAAGATACAAAGCCCAGACTAGTAGCTCAAGGGTTTCTCACAAAGACCAGGTATTGATTATGATGAAACATATTTTGTCCCATAATTGGACACCATCACTTTGTTAGATTTTTGATTAGCTATGACTGTGTCACAAAAACTTGATATGCTTCTTATGGATGTAGTAACTGCATACTTATATGGTTCACTTGATAGTGACATATACGATGAAAGTCCCCGAAGGACTTAAAGTACCAGGAGCAAACGATACAGTGCCCCGAGAACCATGTTTCTCAATTTAAATTGCAAAGATCATATATGGACTGAAACAAATCTTGAACGCATGTGGTATAATCGTCCTTAGCGAATATTTTGTTGAAGGAGGGTTATAAAAATGACGATGTCTTGCCCATGTGTTTTCATAAAAGAAAACAAATATTGGATTTGCAATTGTCGCAGTTTAGATGTTGATGATCTAAACTTAATTGGAACTCCTGAAGAGCTCAACAAAACAGCTAATTAATTGAAAAAAACGAATTTGAGATGAAGGAATTTAGGAAAAACTAAATTTTGTCTTGGGTTGCAAATCGAACACTTTCCCCAGAAAGATTGTTTGTTCATCAATCTACATATACAGAAAAAGTTTTAAAACGATTTTTATATTGAGAAATACACATCCATTGGCATCACGTATGATTGTTCGATCACTTGATATGAAAAAGGACCCATTTTCGTCCACTTGAAGATGGAGAAAAGATTCTTGGTCCTGAATACCATATCTTTAGTGCAATTGGAGCATTAACATACTCTTGCAAATTGCAGCTACGACCCGACATAGCTTTTCTGTAAATCTCCTGGCAAGATATAACTCTACACCAAGTCAAAGACATTGAATGGTGTTAAACGCATTTTTCGTTACCAAAGAGGTACGATTGATTTTGAGATTATTTTACTCCCAAAAGTCGGGATCTACTTTAGTGGGATATGCAGAATGCAGGTTATCTAATCTGACCCACATAAAACTAAATCACAAACAGGATATGTGTTTACCACGTGGGAGGAACAGCTATATCATGGAGGTCTGTGAAGCAATTCCTTGACACAACATCCTCAATCATTCTGAAATTATTGCAATCCATGAAGCAGGGCGAGAATGTGGTATGGTTGAGGAACATGACCCATCATATCCAAGCATCATGCGGGTTAATTTCAACAAAAGAATAGTCCAACAATTTTGTATGAAGTACAAAGTCGCTTGTATTGCAACAACTCAAAGGACGCTATATCAAAGGCGACATGACGAAGCATATTTCTCCAAAATTCTTTCATACACACGAGTTTTAGAAGAATGGCGACATCGATGTTCAACAAATTTGCTCAGTGACAATTTGCTGCTGATTTATTCACAAAAGCACTGCCAACATCTACATTCAAGAAGTTAGTCCCATGGGATTGAAATGCTCGACTCAAAGATTTTTAGTGATCAATATCAGGGGAGTAGCTTGTACTCTTTTTCCTTCGCATAGGCCACTGTGTTTTTCCTAGCAATGTTTTAATGAGTTCAGCATTTATTTTTTTAATAATTCCAAAATAACAGTACTTTTTTTTCTTCGTTTGATTTTTTTGTCCTATTAGGTTGTTTTATCAAACAAGGTTTTAACGAGACAGATATTTTGTAATATGTCATTCAAGGGGGAGTGTTTGTAAAATGAAGGTTTTATTAAGGGTTTGAGTAGTGAATGACAATTATATACCCCTGTAGTCCAAGTAAAAATATTACCATTGTAATTCCTGATTCTATACATATAAATATAGGGTTTTGGTCATTTTTTATTAATAAAACACACAACACAAGTCCTATTGACTTAATTATCTTCTCTTCTTTCTTCTTCTTTCTTTCTACTTCTTCACTATTTATAACATGTACAAAGGATTTTTTGCTATATTATACAAATTGATTTTTTTTTGTGCTGACTAAGGATTGACGGATTTCATCCACATGTTCTCTGGCTTTGCCATCCTCATTCAATTTTGGGACCCTAGTTGCAAAAAATGAAAGGTTTGGGGACCAATTCAACTACAATTTTCCTTTTTTTTTTTGGAACTTACTTTCTCAATTATTTATTTATTTATCCATTTTTGCATTTTATCTTAAACTTATCAATAAATTAGTACGTATTGTCTTTTAATAACGATTACTATCCAAATATATTGTGCTATTATATGTTAAAATGTCAAACTGTTATAATTGATTATTTCTCTTATTTAATTATAGTAACCATTTTTTGGGACAAAAATCGTCATCCAAAACAAGATATGCAAGATTAATAGAATGTTCAATGATAAGAATTTGACGAAAAAGTTGAGAACATAAGTGTTAATTAACAAAGATTAGGACATTTCTTGCAATAAAAAAGGATGTAGTGAGAAAAACATGTTATGTAAATTTATTAACCTTTTAACTTTAAAATTTATGTGATGATCGGACAAAATAGCCCTTTCTCAAATTAGACGTGTGCAAGAGCATCACCAATTTTAATGGTCTAATAATAAGATTTTGTACCAAAAAAAAAAAAAAAAAGAGAGAGAGAGACTAATTACTTTAAGTTTAGCACAACGGTTTTTCTACATAGGGAAGTGAATTTTTTGGAACCCAAATTAGACATGGTTTGTGACCTAATAAAAAGTCTATAAATAGTAAATACATAACGTGAGCATAACATTAAAGGATCTCTCCTCTCTCTCTCTCTCTCTCTCTCGACACACACACACACTAATTTGGAATTCCAACACATACATCGCAGTTGTCCCAGTTGTCCTTCCTTCTTTTAAACCAAAATTCATTTCTCACTTTTTAGTTTAAAATCAATTAGTTGATTATAGATTAATTTGGATACAATACAATAAATCTCTTTTGTCACGTTTACATTCAAGTTTTTGATAAAGAGTTGATATAATTCAATTTGAAAGTATATGCCCTGTGCGACAATACCCTTCTCATTATATGATTACTTGTGAATGATTTCAGTACGCTTACGAATTTCATACGAACAATCATTGACATATAAAAAAAATTATGAATAAATAAAATATGAGGAGAAATCAATAAATATTTCTTGAGAAAAGTAAATGAAGAGTCAAAAATAGAAAGTATTGTTGGAGTGCATTAAAATTTTTTTGACTTTCTAAAATTAAAATATGCTCTCTATAATGCATAGCATGCTCTTTATAAATAAAAGAATTTTTTTTTTAATATTCTCTAAGAACAAAAAATTTATTCCATATAGAGTTAGGGGAAATTACATGACTCAGGTGTTTTAAAGGGATTAGTGCAAAAGTCAGGGCCAAAATTTTTTTGGGCAAACATCAGGTATCATATAATAATTAAATATTAAATATTTCTCAAATTAATTCAAAACTCTAGCCATTTCCTCCTCAACGTTTTCTCTCTCTACAATATCTCAAACCCATTCCATTCTACAATTTCTTCTCGCCGGTCGTCCTCTTCCTTTCATTCACGATGAACCCATCGCTCTGTGAGCAGCGAATACATCGCCGCTGAACAGCGCCTGAGTTCGCTGCGCACAGCAGCGATCAAGTTGTGGGTGCGGAGTTCAGATCTCATCGTCGATGGGCCATATTTTTTAGGGATTTTTTTGGGTGCGACGCTCAGATCTCAGATCAGGTCGAGGGTGCCAGCAACTGCGTGGGTGGTAGCTGTGGTGGTGTGTGCGTGTGGGGTGTTCAACTGTGAGTGTGCGTGTGGTGTGTTCGACGGAGTCACAGTCACAATTTTCTGTGGTGGTGCGTGCGGTGTGTTCGACGTTGTTAGTGGAGGTTATAATGGATCCGGTGGTTTTGTGGTTGATGCTTGTGGTGCGACAGTAGTGGTGTTGCTGCGGGGTAGTATTGGTGTTGGTATTGTTGTGGTTGTGGTGGTGGTGGTGGTGGTGGTTTGTTTGTGTTTTGTGATTGTTTGTTTGGTGGTGGATTTCGAATGGTGGTGATGGTGCTTACAGTGATGACGGCTGAGATTGGTGGTTGTGGTGCGACGGTAGTGGTGGTGTCGCGGTGGTAGTGTTGGTGGCACCAGAGTTGTTGTAGTGCTATTGTGGTGGCGACGATGGTGGTGGAGTGAGGGTTGTTGACAATGGACGTAGTGTTGACGGCGGTAGTATGTGACCTATATTTGGTCGATCTTTGACCAACTATTGGGATCGGGATTCGGTGTTTCAGGTGTATGTGATCAATTATTTATAAATTCTTGACCAATAACTCAATTGTGACCTAAAAACTGTGACCAAGTACTCATTTGTGACCTAAAAATTTGATAACGTGTGACTGAAAAAATTCTGTGACCTGCTAATTTAAAAAAATGTGACCAACAAATAAATTGTAACCTATAATTTGTCATCTCGAAATAATCTGTGATCATAAAATTCAATAATATGTGATCAGTAAATTAATTGTGACCTTTAATTATGTAAATGTGATAAAAAATCATACAATTGTAATCTTAAAATAATTATTTAATAAAATATTTTTAATTAAAAAAATAATACCTGGTTTTTGCATTTAAAAATATTACACCTGAATTGTGATTTGAGGTAAAGAATACCCGTGAAATGTGAATTCTTCCCTATAGAGTTATTGCTATTTGTGTTGCAACTTTACATCTTTAACCAGAATCATCACCTAATTATAAAAGCATAGCGATTGCATTAAGTGGGCTTTTAATTGGACTTATGATAATAAGTGGGCTGATAATATTTTGTTTATTTGATGGACCGACCAAAATATTGACACACACTATTAATAAATGTTATCCTAATGATAGATACACGATTAGTCTTAGACCAGGTCGAGTCCGAGCTTTATTCCCGTTTGGTCCTCATTATTTCAAATTTTAATGATTAGAATAGTATTTTTTTTATTTTTATTTTTTGAAAAATGAGTGGTTGAAAAAGGAGAAAAAAAATTTAATTTACGTATAATATTATTTTATAAAAAATTGTGTGATTGAAATTAAAAGAAGAAATTTTTTTTTTTTTAATTTAATGAAAGTCAAACAAGATGTCATGCCTCGACCCCGCCAAGGTGCCTACATTGGGATTAAAAAAGTCCTCCTAAATGTAATTATAATCAACCAATCATGATTAGTCACGAGATGTTTAAGTTATTAAAATAAGGAATTCTAGCCAAATGAGTACCAAACAATTCATTACTATCTTTTAGCCTTGTTTTTTTTTTATTAAAATCAAAATTTTAATTTAAGTCAAACTCAACAATTAATTTTAATCACATATTTCACGAGATTTACAACTTTAAAATGATATATTTTATCAATTTTTATCAAAATTTACTAAAAATTTGATTTTAATCACTAGGGGCTTAATCTCTTATCCCTTATCATGCACAACAATTAACGCTTAATTTATTTTAGGGATATTTTAAAAAATGTTTAATTTTATGGGTGTCAATTGAAAAACAAAAATGTTAAATAACCCGCTTGAATGACCACTTACTTGACCACACCCTCACATAGGTGTGTCGTCCTGCGAAAATAAAATAATATTTTTCCTTCAATGTGTGTGAGTATGATCATCAAGCGGTCAAACAAGCGAGCACTATAGCTGTATAGCATGACTCATTAAAAAATGTCTCAACTTTTGAATTTAGTAGCAAATAAGCCTTTAATTAAAAAAAATGAAGCAATTGAATTTTTTTTTCAATTTGTCACAAATTTCGTGAAGTAGCTTTTATGAGAAGCTACATTAAAATAATATTCTCGACACTTTAAATATCATTCTCGATATTTGATTTTTTTCAATTTATCACGAGTTTCGAGAAATAGTTTTTCACGACAAACTACATTAAAATAATATTCTAGACATTTTTATATGTCGTTTCTTGACATTTCATTTGTCTAGAATGACATTTCATTCCGAACATGACAATTCTCTACATTTGAAATGTTGTTCTTTACATTTCCGTGTCAATGAGAAAAATAGAATTTATTGTGATTTGACATGTTTACTTTTAAAATAGATAGAGTAGATTATTTGTTCAAATTTTATTGATCAATAACATTGTGCAAAAATATCCATTTTTGAGATTAGTGTGAAATCATAAATTGTTAATAAGGGTATTTTGGTCTAAATTATTCCAAAATGAACATTTTCACAAATAAACATGTAAAAATGGACATTTCTTGTAATTCTCACTTTAATTTTAATAACAAGAAAATCAAACATAACCATGTTCATTTCCCTGGTATACTTCAAAATTTATACTTGTCTTAACTTTAGATTAGCTATTAATTTATTTGACTAAATATATTCAAATGTATGTCAACACCTCGTACATGCTGCCTAATCAATAAATTTAGAGGAAATTTTAAGAAATGTTCACTTTCACATGTCCATTTGTAAAAATGTCCATTATTTGAAAAATGTCAATTTTGAAATAATTTAGACCAAAATATCCTTGTTAACAATTTATAATTCCACACTAATCCCAAAAATGAACATTTTTGCAAAATGTTATTCTCGACATTTCAAATGTAGAGAATTGTCGTGTTCGAAATGAAATGTCATTCTAGACAAATTAAATGTCAAGAACGACATTTGAAATATCGAAAATATTATTTTAATGTAATTTATCATGAAAATAATTCTCGAAATTCGTGATAAATTGAAAAAAAAATCAAATGTCGAGAATGACATTTAAAGTGTCAAGAATATCATTAAGGGTATAATAGACAATTTGGTACATTTTTCAAAAGTGTGAACATTTTTTCAACTTTTCTCCCTTAATTTTGGACATTTTTTGAAAATTTAACCCCTCATCTATAATATTTTATGTTATGATCAAAAGAAGTCCCTCCTTTTGGAATGGATGACAACATATTCTTTAGCTACATACATACATGTTAAATTATGAAAGCGAGTCCTTATCGTGCCCAACTTGCTAGTACGTGTGATTTCATAAGTTAGTCAATCCTAAGGTAGTTTTACATTGAGCATTTGATTGTCAATATTTTTCCACTCAAAATTCTTACCTTTTTACTATTTGATTGATTTTTTTTTTTTCATGAAAAATATTTTTCATACTTTTGATCACGTGATCATATTTTCCTTGAAAATAAAGAAAATATTTTCTTTAGGGAGAGTAAGTTTTTATTTTCTAGGTAATTCTCCCTCCCATCTACTTACCAATAAAAAATGAACAAGTATGATATTTTTAAAATTGAAAATAAAATCAATCAAATACATTTAATTGACAATTTTCATGCAAATAATTTCTAGGCAATTCAATTACCTAGAATTTTTATTTTCTTTCCATATAAATTTCATACTTGCAATCAAACACACCATAATTGTATAAGTTTGTAGTCAAAATAGGAAAAACATATGTGACCTTGTATGTTTTGTCTACTATGATGACCCAAATACTTGACATGATAAAATCTTCATATTGGTAAAATAATAGTTGAGCATAAACTATTTTTTTGAAGTAATACTGCAAAATCGATTTGGTTAAGCGAGTAATTTTTCTAAGTTTACAACAATCTCGTATCACTACACCAAAAATGATCATTTACAACACGTAAATAACAACATTTGGTAGTTAAGTGTTGTTAAAGGGATCTATTGCAACAATTGAATAAGTGAATGTTGCCATTGGTTAAAATAATTGAGTTTTGGTAACATTTTATAAAATCTATGTTGCTAATGTCGCCTTTCGCAACGTTTATTCCGAGTTGTAATTTTTTTTTTTTTTTAAATTTTTTTGCAGCTTTTATAAAACGTTGCTAAAACGTTTTTATTTTGTAACGTTTTTAGACGTTGTGAAAAACCCTTTTTACAACGTTTATTAAACGTTGTGAAAAGTGTGTTTTTAACAACGTTTATAAAATGCTACAAAATTCAATTTTCTTTTACAGCGTTTTTTAGACGTTGCGAAAGACAAACTTTTAGCAATGTTTATTAGACGTTGCGAAAAGGGTCTTTTGTAACGTCTAAAAAACGTTGCAAAAAATATAGCGAGTTGAGTTGGGCCAATTTTATTAATCGTGGGCCCTTTTTTTGGTTGGGTTTTGAATTTTTCGACCAAGACCAAATAGTTAAGAATTTTCAAGTTGGGTTCAGATCATGGGTTAACCCATGTAACCCGATTAAAATTGCCAACCCGATCCACTTTGATAAAAAAAAAAAAAAAAAATTCAAATTCAAAATGTTGGGACAGATCTAAGCAAAACATAACCCTAATCCCTTACCCTCCATCTTTCTTTGGCTCTCACTCTCGGCACGACATAGGCGCAGAAGGATTATTCTATTTGACCACTTTGATTGACCTTTTAGATGATCTTGGTCCTATCACTCCCCTCACATGAGGGTTGGATCTCATCTCATTAAATTTAATATTTTTGCCTCCCATGTGAAAGGAGTGGTGGAGTCGAGATCATCCGAGAGGCCAAAGTGATAAAGTAGCATCGTCCGGGCCCAGAAATAACAGTCTTTCATCTCTTTCTCTCTCGCTCTCATGAACTCACCGGTGCCACCAAAGATCTTTTGACGGGTTAACCCTAAGCCTTTACCTTCCATCTCTCTCTTGCTTTCATTCCCTCAGCACTACACCGCCGCTGTTTACAGACTTCCATCTCTCTCTCGCTCTCATGAACTCACCAGCGCCACCAAAGGTCTTTTGAGAGGTACTTACTTCTTCATTATTGAATCAGTTTTAACCAAGCCGATTAACCCTTTAACTGAAATACACCTCAATTCAGTCAAGCTGTTTCTTGTACTACCTAAACATATGTCCATGTTCCTATGATTATGCACTATTGCCTTATTATGCTTTCTGATTGGTATATATTCATGATAAATTATATTGTTGATTGTCATTTATGGGATAATCGGTTCTTGGGTAAATAGAATTTTTTTAGCTCTTTTTTTTTCTTGGGAATATATACATGTGTGTGCGTGTATAGCTCTTCTAGGCTTTGTTTATTCTTCCCTTCCTCAGATTTTCCACATAGACCACCAGGCACCATCTATATCTTTGGTTTCTCTACCACCAGATGCATCAGCTATCTCTGCTCAATAAACCAAATAATTAATCTGACTTTTTGTTGATTTTGTGTTTTGTACTGATATAAAAAACTAGAAAAAAGTTGAGTAAAAATTGAGGACAAAGTGCATCTTTGCTAAGCTCAAAGTTAAAAAGTAAATAAGTAAGATAATAAATAAATTTTTTTAGCGATTAAAGTTGGAAATAAGTTATGTTTAAGAAAATGAGGAGTTATCATAATTGACCTGACATCTAGCCTCATGACCAAAACTGGCTCTGTATATTTTTCCAGATTCTGCCTACTTCGCCACATCGCCCTTCATTACAAATTAAGACATGTTAACCAGAGAACATATTTTGAGCCTTTCGACAACCATGATTCCCATGAACACTCAAAAGCTCAAAAAATCTACCGGTAAACACACAAGAGAACTTCATACGTGAATACTAGCAATGCATAGACCATCAAAAATTTGAAAATGCAGATAAGTAGTCATTACCCAGCAAATTTCTTCAGGTTTGTATTCCTTTCGCCATTTTAGGGTCGCTTTATGAATTTTAACAGCCTTATTAACATTCCAGTTTCATGCCCTTAAGTATCTTGAAATCGATGCATCAGAACAATAAAGGGCTAATTTACCAGACTATGGCCCTATTGAACTTCTCACCTTGTTAATATGAAAATATGGAACAAGTATATAAGCATGAAATAATAGTGTTTTCAACAATGGTTTAGTAAGGACTGAAATACTTTTCCCTGCTGCAATTTTGGAGCCAAAGAATTGTCGCAGCAGTTTTTATTTGCATCAACCTTGTTGTTGTGTCTATGACTCACTTCATCTGAAGTACAGTCTTGGAATGCATGATGATCCAAATCATCAAGCCCGACTACTTCACGGTTCTCATCATCCTAAATGGTTGCTTCAATTCTTCGAGTATCAGAGTCTACCTTCCCATTTGTTCACTTTCTGTGACTGTTATGTGTAATTCGAATGGACTTCAAGTACGATCTTGTTCCTACACTCCATCTAATGAATCACTGATGAATTACTGTGGTTTTCCTAGTTTTCAGTTTAGAAAGATTTGAGTTTTCATGGCCCATAAATTTATGTTTTTTTTTGTTGTGCAGGGTCCCAGATATTTGAGACTGTTGGATTTTGTGATTATGTAAGCATTTGGCTTTAGAATTTTATTAGTAATTCAATACGCAGATGTTTTTAAGTAATAAAAATCTGCTTAAATTGCGAAATGATTGTGATCCTGGATTAACTGTTAGATGGTTAGCCTTCTAGTTTTGCACTTTTTGATGGATATACTCTAAATTGACAGTGATCATGCCTGAGTGATCAGTGATCAAAAGTAAAAACCATATTCATGTATAGTCATCATTCCTTCTATAGCTTCTTGTTTCTAAAGGAATTATTTACCTATATCAGTTTAGTACTAAATTTATTTCTTGCCCTTTCATCCCTTTGCAGAAGGTATTATCACATGTGCATTTACGTTACTTAGAACTATATTAATTCATTTTCTGATGATAGCTGATTACTTATTTCTTGCCCTTTCATCCCTTCTCAGGCTGACTTTGCAGTGCTTATCATTGATTCAACCATTGGTGGTTTTGAGGCTGGTATTTCTAAGGATAGCCAGACCAGTGAGCATGCTCTTCTCGCTTTTACACTTGGTGTGAAACAAATGATCTGCTGCTGTAACAAGGTATACATTTTTTTGTAACTTCTTTCTTTCTGTTATAGAAGTTTATATTTGTGCTTTTGTATGCCGTGCTTGCATTTTTCTGAACTAGTTCTTATGTGAATTGAAAGTGATACCCCTTATTACCAATCCTGTGTTGATTTAACAATTTTATAGGAACTATTGGTAAATCAAAGAGGGGTCTTCCTTTCTGATGGTTATTTCATATATTTAATTGCCGGGATTGTAGTTCAATTGGTTAGAACCCACGCTAACATGGGTGGATGCTACGGGTTCAAACCCGTCAGTCCCGATGAATGTTTTCTTTGGATATTCTTTGTTGATTTGAGAAACCATTATTCATGTTGTTCCAGCTATTCAAGCAACGTCTTTGCATTTCATAGAAATTTTGTTGTTTCTTTCATTCTTGTATACCTAATATGGGCTAAATAATTTTGAAAGGTTATTGTTTTTGTTTTTATTGTCTACATGAATATCAAATTGTTCATAACTGTCTAGGTTGTAGGGAAATTCAAACAGCATTGTTGCTATTTATTATTCTTTATACACGCAGCAATTAGTTTCAAAAGTTCCTCTTCTCCACCTCCTTTTCATATCAAATATGAAATTTATGTTTAGTGCTCTATGTTGGAGGGAGTTAATGTGTTAGGCATGAATGCTTTAGCAGGAGTGAAAAATCTCAATTGCTAAATGTAGGAGTTTACTTTTTCGACAGATAGATGGCCCAGGCTCGTCTTAATAACATACTTTGTTTAGTATGTTCTAGGATTCCCAACATAGTATACTTTTATTTATAAATAAGTATACCAAGTACTATACATACTAAATTACCACAGTTGCAAAAATTTGTGAAGCAAATTCTAGAAATTTTAGAAACTGTGAGATTGGATTTTGGTTTATTAAAGTAGTTGGACATACATCCACAATGTCTCGAAAGGGCAGGCTGCCTGAACTTGTTTGCTATGTAACGTATGAATTAAGGTCAGTTCGTAAAATTGTGTTCGAAAGGGGAAACTTGCTTTTTGTCTTCAATCTTCATTGGACTAACTGTTATTCTGACTATTGTGTGTAGGTTGCCCAAAGCCACGAAAATATAAGGTATCATGAAACATTTGTCTTTGATGTTAATAGTTGTTCTCTTTCAAATTATTACCTTCTTTATTGAGGAAAAAAGGAACGTATTGGAATTTATTGAGACGATCAATTTGAATATTATTGTGCTTCACGTGATTATGAAATGTAGATCATTTGAATAACTGGAAACTATTTAGTTGTCATGTTTGCTATGTAACATTTGAAAGTGGAACTCTTAATTGCATCAAAGTTCTTCCTTTTCAGGTAGTGTTGGACTCAGATGATCCATTGTTTGGTGGCTTTAGTTGAATTAGTCATGATGCAGAGTATTTTACCTCTGTAAGTGCATTTACTCCAGATTCATACAATATACGCTTAGAAACACTCCTTCCCATCTACCCAAAGAAAGAAATACTAATCTTGGATTAACCTGATCTGTACAGAATGGGTGGTACAATGGGCGGCCACATTGTTTTATAATATATGCATGTTGTAGAACAGTAGTGGTCTATGCTTTAGTTGAGGATGAAGTAGTTCCTATTGAAGAATGATCGTATGGTGCAATGTAATGACCAATATTTTGGTGGTACATGTTTTGTAGTTTCATAATTATATTGTGATTGTAACAGTTATTTTGTGGTCATTTCATATATTTTGGTTGTACATATTTTGTAGTCTCCTAATTTTATTTTGGAAAAGAGAATGTGTAGAATATTTTACAAGTTTATTATGTGAATGGTTAGTTTATTATTTGAATTGTTCAATCAAAGAACATGATTTTCGGTAGCGTTATAAGCTATATATAAAAAATGCGAATTAATTTTTTAAAAAAATATTAAAATGACCAATGACAACGTTTGCAAAATGTTGCCAAAATCAAAGGATGAGAATTCACAACGTTGAAAAAATGCTGCAAAAAATCTATGGCAACGGGGGAAAAACGTTACAAAATGGTCAAAGGCAACGTTGGAAAAACGTTGCAAAAAAAGTCTACCGCAACGTTGAAAAAATGCTGCAAAAAGGTCTATGGCAATGGTGGAAAAATGTTGCGAAAGGGTAAAAAACAACGTTGCAAAAACATTGCAAAAATGTCTATCGTAACGTTAGAAAAATGTTGCAAAAGAACTTTTAGCAACGGTGAATAAACGTTGTCGTATCTCTTCCCTCAACGGCAATACCGATCCCCGTAATACACAAAAAATAATGCAAAAGACCTTTTGCAGTGTTTTTTGGCCTCAGCAAAATGTATTTTTTGGTGTAGTGTATACACTTAAAAAACACTTTGATTGGGTAACTCAACCTAGATGTGGTAAAAAATTGAGTAGCTTGTCGGCTCAACTTGTTGAAGCTCGATCCATGGATGGTTTAGGCTCGTTTTAAGATGAGCACGAGCATGAGTCAAGTGGGGGCTTGGCTCGTCGAGCTCGCGAGTGGCTTCCATGAGTCTAAAGTTCACAAGTCCATGAGCACATGTTCTGGGCTCGTCAAAAAAGTGATCAAACATAGTTTGATAGCTTTAAAAAAAAATAGAGCTCACAGGGTCGGCTTGTGAGCTCACGACCTATTGCCACCACTAACTCAGCCCATGCCATCTTAAAATGACTCGGGGACACTTAGGCCACCTCAAAACACATGAATAAAACTTTAAATAATAAGTGAAAATTACATTAGAGCAGATTTTTAAATGTGGTATTTCAAAAATCAGATACAAAGTTTTTTTATACATATATAAGATAATAATTCAAATATAAATATTAATAATATTATTATAAAATTTATCCATTGTATCCACCCAGCCTAAATTCATATCAAACCCTAAAAATTATTTTTGGCTTCTCTCTTCTTATTATCTATATCATCTCTCTCTCACACACACTTAGACAGTATGAGAGACAAGGAGGCACCCATTGTTGCTGCTACATTGTGCTTCACGTCGGAGACATGGATTGCACCAACCACCGCTGCAACGTTGTGCTTCGCACAAAAGGCGCACTGCTACAGTTCGATGGTAATGGTGGTGCTATAGGTGGTTGGTACAGGTGGTGGTGGATCTGCGGCGGTGATGAGGTGATTTTATTTGTTTATTGGAATGGTGGTGATCGTTTCCATATTTTGGTGGTGTTGGGGCTTTGTGGTGATTTTTGTTGGTTATGCTGACGGTGACGGTGACGGTGAAGGTAGTGGTGGTAGGGCCTCTATGTGCAATTCGATAATTCATAGTAGTTGGAGGCGATGTTGACGGAGTGAAGCTACTGACCTTGGTAGTAGAGATACCCTTTAGCCAGCTACTGGTGTGGTGGTTGGTTACAGTGATTGTGGTACAAGTGGTGGCAGATATGGTGGCGATGGTGAGGTGATGGTACCATGATGGTTTCTTATTGACTGGTATTTGAAAGAGTGTTGGTTGGAAATGGTGGTTATGATGGTGGTGGTGGTGGCAGCAACGATGGTGGAGGTGACATGACGACGGTGAGGTGCTGGAGGTTGTGGGGTGTTGGCGATTTTAGATCTCATTTGTTGGTGGTGAGGTGGTGGTAGTGGCCCTGGTTGTGGTGGTAAAGTGAGGATTCTAATGATGTTGTGATGGTGGTTGTATTCACAAATGGCAGTGCTGGTGAGGTGGTGTTGATGGTGGGAATGTTGGCAACTATGCGGTTGTGGTGGCAACGACAGCGATGACGGTGATCACAAATAATTTGGTTGATTGTGACCTATAAATTTGTTAATGTGTGGCCAATAAATAATATATGACCAATGAAATAAATAATTTGTGACTAATAAATAATGCGTGACCTAAATAATTGTTAAGTTGTGACCAATAATTCGATAAGTTGTGATAAAAAAAATTGTAATTAATTAATTAGATATTTTGTGATAATGAAATAAGTTATGACTTATAAAATTTGTGATTTGTAATCAATAAATAATATGTGACATATTAATTTGATAAATTTTATTTATAAAATTTTGATTTGTGATCGTGAAATAATTTGTGATCCATAAAGTTTTTTATTGTGATGGGAAATAATTTGCAATCAAATTGTATAAAATTGTGATCTCAATAATTTAATTAAGAATTTTTTTTAATTATTTTATAAAATAAATTTTAAAAATATGATTTTTGATGTTTTAAATCTTATTTCTTAATTTTGAAATTTATCATACTTAATCTTTTCCCAAATAATAATTACTAAAGAAAGAAAGAAATTTCTTTTTCTAAAAGACTCCCATCCCCATAAGCATATATCTACAATCTACATCTACATCTAGGGTTTGGTTGCTAAAATAGAGTTATCGAGAAGATGAGATTTTATAGTGACTATGAACTCTATATGTACAGGTCAATGAAGCATGTCGTATGAACAAAAAATTGAATAATTTATTAAGCTCAATATCTTCTCCTTTAATAATATTAATTATTTTAAAAAAAATTATTAGTATTTAAAAAATATTACGTATATTATTTTTACGATACATAAAATGTGTAACGCACGTGCTACAGAAAAAGGTAAAGACCACGGACCAAAGTCATCTTAATACAACTGTACTTCATGGCATCAAACCACTTTCATTTTCCAACCCCCCAACTATATTCTCAGACCACGAATACACGCTCACACGGAGGAAACTTTACCTGTTTGACTCTGACTTGTTGGAATAGATCACAATTTTTCTAAATTCTTAAGGTGTGATTCTATCAAATTTTAATCAGTTGAAATCAATTGATATATGGCGACGAAGCCAATACTTTCTCAGAATAAGCAGACCAAAAATCCGACGTCAATTGAGCCAGAAAAACGAATTGAAGAGGTTTTATCTTACCCAATTTTGTTGTCGGATAGGGTTGACGAAGCTGTAAAGGAGGCGGAATGGTTCAAGTTGGAGTGCTTGGAGGTGGGCAAGAAAGTGGGCAATCTTTGCCAGATGCTACGCGCCGCCGTGCGTCTTTTCACATCCACCACCGCTGGTGTTTCCTTCTACGATCGCCCCCTCCGCCGTATAGCGGCCGAGGTGTCGAAAAATCTTGAAAAGTCACTGACCCTTCTCAAGAAGTGCAAGCGGCGGAGCGTGCTCCGACGTGTGGTTACCATAGTCTCCGCCGCCGATTTTCGCAAGCTGCTCGGCCACCTCGATTCGTCTGTGGCTGATATGAAATGGGTGCTCAGCATCTTCGAATCCGGTGGCGCCGGTGGAGGTATTGTGCTTACTTTACCCCCCATTGCTAGTAACGACCCAATTATTTCTTGGGTATGGTCTTTTATTGCTTCGTTACATATGGGTCAATTGCAAGATAAAATGGAGGCTGCAAATGAATTAGCTTCATTAGCTGAAGATAATGATAGAAATAAGAAAATTATAGTTGAAGAAGGTGGAGTTTATCCTTTATTGAAGCTCTTAAAAGATAATTCATCCCCAGATGCTCAAATTGCAGCAGCAGCTGCACTTTATAATTTAGCGAATGATAAGGAAAGAGTGACCTCGATAATTGATGAATCGGGGGTTCCGATTATTGTTCAAGTTTTAGGGGACTCGCCGATGAGTGTTCAAATAAGAGTTGCAAATTTGGTGGCTACAATGGCAGAGCATTGTCCACTGGCACAAGAGGATTTTGCAAGGGAGAATGTGATTAGGCCGCTTGTTACGTTGTTATCGTTTGATATATCCATGGATGATCCAAAGATTAGGGTAGGGAAACAGAGTATTCATTCGATTGTGCAAATTAACAAGGAGATGGAGAAAAGTTTGAGTAGGCCGGGATTTGGTTCGTCTTTGTCAATGCATTATCCTGAGGGGAGAACTAAGGGTGGTAATCACAGGAAGGAAAGGGAAAATGAGAAAGCCGAGGTGAAGCACAAGTTGAAGATTAGTTGTGCCAAGGCATTGTGGATGCTCGCTAGAGGTAGTGTACCAAATAGTAGGAGGATTACAGAGACAAAAGGATTGCTTTGTTTGGCAAAGCTTGTTGAAAACCGAACAGGAAGAACTGCAGTATAATTGTTTGATGACGATAATGGAAATAACTGCTGCAGCAGAATCTAATGCTGACGTTAGACGAGCAGCTTTCAAGACTAATTGTCCGGCTGCTAAGGCAGTTGTGGATCAGCTATTAAGGGTTATTAAAGAGTCTGATATCCCGAGGTTGAAAATTTCTGCCATAAGGGCAATAGGGTCTTTGTCTAGAACATTTCCAGCCCGGGAGACGAGGGTCATTGGTCCCTTAGTTGAGCAACTTAGTCACAAAAATCAGGATGTGGCTGTAGAAGCTACTATTTCACTAGGGAAGTTTGCTTGTACCGATAACTTTTTGTGCGTAGAGCATTCCAAGACAATTATCGAGTTCAAAGGTGTTCTGCCTCTGATGAGACTATTGAGGAACAATGAATGGGCGATGTTACATGGATTGATTCTTATTTGTTACCTTGCAATAAATGCTGGAAAGAGCGAGGATTTGGAACGAGCAGGAATTTTGTCGGCTTTTGAGGGGTTAGACCGTGCATTTATCGCTCAACATCCTGAACTGAAAGAATTGATGCCACGGGCAATCTACCATCTAAGTGTGTTTCACCATTCACATGCTCACTCCGGTTTGCTTACTCAAATGAAGTTTTAAGTCCCTTCAATATGATTCTGGATTTAAGGAACCGTGTAGCATGAATTCCGATGATGTACTTGATCAGATGACGATGAATGATTGTATAAACAAAAGGGTTTTTTTTTTTCATATGAAAACTGGCAAATAAAATAGTTAGTTTGATGTTCATATCAATTGTTTTTGCTGCTCGACGTTATGAATCCTATTCTTCATGCTGTTGCTGCTTTCAACTTTTTTGCAGGATTAAACAGAACTGGTGTTCGTAGATTTTTTTTTAATTTCAACAGCATATCAGGTTTTGTTTCTTTCAATTGCTGTGAGTTATGTTCATACGACTTAGATTTGGGTGATGTTCTGAAGATGTTTTTTGCCCTCGTGCAATCTCATGATAATGTTGTAGCGAAAGCAATTAGATCCTTATTACTAAGATTCCATCTCTTTCGTTTGGTGTATATATATATATATATATATATATATATATATATATAGATAATAGAACAATCTCACTACATGTACATGTTGGTTGACACTTTGGTTTACCAGATCCTACCCGTCCTCGCACATTTATTGGACGTGGGACCCGACTCCATGTGAAGGCTCGGGTAAATTAAAGTGTCAATCAACAAGTACAAATAGCTTAATTCTTAAATGGGAGATCTCACCAAGTCTGTTCTTAAGAAAAGTCAGAATCAAAATGGGCAATGGTGCCAATAATGCTAACACAATGAAAAGAATCTTCTTAAAAAGGGAAAATGTTTAAAACTCTCAAAAGAAATCCATTCTCCCCAAAAGAGCAACATTTGTTCATAGCCATTCATTTCTAGCTAGGAAAAGAAATATTCCTCAAATTGTGAAAATCCGATTTGATGCTTCAATCATTTTCTTTTTTCTGATTTGTTAGGTGAGCATTTTTGAATGAAGAATCGAACCGGACCAAGACTAGGTCATTTCGATAGATATGGTCCAATTCGAGATGAATTTAATTGGTTATTAAGAAGTATATTAATTTACGGGATGTTACTCACTCTCACTAATATAGTCACGTGGCAATCTAGAAATTTGGAGTGAATTACATGAATTCGTTTTCGACAATCTTCTTATTCTATCATAATATACATTCCATTAGAAGTGGACGAATCAATATGGTAAATTATTTGAGTAGTGCTATAGTACCAGATCCATTTGTACAGAAGTTTCACAGGCAATATTTTAATAGCGGACTTGGCATTTGGAACGGAATATTGACTTTGAAAATGGAAGGAAACTTTCATGCAATTTCATTTCAATAAAATCAAAATCCTTTTTCTCTCTCTCCTTCCCGCACTTGACTATTTCTACAAAGCCGGCGAAAGCCTTTGTCATCCCCGACGAAGATTCAGGCAATAGCCACCGACAACATTTTCGTGACCACCGTCGAGTTCACGTGAGCCACACTATCTTTTTAGCAATTTTTTCACTTTGACATATTTCTTCACTTGTTTTGCAAAGCATAAGCAGTGGTTGCCACTCCTTCTCAACCTGGTGTTTAATTTATTTATTTATTTTATTTATTTCTGTTTTTTCGTCTCTTAGAGAGGTTATAAGCTGTGGCTGCCAAAACAATAACTTTGACATATTTCTTCATTTATTTGATTGGGGATTTATATGGTAATCCATTATTTTCACCTTGCTTAACAACAAAAAAGTAGTAATGAATTGGTTTGGTGAGCAAAGTGGTGGGAGATTTATGAAATATTAACTAAATTTGTCCTATTGTTTGAGAGATTGATAAATGCATGTGCTTATACACATGGGGCCCCATACTTGAATTTGTTTTTGTGTTGGACACTTCTCTTAAAAAACGTATGTCAGTTTTTGCTATTTTTATGCACACGTAACTGCTAAAAAAAAAAATTCCATATAACAACGATAAGTTTTTGATGCAAAAAAAAATACGGAAGATGACAATGATGATTTTTTATTGGAAACCGAGGATGAGATCGTTGCGGAGAATATGAACTTAGTGGAAGATGAAATGTTAGGAAGTGATGGTGCCATCGTGTTTGAGGTGGGTATGATTTTCAATAGTGAGAATGAAATGTTTGAGTTCTACAAAGATATGCATATGGCATAGGTTTTCCTATTAGAAAAAGAAATTCAAAAAAAGGGGCCGATGGAGTTTTGAGATTTGTGACATACACATGTAGCCGTAAAGGCCGAAGAAGAAGTACAGCTAGCGGTTCTGTAAGGCCTCAACCAACAATTCAAATCGATTGTAAGGCCAGGATAATTGCATCTTCAGATGATAAAGGATTTTGGAGAATTAATGCAATCCACCTCGAGCACAATCATAAAACAAGTCCATCGAAATCTAGGTTGTTTCGATGCAACAGAGAATTGAGTGCACAGGTGAAGCGTAGGCTTGAAGTGAATGATATGGCAGGAATTTCGTTGCACAAAAGTTACAACTCCGCAGTTGTCGAAGTAGGTGGATATGAAAATATGACTTGCGTGGAAAAAGATTGTCGGAACTAAATTGAACAAGTGAGAAGATTGAGACTTGGAGAGGGGGATGCAACAACAATACAATCCTACTTCGCAAATATGCATTCTTATCCACGGTTGCTTTGCCCTTACGGATTGTCATGTTCATGTTCATCGAAATGTGAACCTCTTCTTCGTCAGGTATTTGAATTTGATATTGAAACATGCGTGACAAATCTGACACTGCTTCCGATACAGGATTCGTCGAGCTATTGACGACACTTGATTCGCCGCTAGATTCACCTTCTTGAACCCACTCCCATAAACCGCATTTGTGAATGCAACATTTGAATAGTTTTCCTTTGTTATCAGACTCCTTCTCCAACTCAAAGCACTTCTGGAATCTGCTCTTGTAGATCGGGTATTGACGCTTACTTGGGCATTCATCAAGAAGTGTCCATTGCCTCTACATCTATGACAAATTTCGAAATTCTTTCCTCCCGTTCTACAATGGGAATGAACAAGAAACCGTTAATCCAACATCAATTTTAAGCACCAAATCAGTGACCACTCGACAATAAAAATTCAGTGAAACAACCTCAACATTGCAAATTACCAAATCTGTAAACACAATAAACAACCTCAACATTGCAAGTTACCAAATCAGTGACCATACCAGTACACACAATAAACAACCTCAATGTTGCAAATTAACAAATCAACCTAAATCAGTGACCACTACAACCAACAAACATAAAATGAACAGCAACATTTCAAATTCTCTTTCAAATTGCCTTTTTCAATTCTCTTTCAAACAGCATCTGTGACCAAAATAAAATGAACCCTTTTAAATTTTTCAACTAAAATGAACTAAATTGGTGATGCAAATAAATTGAACCCATACAAAATTATATTTGATGCTGCAATTGCAATTAAGAAAACGACTCTGTTGCGGGAGAACGAACTTACTATGCAGTACAAATAAGTAAACCTTACTCTGCAGCCCTAAACCAAAACTTCATGCGTGATAAGGACTCCGTTGTTGAGTTAGTGGTGGTCGACTTGCGGGATGACGACTCCGGTGTTTGAGTTCGCTGATTTTTTCAAATTCGGACTCAATGACTTCGAAAGCTTACAACCCGTGCCTTTTTCTTTTACGGGTTAAGAGATCGGTCGTCAATTTCGTACGGGTGGGTCGCCGGTTTGGACATTTTCGTGACCACCGTCTACTATTTTGGGGCTGAATTTGTTCTCTTCTCCGTTTGATTTGGGTGATGATGAGCCACAACAACTCCTTTTTTTTTTTTATTTATTAATGAGCCAGAACCACGACTTCTTTATTGCAAATAACGTTTTGTTTACTTCTCCTCTCCTTATCTACCAATTGACACGTGGCTATTTTTTTATTACCTGTACCAAATCTGTTCAAATGAATCTGGTGAAATAGTTTTTTCCATTATTTAAATGAGATACACAAGTCTTGATGTACCATATCTTTTTCATTTCATTGCTTTTCAACCTCGAAAAATGACTAAGGACTTGTCTAGCATAAAAAAAGTTGATATAAAACCTAGGATAAATTAGGATTGGGTTCTTCAATATTTTTTTGTGTAGTTACAAGTTTCCAATCTTCAAAAGTGAGGTCTTAGATTCTAACCTACTTACGTATGTGAATTTAGGTCCTTCAGGTGATCGAAATCATCGGATGTTAAAATTACACGTCACTTTCAATTGAATAATATAGATATAAAGTGATATGACATTTAGTTCTTCAACTTCAAGTCTAGTGAAAATTAAGTTTGATTTTATCATATTATTCGAAGTTTTGATTATATAGGAACTCAGATTTGTAGATTTAAATAAATTAAAAAATCAAAACGAAAATTTACGATCAATATATAATTTCCCTAAATTTATATGTGGTAAGACGTGGCTACGTGCAATCCATGTAGCTTCTTTATATTGTTCAACATTCCTCAGCTACAAACACCAGTTGGAAATTTGGAATACTCCACCTTACCCATCCCACTCATCCCACTCAGTAATCAGAGAACTTCAAGTTAGTAATCTAAGTTCATTAAATTAAAGTTACACATACAAAAGTCAATCAAAATTAAATTTGTGTTGTCAATGTCACAAGTTAGATTTTGCATGGTCTAATCGAATACATTCAAAATTTAACTCAATATTATTACAAAAGTTAAAGATGTACTTAAATAAAATTGAGTTAATCTTATCAAAATAAAGTGTTTGTCTTTATTTATCCTTCGAGAAATATAAATCTGTTATAAAATAGAGAAGAAGAAGAAGAGAGAATTAAGTCAATAGACTTGTGTGTCTTTTATTAATGACCAAAACCCTATATTTATAGGTAAGAATCAGGGATACAATGGTAATAATTTCTAGGGCTACAGGAGTATAATTGTCATTCACTACAAACCCTAATAAACTTTCCTTTTACAACACTCCCCCTTGAATGACATATTACAAAATATCTGCCTCGTTAAAACCTTGTTTGATAAAAATCCAATGGGATAAAAAATCAAACGAAGGAAAAAGAGTACAGTTATTTTGGAGTATTAAAAATAAATGCTGCCTCATTAAAACCTTGTTAGGAAAACCCAGTGGGATAAAACCTAAGCGAAGGAAAAAGAGTACAGCTACTCCCCCTGATGTTGATCACTGCAAATCTTTGAGTCAACGTATTCCAATCTCATGGACTAACTTCTTGAATGTAGATGTTGACAGTGCTTTTGTGAATAAATCGGACAAATTGTCACTTGAGCGAATTTGTTGAACATCGATGTCGCCATTTTTCTGAAACTCGTGTGTATGAAAGAATTTTGGAGAAATATGCTTCGTCCTGTCGCTTTTGATATAATCTCATTTGAGTTGTGCAATACAAACTGCATTGTCTTCATACAAAATTGTTGGACTATCTTTTGTTGAAATTAACTCGCATAATGCTTGGATATGATGGGTCATGTTCCTCAATCATACACATTTTTGTCCTACTTCATGGATTGCACTAATTTCAGAGTGATTTGAGGATGTTGTTGTCAATGATTGCTTCACAGATCTCCATGATATAGCTGTTCCTCCACGTTTAACACATCATGTTTGTGATTTTACTTTATGTGGGTTAGAGAGATAACCTGTATCTGCATATCCCACTAAAGTACATCCCGATGTTTGGGAATAAAATAATCTCAAATCAATCGTACCCTTTAGGTAACGAAAAATATGTCTAACATCATTCCAATGTCTTTGAGTTGGTGTAGAGCTATATCTTGCAAGGAGATTTACATAAAAAGTTATGTCGGGTTGAGTGCAGTTTGCAAAATAAGTTAATACTCCAATTGCACTAAGATATGGTACTTCAAGACCAAGAATTTCTTCTCCATCTTCAAGTGGACGAAACGGATCTTTTTTTTCACATCAAGTGTCGAACAACCATAGGTGATGCCAATGGATGAGCATTATCCATATAAACCCGTTTTAGAACTTTTTCTGTATATGTAGATTGATGAACAAATAATCCTTCTGAAAAATGTTCAATCTGCAACCCGAGACAGAATTTGGTTTTTTCCAAATCATTCATCTCAAATTCATTTTTAAATAATTGGCAGTTTTGTTGAACTCTTCAGGAGTTCAAATTAAATTTAAATCATCCACATAAACTGCTACAATTGTAAATTCAATATTTGTTTTCTTTATGAAAAAGCATGGGTAAATATCGTCATTCTTATAGCCCTCATTCAACAAATATTCGGTAAAGAGATTATACTACATGCGTCCAAATTGTTTCAATCCATATAATGATCTTTGCAATTTAATTTGAAATATGGTTCTCGGACATGCATCATTTGAGTTATGCTCCAGGCATATTAAATATTTCAGAAATAACATTAATAGTCATGTCAGATGAGTTGACTATCACGTTTTTCAAATTTCATATATTGTTAAGTAACATGATATCGATTCGTGATTTCATCAACGACAATCTTTGCGAAATTCACTATATTGAGCGTCGTACATTGCACATTATGACTTCATTTTTCTCATTTTCTTTTCTTTTCGCATAAGTATATATCTTTATATTATTGGACTACAGGTCCAAAAACATCATGTTTCTCTAGTAAAATCAATTTATGATTGCGTCCATTTTATTTGGCCGAACATTACTTCGATCGATATATTTTGACGCATTTATTTTCATTCATCGCGATTCATATATGATGCAGCACATCATGTACAAAATTGTTGTCGACAACTTTTCGTTTTTCGATTCTATTTCTTACTCTATAACGACATAACTTATTGAGATATCTCAAATTTCAATATATCAGGTACCTGAACCTTTTCAGGGGTTTTATAATTTGTTATGTCTAAATACTCATTAAGAGTATATGCCTCCTTAATGAAACCATCTTTGCTAATTGCTCCATATTTGTTTTAAAGATTTTTGTATTAGAATCGAACACATCACGCTTCAGGCGTGCCATAGATATATCAAATATAATGATATCAAATTGTCCTCTTAGGACATCAATTCGTATAGGAGCACTTTGATTAGTAAATGCATCTAAATAAATTATTTTTCGAACTTCTGGTTCGAGTGATCTTTTGCGAGAATTTAGATAATGATGCATTTGTATATTATTTTCAACTTCTTAATTCCTCCCCCTAATGCTGATAGAATTGTTCAGTCAATTTGACAATAATTTTTTTTTTCAGCATTATAAAATATCACCTATTTGGGATAAGGGTTCAAACTATGCATTTATTCTCAGCATTCTTTATTTTTCATCTCAGTACATTGTGGTGGGTTGATTTTGCATATACTGCACTATCAAAATAATTAGATGAAAAATTAGGCTCTGACCATAAGTCAATTGTAATAGGGAGAACTATGATGTTGGCAATGATGCGTAATAGAATTACCCAAACAAAAAGGGAAAAACACTTTGTTCTCAATTAAATTAATTGGAGGCATTTAACAAACAATAGTGTTAAATCACTTATCGACATCTCAACTAACACATATTCAAATATTGAGATTTATACCCACTAGCATTAATAAGACAGTCTTGATTATATAATTTGAAAATTATGCTCATAACTTGAGCAATAAATTCGCAAACTTCAGGTTACGAACATCATGCAATCATCTAGTATTTGTATCAAATCTATTAGATACAAATAATATTTAGATGGTCAACGTGGTGAGTGACGGGGCCCCATATATCACCCTAATTAATTTTTAAAAATATATTGAATTGAATCCTATTTTAGCTAGTGGCATTTAATGATCAATTGTCGATAAAGAGAACAAGTGATATATATGAATTCATTGGATTGAAGAATCTTCTGGTTCTTCATTGAATATCCATTTGAATTTTAAATTTCGCATCATTATTGATCCAGCGATGGTCCAACTAGTCATGCCAATCAAATTGAACTTCTGGTTCAATATAAGATACATTCCAATTATTTAATTTCGAAGAATATGAATAAACATTATATAATCATATATCATTTAAATAGTCAAACTAATCAATGTTCTCGTGACATTAATTATATGTTTTCTTTCAGAGATAAACACGAATTCAAAATGATATATTCTTCGAAAATATGATACTTCGAGAACACATTATTTTTAATTATAAATTTTTCAAGAGCAATAGATCAATATTCTTCCAGAATATTGGGATCGTAGTATCATACTTTTCAAGGACAACAACATATTATTATTTGAATTAATAAATTGGATAAAAATTTACTCTTCGAGAGTACAAATAGAATTTTTTAATTATGCTATTTGAGAGCAAATAAAATATAACTAGAACATCAATATATAAATCCTAATGTAGAAGAATGTATACGTAAAGAAATTGAATAATTTAATTTGTGATTTCACATAGAAATCAATTAATATTCTTCTGGAATATTGAAATTGTAATATCATGCTCTTTTGGAGCAAATAATATTATTTTAGAATATCAATATAATGCTGTGTTAATTCATGAGCAATAAAATATTTGTAATAGACAGATCTATAAATAACATTCTTCTGGACTATTGAATCGGAGTGTTTTGCTCTTCAGGAGCAATAACGTATTATTGTTTGAAATAATAAATTGTATAAGAATTTGCTCTTCGGGAGTAAAGACATAATTTTTAATTATCATCTTCGAGAGCAAGTAAAATATTATTAAAACATAAATAATAGAGTGCTACTTCAAGAGCAACGAATTATTATTTAGAAAATATTAACTCTTCAGGAGTCGTGTATTATTTGTAGAGATGAACTTCTTCAGGAGCAACAACATTATATTCATTTATGATATCGATCTAGAAAATTTCTCAAATCATGAAATAAACTAGATCTCATAAAATTTGCTATCTAGCGTAAGTAATATTCTCCTAGAATATTAACATCATATACATAAATTTTGGATTCTTCAAGAATGGTAAAATATTCTTATGGATATTAATAAGTATAGATGTCCGCTTTATTTGGATAACATAATAATATAAAAAGAATATAAAGTCTACTAAGCACATAGATATGGAGAAAGAAAAGAAATTAAACCTGGTATGTGGTGTGACACGTGAAACGGATGATGGCGTTGATTTATCACAGACGATGACTTTGATTTCTTCCCATCAATTTATCAATGATTATCGGTGCATAGCCATGGTGACTGCGGACTACCAATTGTTATATGCTAATGTACAACATAACATATGTGGTTTGACTTTGTAGCATGTGATTGAAAAAGTCAACGCACAACATAACATGACAATATTTATGATATTCCATTGATTTAAGCTGCTGCCTCTGGTTGTTGAAGACAAATCTATATTAGATAAGTTACGTGTTTTCTTTCAGGGATAAACACTAATTTAAAATAATATGTTTTTCGAAATATGTGCCACTTCGGGAGCACATTGTATTTTAATATTACTTTTTCAAAAGCGATATATTAATATTCTTCAGGAATATTAAAAATTATAATTTATACTCTTCAGGAGCAAATAATATTCTTTTGGAATATTAATTATAATATTGTGTTACTTCAAGAGCAACAACATGATAGAATATTAATTTAAAATTTAAAATAGAACATCACAAATATTTAAACAAAAATATTAATTACCATACAAACAAAAAATGATGTAAAAATTATTTACCAAATAGATAGGATATGAATTTATATTTAAAATTTAATTACCAAACATGTATTAGGAAATAAAATCTTCATATATAAAAGTTAACAAAATTGACAAAATTTTATTAGTTAAATCTTTTACCAATATGAATTAATAAAAAATGTCAAAAGTGCACATGAATTTCATAAAGAAATTATTATTATTGCTATTATTTAATAGTATTAGCACGTGAATTGGCTAATATTAAGGGAACATGAATTAATTGCAGTCAGGAATAATTACAAAAAAAGTGAATGACATGAAATAACTGCAGAAAAAATGAATGACATGAACATGTAGAATTCAATAGAAACAATCATATTGATAGATGAACAACCAGAAAAAATTAAGTCCATCTAATCGACTGACTGTTGGAATTTACTTTATAAAAAAAATCACATTGATAGATGAATAAGAGTAATAAACATGTAATCGGCATGTATAATTCACGTGTAACCAAATTAATTTTGGTACACGTGATGAATGATTATATTTAAAAAAAAATTACTACCTTCACTAGATTTTAAAAATTAACCGTTCGTGCTGATAACGTGTTATAAAATAGAGAAGAAGAAGAAGAGAGAATTAAGTCAATAGACTTGTGTGTCTTTTATTAATGACAAAAGCCCTATATTTATAGGTAAGAATCAGGGATACAATGGTAATAATTTCTAGGGCTACAGGGGTATAATTGTTATTCACTACAAACCCTAATAGACTTTCCTTTTACAACAAAATCAAAATTTTCTATATCACTTCAATTATAGTATCAAAACGATCTATGAACAAATACAATCTCAATCTGTACAATCAATTTATCGAAAGATAAATTCATAAAATTTATATTTTATTTCAAAATATCGCCAGTATAATTATATTTACTTATGGAGTAAATAGTATGTAACAAAGATCTATTTTCAGATTCGCCCAACAAGAAGAACAGGAAATTAGAAAATAATAATAATAATAATAATAATAATTAATTAGATACACAATTTTATTTGAAAACAAAATTACAGAAAATAAAAGTGATATAAAAGATGGAGATTGATTTGCTAGCTATTTCTCATTAATTTTTGGTTTGATTCGATTTTCTTTCAACCAAATCTAATCGGGACTGTACCCAACCTTTTTAATTTTGTTATGTTAGATTTACATCAATCCTATTACAAGGAAGAAAGTCAAACAATACCTTAAACACTGTCACATGGAGTTGCATGCACATTTAACTACTCATTTTTGCCTCTGTTTGGCTCACTATTCTTAAAATTTATTTTCAACTATATATTTTATGAAACCTACAATTTTCATCAATTTTTTAATTATATATTTCACTAACTTTTATCAAAATATACTACAAATTTAATTTTTATCCAAATTGAAGCCTCTAAATCTATAAGGCCCTATTTGATACACCCTTATTTTATTTTATTTATTTATTTTTTCCATGAAAGTTGGAAAATCAATTTCATTTCCCACTTTTTTGGCATGTTTGATAGCACTTTTTTTTTTTTTTTTTGCCATGAAATTGGTTTTCCAACTTTCTTCCACACGTGCACATTTTCCTTGATTTTGTGAAATTGGTTTTCCCACCATTTAGGTATTTTTTTTTTTTTTTGCAGCAATAGAAACAAATTTTATCCCTAATTGTAAACAAATAAAATATTATCACAATTTCCATTTAAAACAAAGTCAAATGAACATCAAAAGTTTTCCTTTTTTTTTTGGCAATCCAAACAAATTTTATCTCCAATTGTAAGAAATTTTATCTCTTTAATTAACAATTTTCATGAAAAATAAAGTCAAACGAACACAAAAAAAAAAAAGAAAATTTTTTAACATTTTTCAGTGAAAAATTATACCAACCAAACATAATTAATTGACAATTTCTAGTAAAATAAATTCTAGTCAATTCAATTTTCTGCCACCCAAATTTGATTTTTGAATCAAATGAACCCTAGCAAATATAGAGAAGGAAATAAATTATTAAAAATGTAGATACTAAATCACCACCTCAAAATTTTGAAAACTGAACATCAAAGTAGGTCTCTTCCTAGAATACATCCGCTTTCCACAAGATTTGCCAATAATTGATTATTTTGTTCCCTATTATGTAAACATGATTAAATAAAGAAAAAAAAAATGCTCACGGAGAGATGACAAATGATCACATAATTTTCCCTTATAAAAGAAGAAGAAACAATAGACAGTAACTTCAAACAAAATCAATGGAATAAGTAACTTATAATTGTCATCTAATTTATATACATGAAACTCCTAAATAAAGAAGGCATCGAAAACCAAAGAAAAACTTGAAAGCTTAATTCTTGTTAGTTATAATATTCGTTACGGAGTACCGTCTAATAGTGCTTACCAATATTATGCTAACTTAATTAACTTGGCTTCTTCCTTGATGCCGTGTCTGAAAATTGTTTCCCAATCCTCTGGCAGTTGGAAGAATTCCATGGCAGCACGATTATGAAATTTTGAACTTGTTTTTGGCTTCTTGGGGGCTGGTGGACATACCAATTTACAAGGAATTCTTGATTTTGTACAAATTGGTGTTCTTGGACTCTTTTTATCCGTACCCTTCTTTTCAAGCCCTTTTTCTTCTGAATTTACAGTTACTGTCTTCATGGGACTTGGCAAATTAAGGTTGACACAAGAACTAACAATTTTTTTATACTCATACTCCAACCCTCCATCGATTTTATGAAGCTTTTCTGCAAGACCCATAAGTGAAACCATTAAGAATTTGATGTTCGACGATCAAAAAATATTTTTTTGAAAAGAGGAGGGAATTTATAGAGTATATTCCCAAGAAACTTGAAGGAAAAAATCTTGGAGAGAGGAAGAACAGATTATGTGAAGAGAGAACCAGGACAATAAGGGCTTTAAATAAGAATTTAAATGACTCGAGGAGTTCGTGACCTAAACAGTAGTAGCTTAAAAGCTAGGGAAAAAAATAAGTGATCGTCCCCGTGAAAGTTTCTGATTGCATGGCAGCAACGCCTATTAAATACTTTTTTCACTAGGATTCAGAAATTATGTGATCAAGATTGAATTTTTATTATTTATTAAATTTTAATAAATATATAGTTGTCAATGATAGTACATTACATGTATTTATTTTGAAATTAATGAACGCAGTAAGTTGAAAAGACTTCCAACAAACAGGATATTAATATTTGAATTTTATTGAGTTTTTGAATTTAGGTGGAACTCTAAGATCCTGTTTGGTTCCTATATTTTTTTTATTTATAAAAATGAAAAATATGATCGTTATCCATCTCATCCAACCATCATTTTTTACTTTACATCTCTTATGTGGGGTTTATAATAACTATATTTTTCATTCTTATTTTACGAATAATGTGTATCAAACGGGGCCTAAATAATGCCTGTAATTTTATTTGTAACATCATGAACAGTCCCCGAGAAGTTGTATTGGAGATGAATTTATCATTATAATATGTTTTGCTGATAAATTTTTTGATCAATCCCATTGGACATTCTCTAATATAGTAAAACCAAAATAAAGAAAATTGCTCTATTAAACCTCAACTAATTGCCTCAATAACAAATTGTTCTTTACTTTTAAAAAGAGTAAGTTGGTCCTAGTGTTTATTATACTTGCAAAATATATTAGTTTTCAATGACAAAATAGTCCAAAACTCTATTAAATCAGCACAGAACCGTCGCATTTCTAGGTTTATGAAGTTGGGATTTGCGTCATAGTATAGGCTACTCCCCCAAAATTTAGACTGATGCATGATTTCACAAGGATCACATGGTAATTTAATGAAAATTTGAACTGTTGTTCTCACTGATTATTGATTCTACGATTATAATAAACTATTGAGGACCAACTTGCTCATTTTTAAAGATTAAAGAACAACTCACTATTACAAGAGACAAATGCAATTTTTCTCTAAAAATGCATTCATCAAGAACTTCGTCAAATTATTTGGGTCAAATATGACAACCAAATTTTTGCTTTATTTTTATTTTAAGTGTTTTTTTTTTCTTAAGAAAATTCTTTTAGTAATGGTTTCAGGAGTCGAGTTCAAGTACAACACCAACTAGTTAAACAAAGCTAATATCAGAAAATTCAACATAAATAAATATCTGTGGTGGGCGGATTGATCCAAATCAAATACGTTACTGCCAATATACTTAGTTTTGAGCAGTGCATTCAAATCAAATAGGGTTCTTATAGAGTGCAGCTACTGAAAGCTCTAAAATTGATCCAATTTGCAGCTTTTTGGGCATCTAGAACATGTCCATTTCAATGTTACTTGGTCAGCCAAATAGTACATCAGATTATTTACATTATTATTAAGATATTACTTTAATATTAAGATTTTTTCAACCACCCAATGATATTGGGTATTCATAAAGATTAAAGTCGTATACAGTCAATTTTGTATAGAGTTACAAAAATACAAGCTAAATAAAATAGAGCATAAAGAGATTAAATTTCTTGAAACTCGAAATAATTGCAGGCACGTCTTCCTCAGCTGGCGAAGTAGTAGTCCTTAGATGAAATACCCTCCACTAAACACTTGGCCTCAGCTTCACTTGCACCAAATTCACATCAAAACTACACTACCATAAAATGTGTCAAACATGCCCTAATTCTTATATCACCTTGGTCCTGTAATTTTTTCCCTGATAATATGCAACTCAAGCATATTTCCGAATAAATCATACATACTCTAACCCTTCCTTTCGACCGAACCCTGAACCCGTGACGGTGGGAATGCTCGTGGCTTCAAGAAGCTTGAGGCAGTAGAAAATATTAGCAGCAACAAATATTGACAATGGAGAAAATAAGGAAGGGGAGTGTTAAGAGAATAAATCAAGGGATGATTATGGATAACTTGCATTATGAAGATTTGCACAAAAATATATGATGGAGGAAATCAAGGAATCATTGAGACAAATTGATCAAGATGATTGATGACGATATGCTTAATTTTAGTAATTGTTATTTATCTTCTCATATTTAGTTGCTTAATTTTAGGAAGTGTTATTTATCTTTTCATATTTAGTTTATTGAATTGTACTATAAATATGTGATTTCTCAATGAATAAAATTACAACTCACATTTCTATCATCTTTAGAATTTCTTCTTGGTATCAGAGCAGGTTCCAAGCTTCCGCTTAGTGCCGCTCGTCCGACCAACTTTTTCATCTTCCTGTTTTTTTTAAAAATAAATGCTCGTCCATCAATGTTTTTTTTTCTTGTCTTCATGATTTCACTTTCCTACACATAACAATTTGATTCTCACTTCTCTCAAGTTATCTTCCACCATATATATCATTCAAGATCCAGAAAATACAAATCAATATCCTACCCGCACCAAATTCAAACAACACAGCAACAAAAATTCATACCACAAATCAACGTATGAATTCATTGCCTATCAAAAGTCCGAATCATCGGAACATTCTCTGAACAAACTCTCAGAGACACAACCCATGCAATATGGGATACACAAGATTCGCAAAAAAAAAAAAAAAAAAAAAAAAAAAAAAAAAAAAAAAAAAAGCGAATTCACACCACCACAATATGTCCAAAACGACTTTCATTTTTTGCAACAAACTTTGCCTCCAACCCCGACAAAGTTTGAGGGAGGGTATTAGCAGCAACAAATATTCACAGTGGAGAAAAATAAGGAAGGGGAGTGTTAAGATAATAAATCAAGGGATGATTATGGATAACTTGCATTATGAAGATTTGCACAAAAATATATGATGGAGGAAATCAAGGAATCATTGAGATAAATTGATCAAGATGATTGATGGCGATATGCTTAATTTTAGTAATTGTTATTTATCTTCTCATATTTAGTTGCTTAATTTTAGGAACTGTTATTTATCTTTTCATATTTAGTTTATAGAGTTGTACTATAAATATGTGATTTCTCAATGAATAAAATTACAACTCCCATTTCTAAAATTAAGCAACTAAATATGAGAAAATAAATAACAATTACTAAAATTAAGCATATCGTTATCAATCATCTTGATCAATTTGTCTCAATGATTCCTTGATTTCCTCCATCATATATTTTTGTTCAAATCTTCATAATGCAAGTTATCCATAATCATCCCTTGATTTATTCTCTTAACACTCCTCTTCCTTATTTTCTCCACTGTCAATATTTGTTGCTGCTAATAGAAAACACCAAGACCTTTTCTAGCCCGTTTTGTAGTGTCCATTGTGTTTGCCGGTAAGCGAATTGGTGGGAAGGACTACATGGCAATTATCATTTCGTTATTAAAATGAATAACTTTGGCCAAAGCAAGAAATTGAAAATTAAACTGCATAGTCGAACATAACAATGTGTTGCCTTCTGTGAAATTGCAAACCGTATTTTTACAGATATTGAATCCTTCTGTCGTCATTTGTGCACTCCTCCTTACTGTGATGTAGGATCAATTGAGAAAGCCAGTAGAGCGTTATTTCGATTGAAGTATTCAATAACTTAAGCAGCAGAAGAAGAAGAATGGAAGAGGAAAAATAGATCACAGTAAGGAGGGAGAAACCGAAGGAGAGAAAAGCGAAAGACTTTGGCAACAAGCCACAATTCATCAATTCGAAGCATTCAACATATAACCAAATTATGATACAACATAGATTGAAATGACAACTAGAAGAAGCAGAAATGATACAGGTAGTAAGAAGGAAAGAGAAATTCAGAGAGAAATGGGGAGGACGGGAGAAGAAGAAGAAGCCAGATGAGGAGAAGAAGAATAGGGAAAAAGAAGGCGTTGGCAACAAACCACTATTCAATTTTCATTTATTCATCGTCTAACTTCCATGTCACAATACCAACCATATAAATAGAAGGGAAATTTTCATAAGTAAGAGTATAATTTTGGTTCAATTCAATAATAAAAAAATAAGTTTCAACTTTCAATAATCAGATTTTTGTTAATTTTTATTTATAATTTAATTAATTAAATATATTAAGGTCACAAATCTATATAATTGGTCATAGATTCATAATTTAGTTAGTCACATATTATTTTCGATCAAAAATCAAAATTTTTAAATGTCAAAATTATTTTACGGTCACAATTCAAAAATTTTATAGGTCACAATTTGTTCATCGATCACAGATTCATAATTTAATTAGTCAAATCTTATTTTTTCGGTCACCAATAAAAATTTTTAAATGTCACATTTTTTTACGGTCACAATTCAAAAATTTTAAAAGTCACAATTTTTCCTTGGTCACTGGTAAAAAAATTATAAGTCACAATTTCTTTATCGGTTACAAATCACGAACATTATAAGTCACAATTTAGAGTCACAACTTATAATCGGTCACAAATTAACGAATTTTTAGATTGCACGTTATTTTTTAGTTACAGTTCATATTTTTCATTAGTCACATATTGTTTACTGATCACAGATTAGGTCACACGTTATTTCTTAGTCACAGTTCATATTTTTCATTAGTCACATATTGTTTGGTCACAGAATAACCAATTTAATGGTAACAACAAATCAGGTCTCCACCTCAAAAAATTAACAAAAACACCAACCACCGACTGCACAAAAAGCAACAACCTCCACCCCCACACTGTACCACCACCGCACCGCAACAAACACACCACCACTGACTGCACAACCACCACCACACCCAACCTTCACCCCCACCTGTACTACCACCGCACCACGACTACAACACTGCCACCGCCGTCGTTTCGCCGGCACCACAACCACATCATCAACACCACACAACTGCACATAGATAGAATCAAATACAAAAAAACACCCAAAAAAATCGCGTCGCGTGGCAGAACAGGGGTGTAGCTAGCGCGATCGAATCAAGCACAAAAAAATCCCAAAAATTTCGCGTCGTAGCGAACAAGGGCGCAACGACTCCTTGCTACGCCGTCTACAGCGAGGAACTGGAGAGACTGAGAGAAGAAGGTGGTTCAGGAACCGGGGAGAGGGAGAGAAGAAAATGGTTCTGCCGCCGATGAAGGTGCTCCACTGCATCTTACCTTGCCACTGTCTATTGCCACTGAATCAGCGGTGATTCCGGTGCCTGGATAGGGTGTTGGTGTGGCGCCAGCGTGGGGAAGTAGAGAGACTATGGAGAGAGGCGGGGGAGTGGGGAGCGAGAAAGTGAATTAGCCTAGGGTTTGTGTGATTTTTATTAGTAAAAATATTTATTTTATAAAAATATTAAATTAAAATAAAAGATGTGATTTTTGAACAATGAAACTTCCCACCTGATTTTAGAATGTTGGATTCTTAAGGTAGAGAATGGTGTAATTTCTACTAAATAGAAACACAAACAAACCTAGTAGTTAAAAGGCTTGGGCCAACCCAATAGAACAAGCCTAACTAAAGAAAGCATAAAACAAGTCCATAATAAATAGAAGACATTTTGATGTAGAATCAATTCGAAGCATTCAACATATAACCAAATTATGATGCAACATAGATTTAAGTAACGAGCAGAAGAAGCAAAATTGATGCAGGTAGCAAGAAGGAGCGAGAAACTCGGAGAGAAAGAGGGAGGACCGAAGTAGAAGAAACTAGAGGAGGAGGAGAAGAATAGAGGAGAAGAAGGCATTTGCTATAATATACGATTCATTAATTCATCAACCGAGTTCTAATTTACAATACAAACCTTTAAATAGAAAACATTAACCTAGAAAGTAAAGGGGCTTGGACTAGACCCAATAATATAAGCCCAACTTAACATAAAATAAGTAAACGATCGAATAACAAAAGGCTAGTCAAATAACAAAGGCTGATGACTACATCAATTCTCTCGGGGTGGGAGAAATACTCGACTCTGCCCATTGGACAAAACACAAAAGGTTGAAGTCAATCTGATACCCAAAATGCTCTAAGTCAATCCACGGGGAACGATATTTCTTACTAATCGAATATCGAAACTCAACAAATGAGAACAAGGCAAGCTGTATCCCTAAGAATATGATGTAACCAATGTGATCGGTAATGTCTCGAATTTTATATTCTTAAATTGGTTGATGTAGCACATTTAAGAAATGAACTTTTTTGTGTCATCCTAGACAGAATTCTTTTAATTTTTGGACAAAATCTAGAAAGCCCTATGAATCCTCTATCCGTTGGTTTTGGAATTAAGTCAATTGAAGGTCGGTAGGATAAGTTATGTCAAATTTTCGCATGCTATGTTCAGTGTACCCAAGAATAGTTTCCCCCTTAAATGTTTGACTGCCTAATTGATATTAGAAAATTATGAAATTCTACTATGTTATACTTGAATGAGTTTATAAACTACTATATAAATTTCATAAAATTATGAATCTAATAAATTGTCCAACTAAGCTTGATCGTTGGGCAACACATTGCTGAATTTAACTCCTTAATGCAAGTGAACATTCATTTAAACCTTTTGTTTTAATTTTGTTATTTAACAAATCAAATTCCTTTACCTTAAATAATTTGTTTACAATGAATTTTAGAATTTGTAATAAAGCACAAGGGTAACTACAAAGTTAAAGTAAATTTTAATTTAATCTGAATTTAAAAAAAAAAAAAAAACGTTAATGTTTTGTTCTAATTTCAAATTCTAAGATTTAGATCGTTATATGATCTGGGCAAAATAAAATCCCGTTGACTTCGATAAAGCTCCAATAAATCTGGATCAAGTTGCACGAGTTTCTCTCTATAACTCCATATACAATCAAAATCAAATTGATCTTCTTAACAAACAAAGAAGCACTGTATCTCTCTATCATTGGTCAACACGATCTGTTCATCTAAAAGAATATCAATTTTATCTTTGTGTAGGTGACAACTGGTATTGGAGTAGATATAGCAAAAGATTCAGTGTAGGAGCTCCCAAGTCGAGATAGAAAATGATCATCAAAAGGGGTTAAAAAAGCCTTTGTAAGCAACGAAGTCTTTAGCAATTAAAATAGAGTTGTGGCCAAAATGTAATGAAAGATCAATGACATATACATTTTGACCAACATGCTTTAAAAATTTTAAAAAGGACCATCACTACATGCTTGCAATACAACATAATTCCCAATATTAAATTCAAAATATCGTTTAAACAAATAAGCTCGAAGTTTATATGATGCATTATTTGCTTCAAGTTGTTTATTGATTTCAATATGCAAATCATAAGATGTTGTACAATTGTCTCAGTTGACATAGACACAAGCATATGGTTACTTGAGAGTAAGGTCTAAACGCTTTATAAGATTATAAAAATGAATAACTTCAAAGGGATTCAGACATAGAGAACGATTCACAAACCTATTATATGCAATTTGAGCCGTAGGGGAAAGGGAGGAGGGGAGGGGGGGGGGGTTAAATCCCAATTACTAAAGATTTTCCGTACTAGACACTTTAATAAGTTATCAAGAACGTGGTTAAAAAACTATAGTTTGACCATCTGCTTGAGGATTGTCAATGGAAGAGAATTTTAGTTTAGTGTCAATCAAAGAGACATTATGTGGCTAAGGGCAAGGTACCGACTTCAATCCAAGACGGGACATAGTAGCCACAAAAATCACATTAATGCAACTACTACTTTCTACAATGAGTTTACAACTCTTATTAATCAAGAGGTATCGAGAACAAGGAGTACAATACTTAGATTCTCATAGAGGTATATAGGGGTGGGCGTGGGTTGGGTTGGATCGGTTTTTGCTCCAATCCAAACCCAACCCAACATGGTCGGTTTGATTGAAACCCAACCCAACCCAACCCATGTAAAAATTGAAACCCAACCCAATCCAACCCAACCAAATGTCGGTCGGATTGGGCTGGGTTGGTCGGTTCGGGACAAACTATCAACAAATATTAAAGTCGCTGAAATAATGAATTTAAAGCAACATTAAAGTCTTCCAACATTAATAAATTTAATATACAAAGTAACAAATAACAAGCAACATTAATATAGTTTCAAATTAATAAATTTCAAATATAACAATATAAAAAAAAATAATAATAGTTTAGTCCACCAAATATCCATCAAAAATTCAAAATAATTACATATTTAATTACAAATTTACAATATTGAGGCAAAAAATATATTTGGTAGACGTCAAATTGTGCAAAAACCAACATTAAAACCTGTTGAACCTGCAAATTACATCATCAAAAAATCAGTATTTGAAGTTACAGTAAAGAACAATAGCTACAGTAAAGAACAAATATGTTTCCTTCACCTTATAAAATGATCAATCTTCACCAATATGTTTCCTTGGATTGGCAGCTTCATTGTCAAGAAACCTCCCAAGATTGTATCCTATGAGCAAAGTTTCAATAGTAATTTACATTGATATATACAAGAGAGTTTCAACATGAAATTGGAATGCTAAATTTTTAGGAATAATTATATTCACGGAAACTTCAAACATGTCACTTTACTTATAAAACAATCGATTCTAAAAATTGGAAGTATACCTTTGGGGCCGTTGTCAATTGTCATCTTCAGTTGATTTTGAATTCATTGATTCTAAAAGTTCATCCATTTGGTTGTAATGCTCAACATCTTCCATGCAAAAATCATCCAAGTTCGGAGAAGCATTCAACCAATTTTGAGTGCATACTAAGACCTCGACCATCTTAGGACTTAAAGAACTACGGAAAGGATCAAGTATCCTTCCTCCAGTACTAAATGCACTTTCTGAAGCAACAATTGACACTTGAATTGTCAACACATCTTTGGCCAAATTGGACAAGACACCATACTTACTTCTGTTAACTTTCCACCAATCTAGAACTTCAAAATCATTTTTCTCTATACTTTCACGAGCATCCAATAAGTATCGTTCCACATCATTTTTTATCTCAACCGAATCCTTCATTGCTTGTTTTTCTATAAATCTACCAAGACGAGCGTCACGCATAGAAGAAGAACTTCCTTTATATGTATTGATAGAACTTGCAGACTCCTCGGTTGACACTTTACTACTTCCGTTAATACTTTCATGATGCACATACCACTCATAAATATCCATTAGATTGGCTTTCAAAGACTTCATCATGTTACTAACAACTTCCCCATCCATATATAGATCATTCAAACAATATTCAACGTAATCCATTTTATATCTTGGATCGAGGATAGTAGCAAAAAGCAACAATTGATTCACATTGTCCATTTGACCCCAATACTTATCAAACTTTTTTTTCATGTTAGTCGCCATTTCACGCAAAAAAAAGTTTTCATTCTTCCTCCATTCATCCAATTCCATTACAAGATTACAAATTTCATGAAGATAAGCACAAGCACTAACTTGCAATGAAGCACTAAAAGTCAAAGTCACATTATAGAAATTTTGAAGAAATTTAACAAACACAGATGCACTTTCCCAATCTAAACATGATGGAGGTCCACCACTCCTTCTACTAGCTTCATCTTCTCGAAAGTAAAGCAAATACTGAGCATCTTCCTCTTCTAACCTATCGAAAGCTTTTTCAAATTTCAATGCCGTTTCCAACATCAAGTAGGTAGAGTTCCACCTAGTTGGAACATCCAAAAACAAAATAGACTTGCAATCAATCTTCTCTTTCTTAGCACACTCCTTCAATTTTTCATACCTAGCTGGAGAAGATTTCACATATTTGATTGCACTGCGAATATTTACAATGGAGTCATGTGCTTCCCTCAACCCATCACCAACGATCAAATTGATAATGTGTGCACAACATCTCAAATGCAAATACCTCCCTTCTAGAACACATCCATCACTACCCCAAGCTACTACCTTTCGCCTAAGATAAGAAATGGCAGTGTCATTAGAGCTTGCATTATCAACAATGACTGCAATTTTTTTTTCAATCCCCCAATCATGCAAACAAGTCTCAATCATTTTTTCAATAGTTTCCCCCTTATGATTTGAAACAACACAAAAATTCAAAATACGCTTATTAAGCGTCCAATCGGAATCAACGTAGTGTGCTGTAAGAGTCATGTAATTAACATTCTGAATAGAAGTCCAAGTATCAGCTGTAAGGGAAACCCTTTGACGGTAAAAATGAAAGGCATCTCTCAATTTTAGTTTTTCATCCAAATACAACTGATAAATATCTCTAACGAGTGTCCTACGAGAAGGAGGGTGAAAGTGAGGACATGCTACACTACAAAAGAGCCTAAAACCACGAGCTTCGACAAACCTAAAAGGTAATTCATCCAAAACTATCATTTTAGCACATGCAAGTCTACACTCTTCCTTGCTTTGACCAACAACAGTAAGATTGCTCCCTCCACCCTCTTTGTTAGTCTTAAAAGATAAGATTTTTTGCTTCTTATCCACCAATCTACCTGGATACTTCTTACATTTATTTGTCAGATGATTACTCAATGTACTAGTACCACACTTTTTAGTGCCACAAGCATAATCTACTCCACAATAATTACACTTACACCTAACATGTGGATCATCCTTTGGGCCTAATAGAGTGAAGTGATCCCAAACAAAAGAAGCTAACCTATTAGCTTTTCGTTTACCCAATGTTGACGGTGCATGTGGAGGAAGACCAGATTGTAAATCTGTGGCATTTGAATCTGATTGAGCATGTGGACCAGTTCCACTTTCTTCTCGTACATCCATATCTACCAACATATTCCAAAAAAAATTATGAATACACCAGAATATCAATTGAAATACTAAACATACTCCAAAATTCACAAAGTAAAATTTATAGTCCTTAAAAATTGACTCATACATATAAAACAAAATACTTGATGAGTAAAAAGATCAAGCTGGGCAAAAGCAAAGATCTTTTTCTCAGTAAAAAGAAAAGTCAGATCCCTATAGATGAGGGGTTGTCTTTCCCAGTTCCTGAGCTAGAGGTGCCAGAGATAATTTCTGTGGTCTCTACTGATTTGCCGAAATACGATGTGTTGAACTCCAACTTGTCCAAGAATAAGAGGTTTGAAGCTGAAGCTGGTCAAGTGGCTTCCAAAAACAGCAAACTAGGAGAATGTTTAGTAAAAGAGAGAGTGGCATTGGATCTTTCTCTCAACAGCTTTATGAGTTCAGAAAGAAATGATAATGCTAGGTCATCAATCGTGCAACAAAAGGGCATTCGTAATAATTGTCCTCAGAGGAAAGAATTTCTGTGGGATCTGAATGAGATAATTACTCATAAAACTGCTATGCTGGGAGAGAAGCAATTTTCAACTCTAATTGATAATGGTGGTTTACCTCTGCACAAGAATTTGGTAAGCAAATTTCTCTTTAACGTACTATTCTCAAAATACTTAATTGCTAGTTTATGTTTTAACTTTTAATTTTGTCTGGAAAGATGCAGAAGAGAGGTCGGGGGTGGGGGATGATGGGGACCAAATCCTGATATCGCTGATTGTTTTAGTGATACAGATAATGGCAGTATCTCTTTTGCAGGTTACACTGATGTATGAAACAAGTGAAAGGCAAATTCTAAATAGGAACTGAAAGCCAAATTCTAAATAGGCTACATATTAACACATAAGAACTGAACAATTCATCCACATACAATCTAAAACCAACACTTAGAAGCCATAACAAATCGAGCAAAAAATCAGAAGCAAACAAACCAAATACGCATATATAATACAATTGTTCAATGTCAGTGTTAGTTATGTGTCCACTAATTTGCCCCAGGAACGTTGCTACAGCTTTTGAATAAACCGAAAAACAAAAGTACAAGTTTCTTCATGTTTCTCGTACACCAAAATAGCTTTAAAAAAATATTTTGATCTATGCAGCAATACATTAGCATGTAATAACTGTAAATGGAAGGAAAAACAAGAAACAGAGTGCAACAGCCATCCAGTACCAAAAAAAATCATAACTAAATAAAAAAGAAGAAGAATTTGATGATGATTGAAGACTTTACCTTCGAAGAGTTACTGAGCGATTGCGGCCCTGAGAGAAATCGACTGGCGAGTGGCGACTAGCGACTGTGAAGAAACCTTGTACTTTTGGAGGGTGGAGAGAAATCAGAGAACTGAGAGAAGAGTGGAGGCGGAGCTTTGGAGGTGAGATTTTGGGAGACGGGCAGACGGCGTTTGGCATTTGATTAGGTTAGGGGTTTTTTTTTTCATTTTACCGTTTTGCCCCTTTTTATTTTAATCGGGTTGGTTCGGGTCGGGTTATATCGGGTTTGGGCGGTTAACCCATAACCCGACCCAACCTGACCCGATTACCCATCCTGGAACCCGAAAACCGCCCAAAAACCCAAAAAAACCGACCCAAATCGGTTGGGTCGGGTCGGGTCGGGTTGGTCGGTTTTTCGGGTTCGATCGATTTTTTGCCCACGCCTAGAGGTATACCACCTAAGGATGTGTCCTTACTATCATCTAAGTCATCAAAATCTTCAAGTTTAAGTTCATAGATTTGATCTTCTAACAAGTTATCTATTACATCCTTTCGTTCCTTATTGACTAAAGCTTGTGTAGAAGCCCTTACAATTAAAGCATTGCAAGTGAGAAAAAGTCCTTGGAGTTTCATGAACTTTACCTTTATTTTCCAACACAGGAAGAGCATTAGAAGGGGTAGGTCCTAGATTAGACTTAACAGGAAGAGGTGGGGCCGATTGTCAATATGCCTTCCATACGAAGAAGAATGCCTTGGAATGTTAGGATATTTATCTTTATTTTCCCAGACGGGATGAACATTAAACTGGAAAGGTCCTATAAGAGACTTAATGGGATGAGGTGGTGTCAATGAGATGGAATAACGATTGTTAATACGCATTTCATAAGGAGTCCTAATAAGCAACTCATAATCTTGGGCTAAAGAATAAGCCTTTTCAAGAGTAGTGTCACCTCGAAGGAAAATGCTCACGCCTAAGATCATCTTGTATGCCTAAACCTACTCAAAATCAGCGCTTCATCCTCAATGACATGACATTTCTTTCTAAATTGACATGCTTAGTCATTGGTTCATTTCCATATGAAAGGACATTCTATTGTGTAAAAATGCTAGAATCTAAGCAACCATCAAAAGTAGGAGCATTTAATTTATTGTTTCTAAATAAACGCTCCTTATGGAAAGGAAGAGAATGAGTACTGTGATTGTCATAGTCTTGTTCTTGCTCATGATCCTAATCCCTATCTCTACGATTGTGTCAAAAATATTTTTGATCACCTTGTTAATGACGATCTTGTCTATTATGAGACATGATAGTGTTGTTTTGACACACTTATTTGATATCTAAATATACTTATTATTGATGAAATGAGTGATATTCTACTCAAAATTAGATAAAATTTTCTTTTGTAGGCCAAAAATACTTATGGAATGAGAACAAGGCAAAATGAGGAAAAAATGACTAAAAGTGTACAAAATTAGTGAAGTTGGAGACCAAAGTGTACAAGTACATAAAGTTGAGGACCTTGGGCTGCAATCAATGGAGGGCGAAATTGAAAGAAATACAAATTTTGAGGACCAAATTGTACAAGTTCATAGTTGAGGGACCAACATTCAATTATCTAAAAGACTTGGCTACAAAATGAAACCAAATTCCATTTTTTGGCAGAGACTTGGTGCCTAGGCGCCACTTTTAATTTAAAAATGGGTTTGGGGACAAATATTTGGAAAAGTCAAGACCAAGCTCAAAAACGGGTTTTTATCAATAACTTTGTATTTTTTCAATTATTTTTTCATATTTGTAATGTATTGTTATAAAGATTCTCGTTTTTATCATTTATATAGCACCAGCTAAGTTTTATTGTTGAAATTTAGATTAATTTCAATATTTGTTTTTTGATATTTAAATATTTATTTTCATGTGTTTTTACTATTGTTATTATTATATTTTCATTTATATGGTCAATGAGTGATTATGTATAGTGATTTGTACATAGTTCGAGAGAAAGATTGTGCATTTTATATCAAATAATAGAAATCCTAGATTTGTGTAGGAGATATGGATATACCCCTAACTCTAAGTGATCCAATGAACTATTTTCACAAAAATTTACTGCGGCTATTTTGTTTTAATCGACATACAAATATAGTAGATTAAACCAATCAATTATGAGTAATTTCGCTCGAGAGAGGTAATTAAATAATCTTGAAAAATCAGATCTAATATCATAAATGAATATTTTGTTAATTAATTTGTTGAGAAATTAATTAGGCGACAATTAAGTGAAACCATGAACTCCAACCACGTCTTTCCTCCAAAATTCTCAAGTGTTTATGTTTATGTTTATGTTTTTTTTTTTTTTTTTTTTAAAATTTTTGTAGAGGTTTAGTTCATTTTTCTTATTTTCCAAAAGCAAATCTTTATTGTACGTTTGTGTATATTGTTAAAATTAAATTTATTAAAGTTGTGTGATCTAAAGTAAACATTCAACGAGAGATCGACAACTCGAACTCAAAAAATTCACTTTATTACTTGAATGCGATTTGTGCACTTGCGGTATTCACTTTCATAGTGAATGGGACACTTCCGAATTATCAACGTCAATCGAACGAGGAATTTGCTTAGAATTGTTCAATCTAGCAGCTAGGCCATGCTCTTTTCAAGAGTAGCAATCATCTCGATTTAGAGAGCAGTTATTTTTCAGGTGAGTACATTAAATTATGAAGGGTCCATGGTCATGCAACTGGAGCTAGAAGTGACAAGATGATCACCACGCAATTGCATGAAATGTATTACCAGCTAAATGACGTGTCATGGAGAGATTAACGAACAACAAGTGCACGTAATGAAAATAACAACTTGAGCATCAAAATTTCGGGATAAAGTAAATCTAGATATGACAAGCTAATACTGCTGATATATGTAAAAGTGGGGACAAGTAAAGGGATTCAAAAGCACGTGATTTTAGGTAAGATACTACAATAACAGTAACACAAATAATTAATCGATACAATTTTAAAATTACAGTAATATAACCAAATATAAATAAAAACAGTAATTCCCTTTTTATTCATTGAAGTAGCTGGGTCAATCCATGGGAATAAAAGTCACCTGCAAATAATGTTAGAATTGTTTTCCACTTTTGTTTTGTTTTCTGTTCTGTTCTGTTCTTTTTTTCTTTTTTTATTAACTAATATATGAAATACAAAATATCAACATATATACTAGTTATACCCAAAACAAACCACGATTCATTAATTCATCAATTTATTAACCTAACCCAGTTCTAATTCATAATACAAAAATTTGAATAGAAAACATTAACCTAAAAAGTAAAGGGGCTTGGACCAAACTCAATAATACAAACCCGACTTAAATTAACCCATAACGAAGGCTGATCACCAAATCACCTTGTATATCTCCTCCACCATCTTAAATATTATATGGGACGAATTCATAAATCAAATCTTAAGTATGACCATTTCACATTTTAGGCCCAAATGTTTTAAATTGCAAAAATCAGGTTTCCATTAATTAATTAAAATTTAATTATTAATTAATTATTTTAAGGTCACAGTTCTGCGATTCATGATCACAGTTACAAAATTAAAGGTCATAACTAATTTACTGGTCACATATTATCAAATTAATTGGTCATAAATTATTTCGAGATCACAATTAAAATTTTTGTAGGTCACAGATTATCTCGAAATTATAAATTAAATTTTTTATAGTTCACAGTTTATTTTACTGATTACAAATCCAAAAATTACAGGTCACAATTTATTTGTAAATCACAAATTTTAAAATTTTTTGGTCACATGTTATTAAATTTTAAGGTCAATTTAATAATTGGTCATAGTTCAAAATTTTTTTAGGTCACAGTTCACCATCAACGCCACCTCCACCTCCACCGCACCACAACCACCACCACAAAATAGTCACCCCAGCCTTCTACACCACAGCTACCAACAAACACCACGCCGTCCCACCCACAAAAATCAACGACCATCTCCACAGATCAACCCCAACTCCAGCACCACCACAGAACTCAGACATACAGATAGAGAAAACACTGCAAACAAAAGCACCAGATTCAATTTCAAAAAAACTGCAATGATGGCAAGCATAAACACTGCAAACAAAAGCATCAGATTCTTCCCTTCACACCCTCACCACAACGCCACTTTCTGCACCTGCATCCACCAGATCGCCACCCTAACCTTAGTCGTCACCACTTTCTTCCTCGTTAGACTCTTTGACCACTCTCTACGACCATGCTCTTCGCCGTACGACAACTCATTCGACAATGTGAATCGACAATACAATGGCGTTTTTAGATTTGGGGATTCAGTTGGGTGGCACGAGCGAAGGAATGGGACTAACCTGAATTTGAAGATCTATGTGTATGATGAGAACGAGATTGAGGGACTCAAGTTACTGTTATATGGCTGTTAAGGGAAGATTTCTCTCGAGGCTTGCATCAAAGGCCAATGGGGTACTCAGGTAATTTTATCTAGTAATGTATGCTTTCTTTTTGTTCTCACTAAACTTGGGAAAAAATCAAAATTATTAAGAGACCTTCCCATGTACATTTCCTTTCTTGCATTCAAATCGTCGCTCACAGTAGCTATTTGAGCTTCTAACATCAACGGTACTGCAGGAATCTCATCTGTGTGTCGCCGAAGTCGCCTATGCTTGCAGCGCCAGAAAGTATGGGTTTGAGATGTCGGTCCCTAGATTCAGTTTGGAGAGAGAGAGAGAGAGAGAGAGAGAGAGAGAGAGAGAGAGGAGTTATGTTAATTTTGAATAAAAACTTTATTTATGCTTAAATAAACTTTAGACCTGATTTTAGAATACTCATCTTTAAACACCTGTTGTGGTGTGACTCAAGTTACTGTTATATGGCTGTTAAGGGAAGATTTCTCCCGAGGCTTGCATCAAAGGCAAATGGGGTACTCAGGTAATTTTATCTAGTAATGTATGCTTTCTTTTTGTTCTCACTAAACTTGGGAAAATATCAAAATTATTAAGAGACCTTCCCATGTACATTTCCTTTCTTGCGTTCAAATCATCGCTCACAGTAGCTATTTGAGCGTCTAACATCAACGGTACTGCAGGAATCTCATCTGTGTGTCGCCGGAGTCGCCTATGCTTGCAGCGCCAGAAAGTATGGGTTTGAGATGTCGGTCCCTAGATTCAGTTTGGAGAGAGAGAGAGAGAGAGAGAGAGAGAGAGAGAGAGAGAGAGAGAGAGAGAGTAATGATGCTTTCTTTTTTATGTTAAAAATTTTGAATAAAAATTTTTTCTTTTATGCTTAAATCAAAACTTTAGACCTGATTTTAGAAAATACTCATCTTTGGAGAGAGAGAGAGAAACACCTGTTGTTTTGGTATTTATGCTTAAATAAACTTTAGACCTGATTTTTTCATCCACATTATATTATGGCTCTATTAGACATCCATTAAATCAATTTTTTTTTTCCCTCAAATTCATTTTAGACCACATTTTTACATAATAAAACATTTTGCACGTAAATTCAAAAAAATTTCGTACTTTTTAACCACACATTCTTCAAAATATCACTCTTTCAAATTTCATTTTTCCCCCAATAAAATTCATCAAAATGCATGTCAAACTGGGGCTAAAATTACAAGAGTTAGTTGAAGTGCAGTTTGACAGAAAATTGTTTTTTTCTTGTAGGATCTCCAATGATTATTTGTCTACTTATATCCTGATTCAAAGCTATTTAACTCTCTCCACTTGGTTGAGCCCAAGTCAATAAGTTGAGATTTACTGTCCAAAATTGATTGTTCACCTGTTGCCACTAAATTACGCCTAATCGACCTCTCCTACCGCAGCTTCAAATTTTAACTTGTTTAATAATGGTCTTTCAACTCAGTCACTGGTCACGCGAATTCAACTTTCTATGCAATTTTTTTATAAAATAAGCGATTGCATGATTTAAGCACAAATCTTCAGGAGTTTTGAAAAGTGTTTATGAATAGTTTAAATTATAAATAGATAGAAAATGAGTAATGAATAAGTATGTATTATTTGTGAATTATTAAAAAAATGTATAAATAAAAAGTGACTTAAAAATTTATAAACAGTTCATAAACCCAAGCCAAACACAAGCCCAACATAATAACTCAAGTACCTGTCTAAAATCACATTCTGATTGCTGGAGCTGGAGGCATTTTAACTTCGATGTTTGGTACGATGAATAATATCATATGAATATACTATAATAAACAATATTATGAAAGAAAACAAATTTAAATTTTTAGTCAACTGAAATTATTGAGATCACATTTCGTTCTAGAATTGGTCCAAGTAAAGAAAACAATTATTTTGAAAGCCGACTTTGAATGCTAATAAAATGGGTTTATCTTCAGGAAAAAATGGGTATATCTTCAGGAAAAGCTGTAGACTTTAAGCAACATATAATTAAAAATAATAATTAATTAATATGCAGATAGATTTGGTAAAATTTACATGTTGAATCCGCATTTCCATCTCTTTCTATAAAATTGCATTTAAGGGATGGAAAAGATATAAAACTAGAGCAATGGATACCGGCAGAAGGGCAAGGATTATGATGGTGATGCTGGTGGTCTTTCTAATACTCGACTGCTTCCCGGCCGGTTATGCCTCGGCCTCCTCTGCCCCTCCAGGTAAATATTTCTAATCGATCGTCTATGTATTTACATGGAAATCTCGTGTTAGGCACTCAATTTGGTTTTTGTTTCAGTTCGATACCTCAATTAAAAATTTATTAGTTTTTCTTCGGGATGAAAAATCTTGTCATATATACTGTTTAGGAAAAAACTAAGGAATTTTACTTGAATGACTAAAATAAAACAATTAACAAACTTTAACGACAACTTTGACATGAAACTGGACTACAATTGAGCGATTAACCGGGTTTTTTGTGCTTAGGGACAAGCCGGGAGCGTAGTTCATCGTGGTGCTTGAGAAGCAAATCTAGAAAATTAGTTGTCGATTGCTGGAGGCGTTTCGTTTTTCTGGAGACTGGCACTGCCTCGGAAAGGAGAGTGGTTCCCGGCTCCCCACCGGCACCAAGGCACAACCTACCACCGCCTACCTAGTCTCGAAGTTTCCAAGTTTAGTTCTTTTTTTTTTCCTATGCAAATCTTGTCGTAAATGATGATAAAATGCTCCAAAAAGAATTTCTATCGATGTGCGGTGTATTAGAAAACTAAATTTCATTAAAAAAAAAGTTATAAAAATATTGAGAAGAAGAACACGAGAATGAATTCAACTGCAAACCACCTTTTTAGGCGACTTTGATAGATATCTTTATGTAATTTAGAAGCCTGTCAAGTCCCCAAAGGCAAAGAGAAAAAATGACCATGCGCAGGGGCAAAGTCAGCACCCGATGAGTCCCTGCGGCTCCCCGGCTGGCTTTGTCAGAATTTTTTTCCCCTTTATATTGGGCGGCCGCTCAACGCCGGTTCGGTTGGCTGTTCATGCTCATCAGTTCTTGGAGCGTCAATTGGCTCAAAGCCATAATCCTTGGCAATCACAGCGATACTCCTACAACATTACATATTCAAATTTTAGGACAAAGCAGCAAAGCTAGAACAAACTCGGTTAATTACTTTAGTTTTTGATAATTGCTTTCTATATAAAGAGAACGTCACAGGAGTGGCCTAAATATAGCGGTCAAAACACGGGGAGAAAATTATCAGTAATAAATACACACCATCTATTGCATGAGCAGGCATCAGTCCTTTCGTGACCGGAAACCTGAACAGTAACTAACAGGCAGTCCCTTTGATGCATTTGGTGATCGCAGTCTTGTAGTCATTGAAAGAGCCCCTTGCTCCCACTAATTACATACTAGTTTGATCAATCATCCCGGAAAAGTAAGTATAAAGAACGAAGTTTATTGTACTCAGTAATTGTTAATTTGTTACTGTTAAAATAGGAGGTTCGGCTCTGCTTAAAAAAGTAAAAATATTGTTTCCAAACATATTTTGAAAATTTACCAAGTAAAAATTGAGTTATTTCTTGTCAGAGTAACTAATTTGTTTGTTAACCAACGAAAAAAATAATTCATTTTAACTAATTTACATATAAGTAAACGTTTTATGCTTATCCAAACATTCTCAAGTGACTTAATATAAGAACTCTGCTAAGTGTACAGCAAAATTGCTGTACACTCTTACAGCCCCCTTACAGTGAGGAGGCTCACGAATTTTTTATTCATGTGGGCCCTCTCAACATGTGAGGAGGTTGTACATCATGATGTATATCATGGTGTACAAATGAAATTTCCCTTAATATAATTAAGTGATAATTACACCCACACCTACCATTCAACATTCAGGTACATGATTCTTTTTTTCTTTCAAAAATCAGGTGTATACCACACCTTACACACCCACCCACTAACCACAATCCTTATTTTAGATCCTGTTTGGTGCTGATTTTTCAAGACAAAAAAATTATTTTTTGACCCTTACTTAATAGTCTGTCAACCTTCTTTTTTGACCTCTTTACTCATAGGTGGGACTGTTGAAGTATTGGTGACACTTTAATTGTCAACCAAACATGTATCTCGGTTTTTACTTAGTTGTAGTTTTTAGTTGAAGTCCAACTATTTTGTGATGTAAAAGATAAACTAAGTATAACATACTACAAGTAGAGTATGCTGTCAAATGTCTAAGAAATGTATTGTCAAGGTATGATAGTGTAAGAGTATGTAGTGTAGTTGATAGAAAGTCTTCTAAAAGACTCTATATATACAGTCTTTGATATACTCGAAAATTAGAAGAATATGATATGAAAATGTTGAGTTAAAACTCTCTCTTCTCCTCTGGTTTTCTTATCAGAATACCAGAGTCTATCTTCCTGTTTTTGCTATGTAAAATCTGTGTTGTTCACCTCCTCCATCGACCATGAACTTAACAAATATTTTTAGAGCTTTATTTGTAAAGCTTTAGATCCATAATTCCAACAGGGACCCACCTTTCAAGCTAATGGCCAAAAAATTCCTTTGCAAAATCAGCACCAAGCAGACGCTTATTCTTTTACCTATTCCCTAAGTCAAAATCACACCTACACTACCATAATTGTACAAGTGAACAGATCGGATTAGGTGTGGCCAGAAGAGACGTTGGCATGTGTTGATGCTGCAGCAAAAAGGATAGGAAAATTAATGTTTGGGGTGAGGATTTGAGGACGGGAGCCTCTAATGGAATTTGTGAAATTTCAGATCGAGGGTCAATTTGCAATGGTCGTTGTGGCGGTGGTGAAGTAGAGTAGGGTGGGTTGAAGAGCGTTTGTGATAAAAAAAATTGGATGATTGTGATCAATAAAATTGATAATTTGTGACTAATAAATAATATATATATATATATATATATATATATATATATATATATTTGGGGTGAGGATTTGAGGACGGGAGCCTCTAATGGAATTTGTGAAATTTCAGATCGAGGGTCAATTTGCAATGGTCGTTGTGGCGGTGGTGAAGTAGAGTAGGGTGGGTTGAAGAGCGTTTGTGATAAAAAAAATTGGATGATTGTGATCAATAAAATTGATAATTTGTGACTAATAAATAATATATATATATATATAGGTAATCAAATAATTTTATTGATCAAAAGATAATACACAAGAAGTGTAATATTAATTTAAATAAGAAAGAAATAACATAAAATTAGGCAGCCATTCTATAAGATTAGTAGCTTTAGCATTAAACCAAGTATACAAAGTCAGATAAAACAATTATCTAATATGCTATGTTGTTCGTGTTTCATCTTCAAAACAGTAGCTGTTCCTTTCTTTTCACACACACACATACCTCCCCATACAATACAACTCGAAATAAGGTCCCAAACAAACTTGCTTGCTATCCTTATCACGAAACTTTTTCCTCCATGCCTGTAACATATCCTCCATATGCTTAGGTAATATCCAATCCATATGCTGAGAAGCTAGAATATCGTTCCACAACAATTGAGTACCATCATAATGAAGGAACAAATGATCAATTGTCTCTCTATCTCTTTTACACATATAATATCACTTGGTAACATAAAAACCCATTCTTCGAAGATTATCCACCATTAACACATGCCTCTCATAACTGTCCACATTAAAAATGTCACCCGTGGAGGCAATTTATATTGCCATACTATCTTCCAGGGAATGAACTCTCCACAGATCCCAATAAGGGTCTAAAATAAGTACGAACAAAAAAATACCATCTTTTGTCGACCTCAACTTGCTATAATCCTCTCCTACTCGAATCTACACCTTATACAAATATGTCAAAAATAGTGCATAATCATCCAATTTTCAGTCCTATAAACCCCTCCTAAAACCATTGTTCCAGGTGAGACTCCCATTATGTATAGCTAAGACATCATTCACCTTTGTAGAAGGCACTAAAGCAATGTGATACAAAGAAGGAAACCCCACCATTAACGGTTGATATTCACAGCAATAACCATTCCAAAATATGATAATATTACCATTCCCCACCACAAAAGTCAATCTATCTCGAAAATCACTCTACCCTTACCAGATATACCATCTCAAACTCACCCCATAAGAACCACAACCCTCACTCAAGCACCAACCCCTTCCATCGCACCATATTTTACCTTTATAATTCTCTTCCAAAACTCTCTCTCTCTCTCCACTCCAAATCGCCATAGCCACTTACCCAACAAGGCTGTATTAAACAATACAAGGCTCCTCAATCTAAGACTCCCCAACCTTATAGGAGAATAAACTACACCCCAATTAACCAAATGAAAATTTTCCTTTTACTCCAACCCTCCCAAAAGAAGCTCCCTTTGAATTCTCTCTAATCTATTTACCATTGTAATAGGAATAAGAAACAATGACAAAAAATAAGTTGGGAGATTCGAAAGAGTGGACTTAATGAGAGTAAGAAGATCTCACTTTGAAAGATACATACGCTTTCAGCTTGCTAACCTCCTCTCCATCATTTCCACAATACATTCTAAATATGTATACTTTTAAATCATAGCAGCCAATTCCTCCACGTTAGCGACCTCTTCCATTATAGTAGCCTCAACGTTTTCGTAAATTATCTTCAATCCATACACAACTTCAAAGCACAGAAGCAAGCGGCACAAGTTCCTGAATTGCTCAACATCTACATCACAGAAAATCAGCGTATCATCTACAAATAACAAATGAGAAACCTGCAACTGACCAACCGTAAAATCACTTAACAAACTCTTTTCCATAGCTTTCTCAAGCATCTATTGAAAGCCTCCATTACAATAACAAACAACAATAGAGACAAATGATCTCCTTGCCTCAAGCCTCAGCTACTCCGAAAATAACCCTCGGGAGTACCAAAACGAAGAAAGAAATAGTAGAGATACAAACTGAATCCACTGGCACCACTTATCCCCAAAGTCATATTACCCAAGCATATATAGAAGGAACCCCTAGTTCACCCGATCATAAGCCTTCTGAATATCAAGCTTACATAACATCCTCGGAACTCCCAGGCGCAATCTTGAGTCAATACATTTATTAGTTATGAGTACGGAATCCAATACCTAGCTCCCGTTCATAATAGTATTCTTAAACTTAGACACCACTTTTCCCCAACACCTCGTTTAATCTATTCGTTAGAACCTTCACAATAATCTTGTACACATTACTGATAAATTAATAGGATGAAAATCCTTAATATATGTTGGTCCCGATTCTTAGGAATCAACACAATAAATGTGTTATTAGAGCTTCTCAAGAACTTACCACACTAAAAAAAATAAGTAAGAAATTCATAATGTACGATCACACCATCTCCCAACAAGCTTTATAGAATGAGAAAGAGAAATCATATGATCCAGTGGCTTTATCATCATTCATTCTAAATACCACCTTCCTAATCTCATTCTCCCCAAATAGTCTTTCTAACCAATTGGCATCATCCTCAATAATAGTAGAAAAATCTAACCCCTCTAATTACCGCCTCCAGTCAAACTACTCTCAATAAAAATTATGATAGAAACTCACCATTTAGGTCTCAATATCCTGTGGGTCCTTATAAGTAACCCAATCTACCTCCTACATTGTGACAGAATTGTTGAGCCTATTGGAATTAGCGACTTTATGAAAAAAATGGGTGCATTTATTTTTCTATTTCAACTACGTGACCCTAGATTCTGGCGCAAACTCATCTTCTCCATTTCCACCAACATCTCCAACTCTTTCCTTAACACTCCATGTCTCTCCATTTCCTCCCCATCCAGCTGTCAAATCTCTTCCTACCCATCCAATTCTTCTGTATCTAAGATGCATTGATTTTTATGATAGTTAACATCTCCTACCACATCCTCATTCCAATTCTTTAAATTCCCTTCCAAAACCTTCAATTTTCGATCCCACACAAAACTGGGAGACTCTCTGAAATCATAGAAGGCCCAACCAAGTCCGTACTTACTCCCCAATACTTCTACTTTTAGCCACATCTTCTCCAACCTAAAATGTTTACTTCCAATACACCTCACATTCTTAGATAACGAAATAGGGAAATGATCTAAGTACCCTCTCCCCAATCTCTTCTGAGTGACCTCTGGGTACTTAGCCTTCCACTCCCTACTAACCAAAAATCGGATAGAACATGTTGATCCTGATTAGATGAATAAATAAAATCTCCTCCAATCATAGTAAGTTCACTAATATATTCTCCCTGATAAAATCTGAAAAGTCCTCTATAGCCCATGTTAATCTCTTACCATTTGACCTCTCAGTAGAAAATCGAATGGCATAAAAATCACACACAATACACGTTGGAAGGTTTCACCAAGCCTTCATACCAGCCAACGCATCCCACAAGCCACCTCTACTCTCATCAACATTAGGCTCATAAACTCTTAGAAATATCCAACGGAATCTATCCCTAATATTTCTAAATGAAAACGATAGAGAGAATAACCCTATACTAAACTTCTCCTTATAAAAAACTCTAGTGTCTTACATGACCAGCACACCTCCTAACGTACCAGATGACTCCACAAACTGATACCTGACATGCTATTCTCTATAAGCTACTCACAACAACTCTCAAAACAAACTTCAACTTTGTTTCCTGTATGCAGACAATGCTAACCCACCATCCACTTAAAAGATTTCGAACACCTAACATTTTCCAAACTTTATTAAGGCCCCTTATGTTCCAACAAATGATTTTGGAGATCATTTGAAATCTCCATCATCCTTCTCCAGCTACGATTTCTTTGACTAGCCACCATTGATGTCATAATTAACCGAGCATTCGAGTCACTTAAACTCACGATCACCCTTTCTTCTTGTCTTACCTCCCGGAGTATACATCCTCTATCCCCTATTAGCCTCCAGTTCCTTAAATAATTGCAAGATCTTATTTTCATGCCCATCATAGGATACACCTAACATCTTGCTGAAGTTCATAATTTTTTGAAGAACCCAATTCAAAGGTGGAGGTCTAACATCAAGCACATTAACTTTTGCTATCTCTTCAACGTAACAATACTTACGAGCATCATAGAAGTGTCCATCCTCTTTCTCTACCTATACTACATCACTTCCAAATTTTCCCTTCTTGGTACCATTAGCTCATACCACTAAAACTTTAACAGTTCTTAAATTCCCTTATTTTAGAGACTTAGAATATCTCTTACTGTAAGTGTTCACAACCATAATTGTTGAACCTGTCGCCTTTTGCTCTTTCTCAATTGTTGAAATTGAACCCTCTGCCAATGCATTCTTGTCTCTCGCTCAATTGTCGACATTAATCTCTCTACAGGTGGATTGGTGTCCAATGCACTCACAATCGTAGAACAATTGTCTCTGGTGTCATCTAGTATTATCAAATTCATATTCGATAAACTTGGCTCCCCTTCCTTAGCCCATGGTTCCAGTTCCCCAATATGCATCGATCATTAAGTCTTTTTCATCCCTATTCGACCCTACTAAATTGACCCATCTTTATCACCTGCTTTTCTTTAGTTTGGCCCTGTTCGATGTTAACTTCTTAAGATTCAAGTTCGTTACATATTTTCCACTGGCTGGAGACTCATCCAAGCCTATAGTTATGACAATACGTCTTCCTAGAGCCCAGTACAGACCTAATTTCCACTAACCTAATTAATTCATCCAATTTTCCTTTAAACTCCTGGATGGGAGCTCTTATTCCAGTACCATTAAAAAAACTACCAGGTGTACATTCTGCAATCGTTTCGTTAAACTTATGCACCGTTAGTTGACCTTCCTTACTAGGAGTCAAGATTCGCTCGCGAGGATCACTCCTCTATTAATCGTTATTTCCTTTCGTAACAGCATCCGTTGATTGACACTTTGCGAGGTCTATATATTTTTCATAACTCTAGCATAAGTCATCCTTTGGCGATTCCCTTCTTCAACTGTTCCACGCTTTACCTTATCTCCGACGACAAAAGAATCGACAACTGCCTGAAACACATGTGAAACAGATGTCCATCCTTCTCTATTTGTACCTTCTATTACCATCGCAACTTTCTTCCAGTGCCTCTTTTCATACCGTGCCATCATCAAATACCTACCACGAAAACTATTCGGACAACGTTGTGCCAAAAAGGTTTTAGAAGACACATTAAACTTAGAGACGAAATCTTCCAACTTACAAGCCACCCTCAACTTATCCACCATCCAAACAGTACCAAACCTCCCCATGCAAATTGCGCTTGATATTTTCGATCCCAATTCCAACAGCTTAACAATACCTAAATCGTTAACGAACACTACGAACTCCTTGGCCTCAACTCTAAAATGAGAACTAAAAACCATCATACCGTATGTAGTAGCATAAGACTTTCTCCTCATTTTGTGCAAACGAATCATCTGACGATAAAATAAGCAGGTGGGACGGCTTAGATGAAATCGGGAGAATCTGGACAGTTTTTTATGCTGATGCGAAGACGACACACGCTGGCACATGTACGGCCAGAGCAGCACATGCTCCATACGACTGGCTAGCCATCGTCGAAATGGACTGCACGATCAGTTGAATAGGCGCTAAGGTAGTGTAACGGTTGAAGCAAGGATGGACGAAATTAGTTTCCTTGTCTGCTTCTATTGCACTGGATCTATATCTTTCAAACTACCACCATAGTTTGTAGTCCCTAGGGTCTCCATATCAACTATGCATAGTGTGCCTACATGCGCTATATGATTTCGAACGACGGTGCAAGGGTTTCCACCTAGGGCTGTTGCCTGCAAGTTAGATTTGCTATCGTTTTATGGCGTGAGGTTGGTGAGTTGGGAGTGTCTGATCGAGGCCTTATAGCTGACGCCGATGAATACTAGATCGGCTAGTTTTGGCGGTGGTTGGGTGGTTTTGGGGAAGAGAACTCCATTTTAGAGAGAGAATGTCGAGTCTCTAGAATATAGGCAAACTAATAAAATAATTCAAAAGATCGGCTAGGTCTATATGGGCGACTAAAAGAAAATGGGAATCTGGTAGCTGTTAAAGTATAGAGGCCTGGCCAATAAATAATATGTGATCGATAAAATATATAATTTGTGATCAATAAATAATACATGACCTAAATATTGTGTGATTGCTACTGAATTTGTAATTTTGACTCACAATTTGTGTCTTTATGATTGTGACCTTATTTGATTTGTGATAATGGCCGTAATTGTGCGTTATTGTGACCTTTGCCTTGTTATTATGATATTGGTCTGTTATCAGGTTGTCACAAATATGATCAATTGATTTTTGAAATCTTTTCACAAGTTTTTTATTTTTGAAAGTGTAAATTTTAAACCTTTTGTAATTATATTTTCTTCCCTATATTTAAATACCTTCGACACTAAACTAGCATGAACACCTCTTCTTATCATTAGCATTTAAAGTGGCTCCTCATAACCTCCGTGATAAAATTTAGCAAATTACAACCGCGAACACAAAAATATAAATAAGTTAATTCGTCAAGAAAAATACTAGGGAACCATTGATTCCCATTAAAAATAAAAAAGAAAGAAGAAAAAAAGGCCTTTCAAAAAAATAAAATAAAAACTACTAAGATAGCTACCCTGACAAATTGCTGAATTTTCTCTATTGTTGCCAAAGGTCGATGTTTCTTTATATCTGCAAAAGATATATATTGTTGAGTTTGAAACCCAAAAGAAAATAATATTATTGATAGTAATCGCTTACACAATCTTGAAAAACATACACTACAAGCACTAGACATAAAGTTTAAATTAGCAGCACTTTATCTCTAACTCACTGCTCCCACTTATTTGTCTCTTACAACACTCTCTCTTATCATTTTCTCTCACTTTGTTTATGCAGCAATACTATCTAACACCATTGGTGACACTAATGTGACATTAATTGAAAAGTGCGATTATGTGACTAACTTAATTCCACTTTTCATTAAGTCTATCACTTAGTACCACTAAATTAGTGTTATATCACCGATGGTGCTAGATAACATTATTCTACAAATAAGGATAGAAACTGTTATTTATAGTGATCAATTATTGATGGAAAATTCCTTCTAGCTTCTTTCAATATGTTGGTGAAAATGGCTTCTATATTCATGGCAACATATAATTCATTGGTCACAAAATGCTCTAGAATGATGTCCCAACAATTCCAACATCTTCTAATTTTATTATTATTATTATTTATTATTTTTCTCTCTTTTTCATCGTCGATGATGATTTCTTCAATTCTCTCTTAAGCACCGACTTTTTAACTTTACTATTTTCTTTTTATCTATGCCCGAATGTGTTTGAAACTCGACGCATTTTGAAGTGCTGGATCCTTTAGTTAATGCATTGACGACTTCAAACATATCTGGCTCTTCCATACTTTTCTCTTCATCCATTTTTAGATTAGGATAGTTGACATTTGATTTCTCATGTCTACTTGACTTTCGTATATGTGGTTGCAAATTTGTATGTACCTCAATTTCTTTTTGTAGAACTCTAGTATTTTTAGTACACGTCATTTTCTCTAGAACTTTATGCTACTCTTGTAAGATCTTCTTTATCAATGATATTTTTAAATCTTTAGATTTATCTATTATTTTTGGATGCTTTTGTTCAGTGATTGACTCCTTCACATCTTGAAGTTTCTCGAACTTTTGTAAGCTTCACTCATTTGCCCTGGCATACTTTCCTTCAATTTCTTATCAAATTCCATTGAATCTGCTAGCCTTTGAAGTCTACCAAGAATATGCTTCTTCACACATTTTTCTGAGTTTGGTAGTTCCTCTCTCTGCAGAGTCCACCTAGAAAACTCTTCTTGAGATGCGACGTCATCTCTCGAGTCATCAATCCAATCGTCTTCATAATTCATTCGTTTAGGGAGGACCTCCATTAATGCAAATTCATACTTTGGACTTGAATTGGATTTCTTCTTTCATGCTTGTTTAATTATTGTTGTGGCTGTCTCAACATCTCATTCTTTTTTAGTATTGTATTTCTTTTTCTTGTTAGAAGCTGCTATATTGGCTTCTGCTAGCTCTTATTTAAACCAATATTTTCTAGCATAATGACTTCGTTTTTCACATACAAAGCACGAACCATTAGTTAGTTGATATCCCTTAAACGTTTGGCCTCTCTTGTCACACTTTTGTTGAATTCCCATTGTCTAAAACTTTTATCAGATTGTTTTATAAATTTACCTTTTTTAAATTCTTTATTATTTTATTAACGAGATTGTCCTATTCTTTTGTAGCTAAATAATGCTTCTTCTTCTTCTTCCTTAATGAGATTCCAAATATTTGCTTGGTCAATGTTTCTTCTTCTTCTTCTTCTTCTTCTTCTTCCTTAATGAGATTCCAAATATTTGCTTGGTCAATGCTTCTTGGCCTGCCAACAAATTTTCGAGGTTGACCAGAGACAATTGTTTTGGCCAACCTTGTATGATGGCAATAAAACCTTTAAATTTGGCTCAATTCATGTATAATTATTCTTCTCATTTTAGATTTCAAAAATTTACTCGAAAAATCTAATTCCTAAATTTCGTGACAGAGAGATTTCACTTTATAAAAGTACCTGACTTACCCTTATTTCTATTTAAGCGATATAATGTAGCTCATTTTCTAAATTTACAATCTCAAATCATCTTTCTTTGAGAATAGTGCTGCGAATGTGTCTCATACTTTTTTGGCATGGTCTCGTCTCTTATATGCTCCAATAATTCTTCATTGATTGTTGTCTTTACAACATACATAGTCTTGCCCGCTTTAATTCTCAATTTCTTCAGAGCTTCGATTTCCTCTTGCGATGTCAAGTCACTTCCGCCAACTGCTTCCCACAAATCTCGCCCTTAGAAATATGACTCCATGTACGTTTTCCATGTGGTGAAATATTGATTATTGAGCTTCTTCACTCTACCTACCACTTGTAGGTTTCACATCATGACTTGGATAACCTCGTTATGAAGCAAGCTTTATCGAAGTCTCACTACCTCATTTTGTACATGAACTCTAGAAGCTCAAAAATTCGTCCCCGACTGCCTCACTATGATCCCAAATTATTGAGTTTGAAACTTAAAAGAAAATGATTTTACTGATATAACCCACTTACACAATTTGGGAAAATACACATCACTAGCACTATACTCTAATTTTATATTGGTAGTACTCTATCTCTAACTCACTGCTCCCACTTATTTCCTCTTATCACTTTCTCTTACTTTGCTCATGTATACAAACAACATAGTTCTTACTAAAAAGATAAATATACTAAGTTTTTTGTTTATCAACTTAGAGAGCAGCAAATTATAGCTGAAGTAGAAAACCAAAAAGAAGAATTTACATTTATACAAGCCAACTTGTACAAAATTTTGACGCATTAAAGTCCACAAATAAACTTAACCTCTTATTTGATGGCTATTATTTTAAAGAAAAAATGGAGTTTTGAATAGGAATTTTTTGGAGAACATGTGGTTAAAAAGTAGGATAAAGTTTGGGTTTACTTGAATAATATTTTATTGTATAAATATGTGGTTAAAAATGAGTATAAGAATTAAAGAATTTCATTTCAAAAGGGAGACAAACAAGGGCTAATTAACACCACATAAATGTTTAAATCATTCGTCATTAGATCAGTGACAACACCAAAGTATATGAACTCTTTTAACACTTGAACATAACCATTTTACACGATTTTCTAAGGATAAAATTCTTTCCCTTCATTCTTTATAAGTGGAAAATAACTTGTAAATGTAAGTGACATGATGCAATCCAACAATTATAGAAGAAAGGAAAGGAGAGAGAAGAAGAGAATTGATGGAAAAAAGAAAAAAGAGCGGAAAGTAGAAGGAGAAAGATAGAAATAGGAGACGAATTAGAGATAGAAGAATTTAAAGAGGAGGAAATAACAAGTTATTTCATTATCAAAATTGCATGATAGGGTTTAATTAGCTAGTCCTAATTAAAGTAGAAAAATACAACAATATCTACGAAATCAAATCCTAATCCTAGTGAGTGATCCAATTTTTTCTTACATGTTTCAAAAGTCGTGTCAAAAAATGCGTAACAAGGCATAAAAATCACCATGAAAGAATATGTACCTAAATTGTGCATCAAATACAAGTTCATAAGTTTCATCACTGAAAGAAATTTGTCTTTTAAACTCAATATGAAATCAATAAAGTGAGGAACTAAAATAATATGACAGTAATTAGTGGACAACAACTGAATGTTGATAGAAAAAGTGTGTGAACGAACAAAAATCTTTGAAAATAATGTGGCAACATGAGGAGTATCACGCAGGGGAGGGAAAGCCATGTCAAAGTCAATATTAAAGTCACACAAAAGAGCATGCAAAAATACTATTGCCATGAAGTCGAGGACATGTTGATTATGTGGCTCAGATGAAAACACCATAGATAAATCATAATCTTCGTTATCAGAATATTCAATTCGACCCTCTGTCATTAAGAAATTTTTTCCCACACTAATGCGTTCTGTTGAATGATAATTGTCTTCGAAGATACAACAATCTCTTCTTTTTGTATCAACACTGCACACTAGTAGAAATGACGAACTAAAATATATTTTGTAATCTCTTTACGAAGAAGGAATGACTAATGCAAAATATATTTAAATATGTAGGGCAGAAACGAAGGTACGAAAAGATTAACATAAACCAGAACTTGTATATGAAAAGACAAAAACTTGAAAAAGGCAAGTGGACAATCTACGTTCGAAAGGGCACAACTTCCCTTAATAGATTCAAGAATTTGTTCTATAATGTATGGCAATTACTTCAAAAAGAATTACTACCAGGACTGTTTCTTCCTTCACTAAGCTTGCTTAGATTGGACCATCTTTCGAAATTCTAAATAATCTATTGACCAAAGACTATAAGGATAGATTGCTCTCTATTCAACTATACCACAGTGACTATATATCTGGCAAAATCTATTTCTAGGACCAATGGTCCATGCGCCCCGAGCTCACAGCCCAACTTGCATGCATGTGGGCTTTGCAACAAACTTAAGAGGATCTTTGGTCCACGTGCCTCGAGCTGTAAGCTCGATTGAGTTCAGATGTGGGCTTTGGAACTAAAAACACACAGTTCGACCCAACTACACCTAGAGGGGGTGATTAGGCGTAAATGTTGAATTTAAATATTAATTAACATGCAACAAATCACAAGTTAATTATGTCTAGGTGATTAATCAATCAATTCAATTTCTTCTGGGTTGAAATACCACAATCAATCAAAATAGTAAATAACACGAGAATTTTTCACGGAAAAAGCCAACATGGGAAAAAATCCGGGTGCTTTGCCAGTAAAAAATCCACTATAAACGTAATGGTAAACTTACAGACTACAACAAAGTTGACGACACAAGCTCCTTGATCTCCTGTCTGAAGTTTAAAGTAGCCCTCCTGGAATGTGCACACTAACACCAATCCTGGTTCTTTTTGTAAAGCAGTCCTCCTGGAATGAGCACACGAACTCACGAACGTTTATCTCCTACGGATATTGAAAAGAACTCCTCGTTCTTCAATAATCTTCCTTGAACTTCAACTCTTTGAAAGAACTAAGCGAAGATTGCTCCTTGGTGTTTGATTTTATTGTTTGATGTTTTCACAAGGTTTGTCACAAATCACAAAGGTGGATTAAACTAGATCTAAGATCTTTTGAATGTATTTTCTCAATGAATGCAATGTTCAATCTCTGGTTCGAAAATAATGAGGCACTTCTATTTATATGTTGGACGTTTTAGGTAATGTGGCCCAAGTAAAATTATCGAAAATCGAAAATTACGTTTGGCCATAAAACCCTGTCGCTCGAACGACGGTTGGCGCGAAGGTCGAGCGATCAATGTACTATTGTATCCGCTCGAACACAAGTTCGGTGCGCAGCTAGAGAAAATCCAACGTGTAACCTTCTTGTTCCAATAATGAACCCCAAACCTTATTCTAACCTACCAACTATGAAACTTTACAATTAAATCCCTCAACTTTTATAAATGTTCAAGTTGGTCCTTTTGGTAGCAGAATTGCCAAAACAAAATATAAATCTAACAAACTCTCTTTTTGACATTCTGCGACAAAATCAAATATAATGAAAACAAATCCTATCATAAACTACCCAAGTCCAACTGAGTATTGCTTCCACTTTGTCAAACCTGTATCCTGAAATCAAAAACTCATATACACAGTGTAAAAGCACGTGATACAAGTAATTTAACAATAAAGCACTTAGAAGCGTCATAAATACAATCAACCAGAATAAGCATGCTAGTTTGAGATGTAATATTAATACTAACCAAAACACCATAACCACATTAATATCACAAAACATCAAAACTCAAATAGCAATGCATAATATGCAACACATATGCAATGCACATGCACCCCCTCAGTGCATGATACGCAATGCAAATGCATATGCACAAGCTCTCCCTCACTGCAAACTCTTAATGTATAATGCAGTAAGTAAATATATCTATGTCTCTCTCCAACAACCCCACAAGACATGTAGAATATATCAAATCAAGTCAAAGTATAGTGATGTTTTAAACATAGTATTTGTCTCTTTCCCAACGACCCCAAAAGACAAGCAATATGCAGATATTTCAATAAAGCACAGTGTCTAAAGACAGTATCTATGTCCCAACCCGTCGACCCCAAAAGACATATATTATAAGCATGCAAATGTAATAAAAGTAACAATATCTATGTCTCACCCTATCGACCCTAAAAGACATATAGCACGCTTAAGCAAAATATCATCTGTGTAATCCAATCTCCCAATTACTAAAAAATATCTCCCCCTTTTTCTCACAAATGTCGAAGGGAAATCCAACACATATAAAAGAAGATGAACATACAACAGATTAAAAGTACAGTTGATAGCATGCATGCGCAGAATGAAGACGTATCAAACCTCCCCACATACTTAGAATAAGTCAGAATTGAGTAAATAATATAAGTGACTCATGTGTGTAAAGTGCCACTAATCTAAGGTAGACAGGACTCCAAACCTTAATTTTGTGAGAAGGAACATGCTAATCATCACTGTCACTAAGTGTAAACTTCTACTAACGAAAGTCAAACCTTGAAAATTAGTAGGACCTAATAGGAAGCTCATTGTGCAGATATATCAAATGATATTATTTGACTTCCCCTAATTTAGAGCATAAATCATTGTTCAGATTTTTCAATTTTGTACTAGCTTACAATCTATTTATTTTCAATAGCTCACAATTTTTCCTCTTAAGTGCATGTTTTAATTCATTGAGCAACTAAGATGACCCCTGTAGCGAGTTTTAGGTCGGTTAACCCAAGTCAGATGACCATAGGCACCGAGTTTTGAAATATCCTTCAGACTTAATTGCTCGAGTCACATAGCCTCGATGAAGAACATTAAGAAACGAGATTTTTAACACTAGGGGATAAAACATAAGCTAAGGTCTACTAAAAATGGTCAATTCATGTTCAAAGTCAACTTATCAACAAGTGACTGTCATCCCAAATCACACACGCGCGGTTAAGTCCTAATTACAATATTATAGTGTGTGCATTGCAGATGGTACATGAAGATACCAATACAAAGTACTCCAAATAAACCTAAATAAGTAATGAAAATTATACTACAGCTCATTAATTACACCCAAACATGATCACAACAAACATGTTATATTTCATGCAGCAATAAACTTTCCATTCCCAATTTTGTTTGTCACTTGTTCAACTTTTTTTAAAATTTTTCATAAATAAGAAAGTATCACACACAAACAAAATATTCAAGCACACAAAACAAAACAAAACAAAACGTGCATGTGTCAATCCAAATATAAAGAAAAAGCACATGCAAGAACCTACATCCTAAAAAGCTTATACGTGTTGCATGCGGGCTCCTGAGAGATAGTTAGGGGAGAACACAGATACCAACAACTTTTCTAAATAATTCAAACCTCACTCCATCTAAAGGTTTTGTGAAAAGATCAGCAAGTTGTTGTTTCAGTAGAAATGTGTTCAAGAGAAACAACCCCAGACTCAACAAGTTCTCGTATAAAGTGATGTCTGATGTCAATGTGTTTTGTCCGAGAATGTTGAACATGATTTTTAGAGATATTGATAGCACCACTGTTATCACATAATATGGTCATAATCCCCTGGGTAATAATATAATCACTCAGCATTTGCTTCATCCAAAGCAACTGAGTACAACAACTACCAGCAGCTATATATTCGGCCTCGGCCGTGGATAAGGAGATCGAATTCTGCTTCTTACTCATCCAAGCTACAAAATTACACCTAATGTAGAAACAACACCCAGACGTGCTCTTCGTATCATCAGCATTACCAGCCCAATCTACATCTTAGTAGCCAGCAAGGTCAAGATTAGACTCCCTAGAGTATAAGATCCCATGATCAACAGCCCCATTAACATATCTGATGATTCACCTAATAGCAGTTAAGTGAGATTCCTTAGGATCAGCCTGAAATCTAGCACACACTTTAACACTAAAGGCTATGTCGGGTCTACTAGCCGTAAAATAGAGTAAACTATCATACTCCTATACACTGTCTGATCTACACTCTTACCTAAAGGGTCATGACTTATTTTGATATTAGTGCTCATAGGAGTTCTTTTGTACTTCTTACTGTCTAAACCAAATCGCTTGACAAGATCCTTAGTATATTTAGACTAAGATGTGAACAGTCCATCATCAGTTTGCTTCACTTGAAGACTAAGGAAGTAATTTAATTCTCAAACGATGCTCATCTCAAATTCATTTTTCATGCACTCAGCAAATTCATGAGCAAGAGAGTCAATTGGAGAACCAAAGATGATGTCATCAACATCGATCTGAGCTATGGTGATAGTTTCATTCTTACGCCTTATGAACAAAGTTCTATATGCACCACCTCTGACAAGTCATGTTCCTCGAGGTAGGCGGCCAGTCTATCATACCAAGCTCTAGGAGCCTGTTTTAGACCATATAGAGCTTTATTCAGTTTAAAGATGTAGTGAGGAAACTTAGGGTCAATGAACCCTTTAAGTTGCTTGACATATGATTCTTCTTGAAGAATTCTATTCAAGAAGGTACTATTGACATCCACTTGATAGAGTTTGAAACTTATGGTACATGCAAGAGCAAGAAGAATATGAATGGATTCAAGCCTAGCAACAGGAGCAAATGTCTTATCAAAATCAATACCTTCAATTTGAGTGTATCCTTGGCTAACTAATGTGGCCTTATTCTTAGTTATGGTACCCTGGTCATCGGTCTTATTCTTAAATATCCACTTAGTACCTATCACATTGCAATTTTCAGGCCCAAGGACTAAACACCACACATCATTTCCCACAAACTGATTTAGTTCCTCATACATAGCATTCACCCAACATTCATCCTTAAGGGCTTCATCCACATTCTTAGGCTCTATCTGGGAAACATAACTGGTGTATGCTAGATTGTTCAAAACCCTTCTATGCAGTCTCATTCCTTCATCTAGATCCCAAATGATATGGTCCTTAGGATGATTCAGCTTAACTCTAGAAGATGGTTCTTTGGGAGGATTATTATTGTCACTAGATGGCTCAGACACATCCAAACTCTTATGAGAGTGAGGGGATTCAGGATTAACTAGTTCCTTAGGGTCATTTACCATTACATGGTCAACACTAGGATTATCCAACTCATCCAAGATTTTCTCACCCTCTCCCTCACAGCCAACATCATCAATCACAACATTTATAGATTCCATGACCATACTGGGTACGAAAATTGTATACCATATAGGCTCGACTATTCCTAGAATACCCTAGGAATATTCCCTCATCACTTTTTGAATCAAATTTTCCCAAGTTCTCACTGTCTCCCAAAATGTAGCACTTACTGCCAAATACACGAAAGTATTTCATAGTAGGCTTTCTACCCTTCCAGATCTCATATGGGTCTTATCAGTTTTGGGTCTAAGATATACTCGGCTCACTAAATGACATGATGTATTGATAGCTTCTTCCCAGAAGTGTAACGCTAGATTCTTGCCATGTAGCATAGATCTAGCCATTTTTTGAAGGACACGATTTTTCCTTCCAGCAACTCCATTTTGTTGTGGAGTAATAGGAGAGGAGAACTCATGTTCAATTTCGTTCTCCAAACAGAAGTCGTCAAGGTTGGAGTTTTCAAACTCATTCCCATGATCACTTCGAACTCTAGCTATGGTGAGGTTTTGTTCACTGCAGAGTTTCTTACACAATGATTTTAAACAATTTGGAGCCTTAGATTTTTCTCTCAACAAATCAATCTATGTGTACCTAGAGAAATCATCTACCACAACTAAGATACATTTCTTTCCTCCTAGACTCTCCGTCCTAGCCGGTCCCAATAAATCCATGTGTAGTAGTTCTAAGGGCCTTTTTGTCAAGATCTTAGAAGTTCTTTTATGATTAACCCTGAGTTGTTTACCTTGTTGACATGGACCACACACACCATTATCACTCTGTTCAATTTTAGGTAACCCATCAACCCATTCATGTTTAGCAAGCTTAGTCAAACTTCTATAGTTCAGATGATCGAGTCTTTGATGCCGAAGTTTAGTAACATCGATTTTTGCACTGCTACACACATAGTTAGAGTTAGGAAGGACTCCACAGCAGTTCTAACACCCTCTAGAACAACACTACCTAAAGGGTCATAAACAGTACATCTTCCCTAGACAATACTCACCTCAAAATCTCCATCACATATCTGACTAATGCTTAACAAATTAGATTTCAAACCTTCCACATAAAGAACATTAGCTATAAATAGGAGACCATGTATATTGATGGTACCTTTACCACAGATAGGTACTGTAGCCCCGTCCCCAAAGGTAACAACACCACTATTTCCTTTTTCAAAGGATGAAACAAGATCTTATTGCCACACATGTGCCTAGAACACACACTATCAAGATACCACGTCAAATTAATTTGAGCTTTAAGAGCGACATGGATAACACTACTATTTAACTCTTCATTTTACTTAACAACATCACTTTTTCTAACCCAAATCTTCCTAGGAGTGGAGTTGATCCTGCTCAGCTTGGTCAACATCTCAATTAGATGACTAACATGATTGGACAATGAGATAACCTGAGTATGGATGTCACAACCTCTATTCCTACTCAAAAACTCATGACACCTAGGCCTAATGTATCCCACTACACTGCAATGGTGACAAGTAGGGATAAACCTCGGTACAAAAAACACGAGATAGATGCTGTTGATTTTTAGACATGATGGTTCTAGGATTTCTAGAGATCCTTTGTCTAAGGCACCCTTGGAAGTATTGGTAACATGATTCTTGTTCTTAACATGTACTAGACCTCTCCCATCTCCTGTAGACTTATTCATTCCTATCATATTGTCAAGTTTTCTAGTTCCATTAGAGAAGGCTTGGAGTTAAGTGTTGGATTTTTCTAGTTCATTAGTGAGGATCTTTATCTTTTCTTCCAATCTCTCATTTATACACTTCAATTCACTCACATTTTTTGATGAGTCCTGAAGGTCACTGGCCTGTATCTCTTTCATTTTCTCAAGTTCATCCACTTTCTTTAACAATGATATATTGACCTTCTTAATTCTAAGACTTTCTTCAAACAGTTCTTGATATACCTCACGAGTGTCTGTCTCAGTTTCAGACTCTTCCTCACAGTTATTACTCTCATGATCATATTCATACTTAAATTCTAGCAACACATGTCATGCAGTACCTTTCATTCTTACCACTAGATAATTCACTTAGGACACTGAATTTATGGTAATCAGAATGAGTAGATCCAAACATTGATTGATTTATCTAGACTAAAAATATGGGCCAGGACACAAAATCAGGCTCTGATACCACTTGAAAAACACACAATTCGATCCAACTACATCTAGAGGGGGGTGATTAGGTGTAAATGCGAAATTTAAATATTAATTAACATAAAACAAGTCACAAGTTAATTATGTCTAGGTGATTAATCAATAAATTCAATTTCTCCTAGATTGAAATACCACAATCAATCAAAGTAGTAAATAACATGAGAATTGTTCACGGAGATACCCAACGTGGAAAAAACTTTGGGCACTTTGCCAATAAAAAATTCACTATAAACGTAATGGTAAACTTACAGACCACAGCAAAGTTGATGACATAACATTTCTGATCTCCTATCTGAAGTTTGAAGCAGTCATCCTGGAATGTGCACACTAACACCAATCCTGATTCTTCTTGTAAAGCAGTCCTCCTGGAATGAGCACACGAACTCCACTCCCGACTCTTCACGAATGTTTATCTCCTACGGATCTTGAAAAGAACTCCTCGCTCTTCAATAATCTTCCTTGAACTTCAACTCTTTGAAAGAACCAAGCGAAGATTGCTCCTAGGTGTTTGATTTTGTTGTTTGATGTTTTCACAAGGTTTGACGCAAATCACAAAGGTGGATTGAACTAGATCTAAGATATTTTGAATGCATTTTTCTCAATGAATGCAATGTTCAATCTTTGGTTCGAAAATAATAATCATCTACTATTTACATACATGGTACTATTTTCAGTAGTAGTAAAATAGTAGTGGAGAACAAAATGGCTACAAAGTATGAGATTGAGAAGTTCAATGTGAACAAAAATAAAATTAAAAGCAATTTTGAGAAAAGATTACTTCTTTGAGATAATTGGACAAAGATGTAAAAACTGCATTTTTTTATGGAGAACTTTAGAGAATTATATGCTCAAACTAGAAGGTTGTGAAGAAACAAAAAAGGAAAATAGTTTGGTGCATGATCTCACAGTTGAGTATGTTCGGCTAACACAAAAACTTACCTGAATTTTGTACCGTGGAAATGATAAGGTATGTTTATTTTCTATTTACCTTGTCAAAATTCTAATAATTTACGTAAGACTCTATATATCATGGTATGCACATAAGTTTTCTCAAGAATGTCGTGATGTTACTTATGACATTCTGCTCGAGTTTGGTTTTCACATCTTATGTTTCAATAATAAAACTAAAAATAATATTGATATATTTACAACAAATTTCGTGTATAAAATATAAAAATTATTACAAATGATTTTTTTTTTTTTTTTAAATACAAGTTAGGTTGATCCTGTTGTGAGAATATTGCCATGCAATCATCGGATTAATGATTCGAGTGATGAAGAGGGGCAACATAACTTGATTCCTAGACTTGAAGGACTTGATCTTCTTTGAAACTTATGGACTTTGATTTGAAGAAAACTTTGATCTTCATAAAACTTGATTGAAATCTATTTTAAACAATTTATATACACCACGGTTGTTGTAGCTAGTCATAATTATCATCCAAATTTTGGCATTTCAGTTATAAATAATGTAACTTCTAAATAGTACTATAAGAGTGTTTATTAATATTTAAAATTAAGTCTTTATAAAAAAGATAATGGTAAAAATCACGTCTCACCAAATAAGTAACTCAAAAGTAAGTCAGAGTTACTTTTAATCACAATCAATATTTTATTCAGGGTAAAGTTAATAAATCTCCTCTTACAAATTTTTCTCTTTGAATGAAATGTTTACAAATTAATGAACAAAAGAGGAAAAAAAAAAGGAATAAAAGAGGCAACAAAATGGACAACACTATCCAAAAATGCCGCGTGTGTTCTGATTGAAAGCCCGGCATTGTTTTCTGATTTCTCCCTGATCCCCTGTAAGAACCTCAAGCTCTCCCAATTTAATGATGGTTTTGATGAATTTACCAAACCACCCCTCCTGATCATCAGCCAATGTTTTCATGATATTGGCAGTTTGAGGATCACGGGCCATATTTTGATCTGATTCAATCAAGGCTCTCTTATTCAACACTTGCTTGTAGAAATGTGAATCCATTTTGTATTCTGTGAGGGTATCGAATGGAAATATTTGTTCCGGGTTATTCCCGCACGAGAACCCGACCGCCCCATGATAGCCCGGTTCAATGTCTTTTCGCTTTTGCTGATCCCAAAATCTCTCGATAATGTTGGCACAATGTGCAATGCCAATAGAATGCGCTCCTGCTAGAACAACCATTTCTTCCATTGTTAGGCCTTTTCTATTGAACAGGGCTGTCATTTGCTGAGTAGTTTGATCGGGAAGTGGGACGCTGTTCATGACATTTTTGGCGAGGGAAGTTAGGCCGTCACGGCGACCTGCAGCCACGTTATAGGACGGGAGGCCTGAGAATACTAGGGATTCACGGTTTGCGAATGCTAGTATGTCTGCACAAGAAACGACGCCGGGGCATTCGTACTCGAGCTTCCTTTTAATGTCGTCGATTGCTTCGAAGCCTCGTATGAACATGCCATTGGCACCCGATGCCTTCTCGACTTCCTCGCCGCTCGGTGTTTTGTCCAAGAGGATTGAGGCATCACAACCCTGCATGCATGTTTCGTTGTATCACATACGCGTGGGCAATTTAACACACTAGATTTTAAATTCTTTTTCTTTTTAGTACTATCAATGTTCTCTGGTCCACTCTAACAAACATGTCATAGAAGTAAAAAAATCTGATGAGAAAAATGATTTCTTGTACTTTTCTCAAACAACGGTAGAATTGCCAACGAGCAATTACGGTTTAGACACGAGCTACTTACCGTGACAAAACAATCATGGAAAAATAGGCGAAGGAGAGCAGCAGCCAGGCCAGAATCATTCTGAAAAGCCTTGTTCATAACGTCATTCACGATAAGCTCAGCTCCAGGGCAAGTCTTCTCATAGAATCCTTCCCTCAATCCGCCCTTCGTGGTTCCCTCTGCTCCAGTTTCCTCCTTTGTCCCGGATTCATACTTAAAGGGCTTCTCTTGTTCTCCAACATCATTTGATGGAAGAGAAGCCTCTTCGTTTTCACCCTCGCCTCTGAAAATTGGTGTTCCAAAGAAGGTTTTTACACCATCATTTTGAAAGGGAGAATCGGAATTTTCAGCATGGAAGAATCCGGGGAATGCCGAGGCAAGCAGAGGGAGGATTGCTAAGAAAAAGAATATTATTGACATATGAATACTTCCTCTGCTTGCCATGTTCTCGCAATACTTTTTTTTGTGAGACATGCATTTTTGCAAAGGGACAGGGCTCTATGCAAAGGTTGAATGGAAGGCTGGCAGGGATTTTAGGCTACTTTTTGGGCTCTCAAAAAAAATGGCTGATACTAGAAAATGTCTAAATTTTGTCAATGGTTGAAGATTTAATAGGCTTTTGAATTTGGTGGTTGTTGAACTCAATGTTACTTCATGATTGTTATATTTTTTATCCACACATTTTTGTAGGCTATTTACGGGAGGTTCGGCTTCTAATTCGACTCAAATTAACCCTTGTACTTGCTCTTCCAAAACCCCGTCGTCATGTAAAACTCCTCCATATCGGCACAACGGATTTCAGACAGATGAGATTGCATCCTTGTATTCTGCTAATATAACAGAAATCAAGCAAATATTGTATGTTAACTGAAAAGACAACCTAGTGCGAGTCAACTGTTCTTGAAAGAATGTTGGTGGCACTGTTGGATACTTTCACGAAATAGTTTACAGACGAAAACCAAATGATACTTTCTATGATATTTCAAATCGGATATTCAGTAAGGCAAGAAGCAGCTGAAGATACAAACTTGACTACAGTGTAGTCCTAAATATACATCTTTTATGTGGTTGTGTGGAAAAAGACTCGCAAATTGTGGTAAATTATACAGTTCAGACACATGATACTGTATCGAGTATTGCAACTCTACTTTCTGCTCAAGTTGATGAGAAAGAGAAGTTGAACCTGTATTTGGGTCTGAATTCGTCGTATACGGATATCAGATATGCTTGCCAATGGAAAAGAATGGAATTCCTCCAACAAAAAAGGTGACAACTATCTCAATGAAAACCAGATTTTCAATTCTAGTAATTACCGCTTCAATTTCTATAACAAATTCTCTATTATCGTGATATGTGATGTAGCTAATCTATTCTATTTTACCCTTCTCGTGGTTTATGTTGTAGCTCTCTCATCTAAAAAATAAACAATAAACACACACGTTCACGTGCAAGTCCAACAATTGCCTAAAAAATGCACAATTTTCATTTATGGGCATTGGTTAGAATTGAATCAAAACGTTTATGTTGGGGGTTTTGATCCCAATAAATCCAGGCAATGATTTAAAACACTTGAGGATAATTTATTGATACCATAAACTTGACTCAACTCGGAAACGACCAACACTTTTGAATGACACAAGTTGTGGGTTTGCATTGGTGATGATATATTAATAGCCCAATGACTTGCTTATTTATGGTTTGGATTGTTGGCCCAATTACCCTTTGGCCCATTTGTTAACCTAAACTAATCCATTATATATCCATCTTCTCCCAGCCGTTTGTGTGTGTGTGTTACAATTGAAGGGAGAACGTGAGAAGGGGGGCAGCCAACTTGGGGGAGTTTTCACCATTGTTGTTCATCTTTTCTTCTTCATTGTAGTCACCACCTTATGTCTTTTGTGGGCACTAAGTAGAGAGCATCCAGAGAGGGAAAAGAGGGCAACCAAAGTGAATGAAAATTTTGGGTCGAGCTTTGGTGCATTTGGTGTTTGTTTGGTTTTTTTTGAACCCGAAATTAAGATTTCTCAAGGGATTTTCACGAAATTGGTATCAGAGCTTGTGCTGTTGAGAAATTGAGCTGGTTAGAAGTGGCCTAAAATTGAGCTGGAAAATAGATCAAGAAACTATCCAGATTTTCCAAAAAAAGGAACCTGACCTGTTTTTGCATTTTTCGACGAAACCACGTCATTTGAAGAAATGGACACCACTGGTGGACTGTGCATTCGGAGGCACAGCTGGAGGAGTGGCGTGTGGCTAGAGTCATTGGCGGAGTGGAAACGTCGACAAGGCGCGTGGAGGCGTGTCAGACAGAATCTAGTGATGGCCTAGAAAGATAGAATGTTGCTAGCAACAAGACGAACCCTGTGGTATTGTTGAATTTCAATTTCAAGCAATAAGGTTGAATTCGAAAAATTGTGCCTTTCGACGTACAGGTGTCGAGTGTCGTTTTGTTTTGTCATGGTTGATTAAAGCTTTGTGGTGGATGGTGGTAGTCCTAAAGAACTAAATTTGCATCTTTCGATATTTACAGACATGCAGACGTGATCCGCTCTATATTGTGTTTTTTGTCTTTTATTATTGCAGTTAAAACTATTGTGTGGTGTAACAATTTATTTTGCGCATTAGAAGTTATCGTATGGGGTGACGTTAGGTTTGGGGTTACAGTGAAGAGATAACCATTGCTTGTTGCTAGGCCTAGTAATTATTTGCTTTAAATTCTTTGTGAATTTGTTTCCAATCATTTCTACACTGTTAGAATTGCATTATGTCTTACTTAGCTTATGATCATTAGGTCTACGACAAGTGCGAAAAATAAGATGTATTTTAAGTGTGGTAAATTTGGTCATAGTGAAATAGACTATCCTAAGAATGATAATAAAAGGAAAGATAAGTAGAAAGGTGATACGAATGTTGTCATTGGATCTAGTGATGCCCTGTGTAAGGTTTATTGAGAGTAAGCCTAGTTACTCCATGTGCATCTAGGTGTAATCCTTTCTGCATATGTGTGATTGCTTAATTTTGTTGCGTTGATATGTTACACTTTCAATAATTTTGAAGTGTGTAATTGCATGAATTAGAGTGGTTTTATTACTTTGTGTAATGTGTTTGCGTGCATAGTGAGTAGTGATTTGTGGCGTACTACTTTGGTCTGTGAGTGGTGTGAGAGTGTGGTAGTGAGAAGAAATTTGGGATGTTGTATCATGTCCAAAGACTGTGAAACTTCATTATGATAGTTCTCTTGAGTGCTATAAAACACGGTTGGTTGTGAAAGCCCAAGAGTAACTAACCAAGAGGGGGGTGAATTGATTTTTAAATCTTTTTCGAAGAATTAATCTAAATTCAAGTAAGTAAAGACCAATAGATTAATTCAAATTATAACCGCAAATATGAAAGCGTTAAGTAAAAGGGAAGAGATGATGCAAACGATATAATTGTAGATATTTGACCCACAACAATGACCTACGTCCTCCATTACCAAGCTCTCCAGTACGAGCAAGGCCTTTTCATTATGTTGATTGACTTATGGTGCAATCCAACCCTTTACAACGCTTCCGGTGACTTACAAACAAGAAGCACCGATCCTTATACAATGTTGAGTTTTACAGGACCTCAACACGACCCACACTATTGAGCTTTATGGGACCTCAATATGACCCACAAAGTTATCAAAGTGATTTTACAATAGAATTCTTCTCTTGATAAATAATACAAACAAGTTAAGTACTAAGAAAGGCTATCACTTCAATGAATAGTAATAAATGATTTCTCATGTGTCAGATGAAAAACTTTGATGAATATGATAATTAAAAATTAGATTCAATCAATCAAAGTGTTTCAATGAGAAGATAATGAATAAATAAATCAAATGTAAGTTCAAAGAATATTCTCAATATGTATCTCTATTTTAATAAATGATTGTAATATAAAGAAATGATTCAACAATAAAAGTTTTTAATATAAAGAAATAAATGAAATGAAATAAATATAAAAATGTAGGCTCCAAGAGGATTTTTCATTAACATATTTCACAAGAAAGCTCTCTACAAGTTGTATGATGAATGCAAAATCAAGTGGTATTTATAGGAATCAAAACAGAAAAATTATGCCCAACTGGACGATCTTACCGGACGTCCACTAGTCTACCAGACAACCAGACTAGTCGTTGAGCAACGGTCAAAAATTTTGACCATTGGCATACCGAACGTTCAGTTGACCGTTGACTTTGAATTTTTTTTTAAAGAATTGTGATCTTAGTTCAAGTATGACTTTTGAAAAATCAATCTTACTTTTGATTAAAAACATTTTATGCAAGTGATAGTAAAAATAACATTTCGTGCACAAAATGATTTTTGAGCTATTGTCATTCATTACTAAATATTAAAGTGTTATACCTTTACATAAGATCAATGAGACCTAGTATTTGATCTTTCTTAGAAGTTTCTTTCATATTTCGCTCTTGGCACTTAAACTTTTCGTCTTGATCTTTCTTTGCCGTCTCTCATGCTCTTGATCTTGATCTTTCTTGACGTTTATCTTTTAAGCTCTCGTCTCGAATGATTTAACTTGAATGCTTAACTTTCACTTTGAGCTTCATTTCAAGTCCACTTCGATCTTCATTTCAAGTTCAATATATAATGTTTGATTGAATTTAAAATTGAACTATCATCACTCAAAATCAATCGTTAGAAACAACATTAATCTTGTTTGTTATAATCAAAACTTTAAGGATGAAGTCGACCATATGTCAACAGGTTGCCTTGGGGAACCGTCAAGAGTATGAAATTGACTATGATGAGACCTTTGCTCTCGTGGCTAAAATGATCGTCGTCCGTCTCTCATTATCGCTTGTCGCTTCTCAGTCCTGGTCATTATATTAGATAGATGTAAAGAATGCGTTCTTACATATTTATATGAAACTTCCATTTGGTATGCCATTTTCCTCAGTTGACTCTGTATATAAGCTCAAATACTTTTTATATGGTCTTAAGTAGGTTCATCGAGCATGGTCTGACAAATTCCGCCACACTCTTTTGAATTTTTCCTTCATACATCTCTGTTCTTGCACACAAGAGTACTGCTGACATCGTTTTCTTGTTGGTATAAGTGGATGATATTATTATCTCTGGATCTGATCACACTCACATTCAGAAGCTTGAGCAGCATCTTCACTCGATTTTTCATATGAAGGATCTTGGTCATCTCACTTATTTTCTTAGCTTAGAATTTCGTACATCACCACATGGTTTCTTCTTAAATCAACATAAGTATACTCAAGACTTGATGATGCGAACCCGGTTAGCACGAACGCTATCGAACCCACAGGAGATGAACTGGATCCTAAGAACGCCCAAATACGACCAAGGTTTAGGATTTAACCTCTAAACGTTGAACCAAACAACCGAAGGTATATTAAACCAGCGACCACTTGATCACAAAGTTTCAAAATCTCACTCGAATAGTTTTGGATTTTGAACCCAACAAGATGAAACAAGTAACCCAAAGATAACGATGATGCAATGAACCCCTTGCTCACAAATTGAAGAACCCACGACTCGATATTTTGAACGCCACAAAGATTATTCATCTTTGATAAGTTCGGTAAAATTATTCATGGAAGAATAAGGAGAAAGAACCTTTCAATTTTTTATATAATAATCAAGTCTGCTCTTACAATGAAAATAAAGATCCTATTTATATTAAACTAAGGAAATATGGAAAAATACGAAATTTAGAGTCCTAAAATAAGAAAACTGCCAAAAATAACAAATTCTTGTCAAAATAATGGAAAAAACGTGAAAACAGGAAAATTTCTCTATCAATCCGGACGTCCGGATTTATGCGTCTGGTTGGACAGACCCGCCAGACAACTTTCAGTATTTTGGTCATAACTTTCTCTGCCGACGTCAGATTGAAGTGATTCAAAGTGTGTTGGAAAGATTACTTCAGACATAATCCTCCAATTCGATCATTTACCATGTCAAAAACAGGTTTCAATATGAGACTGAAAGCACTTGCATAATTTTCGTGTTGATCCAATTGATTTCCGACCTCTACCCCAACATGAAACTTGTTCCTTGGCATGTGGTCTTCAATATTATGGACTCCATTGCTTGAACATGTAAATGTATAGCTTTTATCAACTCTTTGAAGTCTCGGACTTGGCTCAAATCTCTCTCCAACATGGTTCGGATTCTTGATGGTTTCTAGCGTAGCCCGGATCATATCACTTGATCAAGTTGGCTGATTTATTTGATGCCACCTCAATTGATACTTCATTGGAGTTTAATGTTAAATATTAAAAAGATGAAGACAATATTATTTCAGACCTTACTCTATATTGAAAGTTGGTGGGTAATCTCATTTATCTCACTATCACATGTCCAGATATTTCATTTGCAGTTCATACTGTTAGCAAATTTATGAACACTCTCATCATCTTCACTTGGTCGCTGTCCATCACATTGTTTGCTATCTTATTGAGACTCCTCATCATAGTCTGTTTTTTCCTCGGGAGACTCTTCTTGAGCTCACCGTTTATAATGATGCTGACTTGACTTGTTGGCCTGATTCTCATTGATCTACTACTAAATGATGTATCTTTCTGGGTGATGCTCTCATTTCTTAGAAATGTGAAAAATAGTACTGTGTTTCTAAGTCCTCCACTGAGGCTGAATACCGCGCTATGTCGGCTGTATGTTCTGAGGTTGTGTGGTTGCGTGGTATTTTTACAGAACTTGGTGTTTCGCAATCACAACCTACACTTCTTCATGGTGACAATCTAGTGCTATTCAGATTGCAACCAATCTAGTGTATCATGAACACACCAAACATATTGAAATGGACTGTCATTACATTCGGGATGTTTATGATTTTAAGGTTATCGAATATCTTCATCAAATTTGTGACTCGCCCCCATCATAATTTTCTAGTGAGCAAATTTTTGGGGAGGAAATGGGGGATGTGTATAGTCTTTTTCTCGCTACTTTAGGCTAATTAGTTTATTACCTTGTATAGGCTAGCTAATTATCGCACAAATTCAGGGATTAATTCCCATTGTATAGTTTTCTTATATAGGTATGTACTATAAATTAAAGGCAATACAAAAGAGAAAGTGTCCAGCAAAATTGGCATATAAATCCTCAGTTTAGAACATTAGAGGAATGTTTTGGACTCAAAAAATTTGAAGTTAAAAGTATGACAAAAACATAAAACGTGGAATGCCCTTCTACTCACATTTGGAATTAGGATGACAGTGAAGTCAACATAGATAATCACATTGTCATAAAGAGAGTATTTGTGGATACTTTGATTTGATTATTTGTGAGGATGACTTGATGAGGATGTTGACACCAATTGAGGATAAATTAAAAGAATGACGATTCAGGTGGTTGGACATGTTTAACATAGATCTAAAGAAGCTTCCATTCACAAGAACTATATGATCTTAGAATATAAGAGAAGATGGAGAGTCAAATGTGGTAGAAAATTAGGAGTGTAAGCGGTTCGATTTTATCGATTTTTTTTTTACAGATTTTCAAACCAAATCGTTTAAACCGGTTTGAAAAAAATTCAAACCTAAACCAAACCATTTTGAACGATTTGAAAAAAAAAACCCAAACCTAAACATAATGGTTTGATCCGATTTTAAAACGCCGATTTTGCCATATATATTTTTTGCATGTCTACTTTTATGTCATTTAAACCTAAACTTAACCGATTTTAACGATGAATAACTGACCGACAGCTCGAAGCCTCGAACCGAAGGAGACACCAGTTGTTGAGATTATAGAGTTCAGACCTTGAGAGTAGTAAAAAAAAGAGAAGACGCCGGGATTGGGTGGGCGAATGCGGCAGAGGTGAGGTTGTATTGCGTGGAAATGGTAGTAGCATCGCGTATGAGGAAGAGATGCTGGTGGAAGCCTTGATTTTCAATTCAAATGGGAAATATATAGGTTATAAGTTATGCCGTTATGGGTTGGGCCGTTGGGTAGTTGAGCCAGAAAATTACCTATTCCTATTGGACAGAAAAACATAAAATTGAGATTATTATAAGAGGAAATTACACAATTCCAGGCACTTAAAGTTCACAGTACAAAAATCAGGTACAAAGTATATTTAATAAAAAGTCAGGTTACAATTTAATATTTTAATTCCCAAACCCCAAAAACCATTTCCCCTCACTTTTCCCTCTCTCCATCTACTCTTTTCTCAATCTCTCTACCACCACCAGCCGCCGCACCTCCCTTCTTCTTCTCATCCTTTCTCTCTGTCTCTCTATCTTCTCCATCACACATGGCCGCCATCGTCGAAAACTACAGTATAGCTCGTCATTGTGAGCAGCTGTCGCTTCGCGCAATTCCAGTATCATTGCCTCTACGCTCGGATCCGTGGTTTCGCCTGTACACACAGATCACGAGGTGACTAGAAGATGGTGTGATGATCCAGTATAAAAAATCGTAATTCATTCCAGAACACATTCTCTCTCTCTCTCTCTCTCTCTCTCATGTCTCCGTTCTCTCTCCATCTCTGAGCGTCGTTGTGTAGGGTCGCCAGTCACCACCACCAAACGGCCTTCTTCTCCATCTCTCTTTAGTGATGATGCTTTCTTCTCTTTTTTTGTGCTTGTTAATGCCGCCACAACAGTGAGTCTGGATCACTTGGCTCGCAAAGAAATCCCTCGAAGAAGCCAATGAGGGTTGATGGATCTCAGGTAGTAGTGTATATTGGTTTGCGGTGGTGGTTGTGGTAGAATGTGTTGGTGGAGGTGTAGGTGTAGGTGGTGCTAGCGCGATGATGGAGGTGGTGGTGGTGTAGACGGTCGCAGGGTGAGGGTGGTCAGGCGTGATGATGGCAGTAGTATTGGTGGCAGATGTGTCACACTATCTATGATCAATTATTTGGTTACTTGTAACCAAGTATTAATCTGTGACGTTAAAATTTGATAACCTTAAACTTAAATATAATTTGTGACCAACAAATTTGAAAATATGTGCCAATGGATAAACTATGACCTCTAAAATTTTTTGATTTGTGACAACGAAATAAGTTGTGATCTAAAAATTTTTGGATTTGTGACCTCGAAATAATCTGTGACCTACAAAATTTATGATTTGTGACCAATTAAATTGATAATACATGACTGTGACCAATAATTATGTGCATGTGATCTTTAATTAATAAATATTTTTAATTAATTAACTAATACCTAAGTTTTGCATTTTGAAACTTGATGCTTAAAAATTGAATTGTGTCAAACTTAATTCCTGACATATGAAATTTTTCCTTATTATAATTTATATATAAAATATAAATTAGGATTATTGAGTAATAATAATAATTATAATATCTATGTAGTAGAAAATTAGAAATTAAAAAAAAAATACTTACAAATGACAAATTATTGAATTTTACATATTTGGAATTTTGGATGAATTTTTCAAAAAATTTCATTTTTCATTTTTTTATTTTTATATATTTTTTCACTGGACCCATTTGGTTTCAAACCGCAATAAAAATTCTCAAACCTAACCAATTTGGTTTGGTTCAAAACAATTTCGTTGACAGGTCTACGTGGCACCAAATCGACGGTTTCTAAAATGCGGTTTCGATTCGATTTTTCGATTTTGCAGTTTCTGCTTACAGCCCTATCGAGAATGATTCGATTGTGTTGGATGTTCTTGTAGTTGTATGAATGAATCGATTGAGTGGTGAAAAAGTATTCATGTAACCCACTCTGTATTAATTGAGAATAAGTCTTAGTCGATTGTTGTTTTGTATGATTAAAACCTCAAACTTTTTGCTGTCATGAAAATGTTGAGAAAACTTGAACGGTTATCTGTGGGAATGCACTAAAAACTTTGGGGATGTTGAGTTGTAACTTCTGGATGCTGTGCTTCTACAATGGAAAGAAGGATGTTTCTTCCTTCTTTGTGAGGATGAGATCTGACAAAATCATGAACACAAAAAATTAGGTTTGCACAACATTAAACATGCAAAATATAAAGATGGATTCCATGTATGAGTTTCACTAATGATCAATTTTCTCAGTTTGAACTATGTTTCGTGAATACATAAAATTCAGTATGTTCCATGAATGAAGATTCACATAAACAGGGGGAGTTCTGTTTTAACATTTAGTACTTAAAAAGATATTTGATATTTGGAGACTTTACATTAAATTAGGGACATTGCTACATGTACATCAAGTCTTACATAATGAGTTACATAATGTCACATAATACTTTATAATTGGACAATTTAAAACACAGTGAACCTCTTCATCCAATCATTTCACTACATATCATTTTTTGGCACACTTTCGGATGTACTTTTTGTTTAGAAGGAAAGGTCAATGATATCTGTCCATTCATTGGAAAATGTATTGTATTAGTTGTGTATTTGTTTAGTTGTCTTTTATACTTAGACTACCTAGAATGATTAGCATTATTGTAGGAAATCTATTGTATAAAGCTGTGTTTGCTGATTCAATGAAATTCAATTCAAAGGCAAATATTATTTTCATTCTTTTACTTGGTATCAGATCAGGGAACGTTACCCTAGTCCTCTGCCCTCTTTTTTTTGTTGTTTCTCTATGTTTGCCTTTCTTTTTTGCTGTTTCTCATCATCATGACAGAACGTCACCCTTTGAATAGAGGCAAGCTTGATGCTATCAATCCATATTTTCTTCACCACTCTGATCATCCAGGAATGGTGCTTGTTTCCAAGCCCCTCAATGGGGATAATTACTCGACATGGTGTAGAGCCATGATGATTTCTTTGAATGCCAAATCCAAGTTGGGTTTCATAGATGGGACCACCAAGATGCCGTCTACTATAGCTAAACCAAAAGACTATGCTTCATGGAAAAAATGCAAAGATATGATCCTCTCTTGGATTCTCAATTCACTCACACAAGACCTTGCAGACAGTGTCATTTTTTCAACCACTGCCCAAAAGGTATGGGAAGACCTTCGGGATCATTTTTCTCAAAGCTATGCCCCTCACATTTATCAGATTGAGAGGGACATTGCTTGTCTTGCTCAAGATCAGATGACTGTTGTAGCTTATTACACACGGCTAAAAAAATTATGGGATGAACTAGGATCCTATAATGACACCATTTGCTCTTGTGGGGGCAGACCATAAAGATGCAGATTGATGCAATTTCTCATGGGACTTAATGAGTCCTACAGTGCAATCCAAGGCCAAATTCTGTTGATGAATCCACTACCTGATGTTGCCAAGGCTTACTCTTTCGTTGTACAAGAGGAGAAACAACGAAGCTTGGGGGCTGCACGTGAGACGACAGAGAACTCGGCCATGGTTGTTTAAAGGGTTGAATCGGTGGCTATGGCTGTTCGACATGGACAAGGTTATTCTTCTCGTTCCAACCCATCTAATTGAAAACCTTTGCATTGTTCTTATTGTGACAAGACCATCATCTACGAGAAACCTGCTAGAAACTGAATGGGTACCCACCAGAACACCCTAAACATGCATCAAACAGGTCTAACCGAGGAAACACACATTTCAAGCGCAACAATAGCCATCAATCTTCAGTCAACAATGTCAAGGAAAGTCCAATATTGCAGGGAGTGTCGTCAGTGACAAATGGGCTCTCTGATTTGAAAATCCAACAAATATTATATATCATGCAGGGTAAAAGGCTCAACACAATCCACCAATCCTAAAGCTAATGCTACTTCCTCAGGTTTGTTACAAACATTGTTGCGCCTCATCAATTAAGTATCGACAATGGTGCAACAGACCACATTACCTCATCTCCAGCTTTGCTTGTCAACAACAGTTATGACACCTTTTTGCCACCAGTTGGTTTGCCAAGTGGAGAACAGGCTCCAATTACATCCATTGGGAATTTTCCTTTAAATCCTGTTGTTACTTTAAAAAATGTGCTTGGTGTGCCATCTTTTAAGGTGGATTTAATGTCTGTGAGTCGAGTCACCGGAGATCTCAATTGTTCAGTAACTTTTTTCCTCATTGGTGTATTTGCAGGACTTGATGACGAGGATGACAATTAGTTTGGGTGAACAACGAGACAGACTTTATTACTTGGTTGTGTTAGCATCAGAGAAGCCAAAACCTCAACCTCCATCTGTAGCAACCATTTCTTCTCGTTCACCCAGTTCTCAGGTCACCTCCTCCACCGCTTTGTGGCATCGCCGTTTGGGGGATCTGTTTTCCTTTAGATTAGATTTTATGGCAAAACATTTGTTAAATTTTCCTTTCTAGTCTAATAATGCTTGTGATGTTTGTGCACTTGCAAAACAAAGTCGACTTCCGTTTTTTGTTAGTTCAATTTCATCTGTTAAACCGTTTGAATTAATTCATTGTGACATTTGGGGCCCCTATAAAATTGCCTCTCTTTCTAGTGCGTAATACTTATTGTGGATGATAATTCTAGATTCACATGGGTCTTTTTTATGCATCACAAAAGTAAAACACAACATTTACTCGTCAATTTTTTCTCATTTGTCCAAACACAATTCCATGTTTCTATAGCCAACGTTCGGGTTGATAATGGTGGAGAATTCTTAATGCGAGATTTTTTTAAACAAAAAGGGACCACTTACCAACATTCTTGTGTCTATACCCCTCAACAAAATGGGGTTGTAGAGTGCAAGCACCGCCACATTTTTTAGTCTGCTAGAGCTTTTCGTTTTCAAGCCCACATTCCTTTATATTTTTTCGCAAAATGTGTTTCTACGATTGTTCATATAATTAATCGTTTACCCACACCACTACTTTCTCGCCAAACTCCTTTTGAACGACTTTATGGTAAGCTTCCTTCTTATTCCCATATCCGAGTTTTTGGATGTTTTGCCTATGCCACTGATGTGCATGTCCTCCATAAATTCGTTCCTCGAGCCAAATGATGTATTTTTCTTGGCTATCTAGTTGGTCAGAAAGCTTACAAGCTCTATGACCTCGCCACCCACCAAATGTTCACTAGCCGTAATGTTTTTCATGAAACTATTTTTCTTTATGAGTCCATTCCATCAATTTCCTCAAATTCAGACCCTATGATTCCTCTTTCTATATTCGATCCTTCCCTATGTCTGCAACCAAGTAACGTCTCCTGACCACTTGTCGCCTTTGTCCTCAGGTCCCCAAAAAGGTACACGATATCCCCTTTGCAATTTTGTCTCTTATCATCGTTACTCACCACAACATCGCTCTTTTATTACTGTTGTCAGTCAAGATATTGAGCCTACATCTTATACCGAAGCAGCTTCTCATTCCCATTGGTAAGAAGCAATGTAATGTGAATTGGCTGCTTTAGAAGCCAACCACACTTGGTCCCTCACTTCTCTTCCTCTTGGTAAAAAGCCTATTGGTTGTCGTTGGGTTTACAAAATCAGACGGCACTCGGATGGTACCATTGAGCGTTTCAAAGCACGTTTGGTTGCAAAAGGTTACACACAGCTGAAAGGTATAGATTACCATGACATTTTTTCTCCCACTGCTAAAATGATTACTGTTCGTTGTTTATTAGCTTTAGCAGCTGGCCAGAATTGGTCTCTTTACCAACTTGATGTCAACAATGCTTTTCTTGATGGGGATCCATGAAGAAATTTATATGTCTCCACCTCCTGATCTTCGGCGACAGGGGGAGAATCTAGTGTGTCGCTTCACAAGTTGTTATATGGCTTAAAGCAAGCTTCCCGACAATGGTTTGTCAAGTTCTCTACAGCTATCCAAACAGCTGGCTTTATTCAATTCAAAGACGATTGCTCGTTATTCACATGTTGAAAAGGCAAATCTTTTACAGCTTTGTTGATATATGTCGATGACATTCTTATTTCGGGTAATATTGCCAATGCCATATTAACTCTCAAGCAATTTCTACATAGTCATTTTCGAATTAAAGATTTGGGTGATTTGAAGTATTTCCTGGGCATCGAAGTTTCTAGGTCGAAGAAAGGTATTTCCATCTCACAACGAAAATATACTTTGGAAATTTTAAAAGATGGTGAGTTTTTGGATGCTAAACCTGTGTTCTTTCCCATGGAACAAAACATAAAGCTCTCGGATTCAGGTGAATTACTTAAAGATCCGTCTCCTTGTAGACGACTTGTTGGACGCCTAATTTATTTGACTATTACTTGGCAGTATATCACCTATTCAGTCTATGTGTTAAACAGATTCATGCATGCACCACGCAGACCACACATGGAAGCTGCCTTGCGTGTATTGCGTTATTTGAAAAGCAGTCCAGGACAAGGTTTGTTTTTCCTTTCTCAAAATGATTTATCTTTGTGAGCTTTTTCTGATTTGGATTGGGTTGGTTGTCCAATATCTCGTAGATCCACTACGGGTTATTGTGTTTTTCTGAGATATTCTCTTATTTCTCGATGGACAAAGAGGCAGAAAATCTTATCTCTCTCTCCTCAGCAAAAGCCGAATATAGAGCCATGACAGGTACATGCTGTGAATTATCTTGGCTACGCTCATTATTGAATGATTTGAGAATATTGCATCCGAAGCCATCATTGTTATATTGTGATAACACAACTGCTTTACATATAGCGGCCAATCCCGTTTTCCATGAAAGAACCTGACATATAGACATGGATTGTCATTTTATTCTTGACAAAATACAAGATGGTTCAGTTGTAGCCGAGCATATTGCCTCAACAAATCAACTTGCGGATGTGTTCACCAAGCCCTTGGGAAAGGAAGCTTTCTCAACTGTGATACGCAAGTTAAGAGTTCTTGACATTCACTCCCCAACTTGGGGGGGAGTGTTGAGAAAGAAAGGCCAATGATATCTGTCCATTGGAAAATATATTGTATTGGTTGTGTATTTGTTTAGTTGCCTTTTATACTTAGACTACCTAGAATATATTAGCATTATTGTAGGAAATCTCTTGTATAAAGCTGTGTTTGCTGATTCAATGAAATTCAATGCAAAGGCAAATATTATTTTCCTTCTTTTACACTTTTCTGGACAAATAGCATAATCCTTAAATTAGATTCACTTTGATTCAATTTTTATGCATTTTGATTAGTTTTATTTTGGATGGTTTAAGGTTTTGTGTGACTATACACTGATTAAATATTTTCAAACTCGGAGTTTGTAGGTCCGTTACTTGAAAATTATTGAGAAAAGTGGGTACCAGGCTCTTCCATGGGTGAGATACATTACAGTGGCTGGTGAACATGAGCTGAGACTAAGCTGAATGCTAATTCTACTTGATTTCCCACCAAACAATCTTTTTGGCTCAAACGTTGCTAGTAAGTAGCTTGTGGTGATCATAATTTCTAGTTTACAAATTGGATTGCGAGTAAAACCAATATTTTCTGCCTCGTTGTCTTCTTTCTGATTATTGCAGCTCGAGATGTGAATTGTTGATGTTGATAATCATTTGGCTTGCTCTTAGCCCAAAAGTTGATATAATTGAATTTTTATGTATTTCTTTCAAGAAATTGATGTTATGGAAGAGAAATCTCTTTGTTGCAAATTTTTGAATTCAATGTTCAAATCAAATATTAGTTGTTACAAATTTCTAGAGAAATGATGCTTGGAAAAACTATGACACCATTGAAATTTCACTACACCAAAAAAGGCCTTTTGCAGCGGTCAAAAAACGCTGCAAAAGACCTTTTGCAGCGTTTTAGCGTCTGTTGCGGAGGCCGGTGTTGCCGTTGAGGAAAGACTTTTTGCAGCGTTTTTTGAACGTTGCAAAAGGTCTTTTGCAGCGTTTTTCGAACGTTGCGAAAGGTGTTGCAAAAGACATTTTGCAGCGTTTTTTGAACGTTGCAAAAGGTGTCTTTTGCAACGTTTTTTGAACGTTGCGAAAGGTCTTTTGCAGCGTTTTTTGAACGTTGCGAAATGTGTCTTTTGCAACGTTTTTTGAATGTTGCGAAAGGTCTTTTGCAGCGTTTTTTGAACGTTGCGAAATGACCTTTTGCAGCGTTTTTTGAACGTTGTAAAAAAAAAATTCCAGCGTTTTTAATTTTTTTTTCAACGTTTGCAACATGGTCTTTTGCAGCATTTTTTAAACGCTGCAAAAAACTCATCCTTATTTTTAAAAAAAAATTAATTCGCATTTGTAGTCCTGTTCTTTGATCAAATTATTCGAATAATAAATTAACAATTCACATAATAAAGAGATGAAAACATCAAAAAATATAAAAAATCATATAATTAAAATGGTTGCTTGCATTGAAATTAATTAAACCATGCAAGTGCTATAACATTGATTGTGCAATATTCAAAATAATTTCATTATACTTCATGTTTAAAATATCAACCCAACGATCAAAAAATGGCTTTTCCATTATTTCGATGAGTACAAAAGGTGCAATAATTCATACTATAGCATCAAAAAATGAGTCGCTCGTTGGTATCGACATGAAATTAAGCCCATCTCTCATCGCCATCAACATGTACCTGCATCAAACGACTAAAATTAAAACAGTTCTGTATGACAAGCATTATTATATGATTTATATGACAAGCATTATTAAAAGGTCAAAGCACTCTCGCAATGTTCAAACTTACAATTTATCCATTTCTGAGTATCGTCAACTAAAATTACATATTAAAGTAATGTTGCTCATGGTGACTCCAATCAGACGGACACCTCCCGAAAACTGGCACCATAGATTCATAGAAACTTCTTTGAAAAAAAATTGATCTTCCAGTCCAATACATATTGTTTAGTGCAACCACCAAATTGATAGCAAAAAATCAAACATGACAAATAAATCAAGCTTGCACACCACCTCGCTGCCTTATACCAATCGCATGTTCTTATAACAAATCATGCTTGTAACAAAAACATTTTCCAGATTTAAGGGACCACTACACTTAACCATGCCAAGTCCATCAAATCTTGCTATAACAGATAATTAATGGTAGAACAACAAATTGGATGCTCACAATTCTAGAACACTACAGATTCACTGCTGTCCCTCGCCAGATTCAGGTTTTGGAGCTTCCTTGATCTCGTCCGCAGCATCATCCTGAAATCAAAACAAATAAACACAACAACGCAGCATTATAAGTTAACAGCATGTTTTACATGAATGTTTTAAGGAACTAATCCAAAGTTGAATCAAATAACATTCAGTTAACTAGTTCAATTTGGATGTATTTTCTCGAAAGCAAGAGAGATAGATATAGAGAGCTGGAGAGGAAGCAGGAGAAGAGAAGTGGTGTCAGGGATTTTACAGGTAATACTACATCATACACTCGAGTAAAGATATCTTTTCCAACACGTGGTTTCAAATGAAGAAATGAAACAAAACTAATTATTCCAGCAATGTCAAAATAAAATCCATCTCCAAACACCGAAACTTACAGGTCTGGGTTGGCATCAATCTTGCTGAAAAAATCTCCACTTATAGGATACAAAGAACTGATCAATCTGTTCAACACAATGTCTGTATCTACATTGAAATATTGGGTGTAAGAAGAGATACTAAAAACTCCTTTCCAGTTGTTTGTCGACTGTTGTGCATCTCCATCTGCAGGAATTATCAGGGAGGGTGTCATTAGCTGTTTGAGCAAGGGTATTTGCTTCAATTTCCTTTATATAGGGGCCAAGAACCAGAGTCATAATCCAATAATGTTTTCAATTTCCTCCATTTGGTGGCGCACAATTTTGCAGTATTTAGGCAATACCATACCAATTGGTGTTCCAATACATGAGTCATGCACCAAAACTCTTCGCAGATTAGGCCCAAATCATTAATTCAAAAATGAACTTTGAAAACAAACTAGTGTTCAGCTATAATTGCCAAACCAAACAGACAACATCCTAGATGCTGCTAAAGTTCTCTATGTTCTCTACAAGTAAGTGTCATAACAAATATAGAAGATACGACATACCGGTGTTACCGCCAAGAGTTTGATATCCCGGGCCCCTACTTGCACCATTATTGGGAGGAAATATTTGCAAATTTGCACCAGAAACTTCACAGAATCAAACATTCAAATTAAAAGATGCATTGTTTAAGAGAATAGAACAATAAACACAAAAAATTATTATAAGATCTCTTCTTGGTTAGTGGCTGCCTTTTCTTCACTAACAACAGCCTGCACATGTACAAAATTTTAATATAGAAGAACAAATAAATATACTATAATACCTCTTCACTTTGTCACTCTTTGTACTTGGTTTTCAAGCATATGAAGCATAATTAAATTGATATTTTTTTTAACAGTAGAATTCCCTAGGAAACTTGAGAGGCATCTCAAACTGAAAAGGGAGCAAGATAAAAAGAGGGCTGAGGATTCAAATAAATTCATGTTGATGTTGCAGTTGTTGATTTCACAATATCTACCTTTTAGTTCTCCATTCTTGCTACTCATTACAATATGATATTACTATAGTCAACCATCAATAAGAAAACTAATAAAAAAACTTAAGAAATTGTTTCTTGTTACTTTAACACACACACACACACACACACACATATATAAGGCTCTAATTTTGGTCAGGCAAATCTAATCAAACTTACAAAAATTAATTAAATTACAATTCTGAAAGGCTTAACCATCCGAATTAATAATAATAATAATAATAAACTGATCAGATAAAAATGACCTTTATTATGACATTGAATAATCATCTTCCAGGTAATACTCATTAAAGGCGTCACCGAATATTGGCTCTCTCATAAATTTTACTTCTAAAACTAGCATTAACTTCAAAAAAATAATAAATAAAATCTCTCATAAATGAGCACCCATAACCTGATAACAGTAAAAATTTTGTTAATCAACTCCACATTTTCAGAGCTACCGTAAAGAACACTATAAAAAACGCAACTTTCCCAATTGAGTAATTAGATCTCAATGCAATCGAAGATTTCAGAACAAACCCTTTCCCAGGAAAAAAAATAAATAAAAATCCCGCAAAATTATGATCAGACAAGGAAGATAATCATATTAATTCATTTATAGTACAGTAATGTTATGAAATGTGGAAAGAGTAGTTTACCGGGACTGAGCCAAGCAAGTGGCTGGTTGGAAGATTGCTGAAGGACTCGTCCATCGAATTCAATTTAGAGAGAATGAGAAAAGATCGAAGAGGGAGCGTAAGAACTTGGTTCAGAGAGAAACATTTTAATCTGATTCAAGTTGTTGATTTGCAGCAAATTTGAGTTCTTTCTCTAATGGTCGAGTCACTGTTTCGAGAAGAGCCCTAAATTTTCCCTTCTCCAATGCTTCGCAGGTAAGAAATACGTTGAGGGGCCAATGGAAGGACGGAGAGACTGACAGAACAAATTACACGCTTTTATATTTTAATCAAAGCGATTTCATCATATGTAAACTTACAAAAAAAAAATTAAAATTAAAATTTGGGAAGTATTTATGAATCAATCATGCTACGTGTACACTCCGATTTACTCTTTGGTTGATTCGGCCCCACCCGAGCACTCACATGGAGGTCGGGTCTCACTCCATTAAATTTAATATTTTCGCCCCCTCATGTGAGGGGGCAGGTGGGATCGGGTAAGGGAAATGGTAAGTGGAGAGTGTACAAATAGTTTATTCCATTTATGAATACTATAAAATATAAATAGATATAAAATAAATGAATGTTGTATAGATAAATAGTAATTTTGGATCTTTCAAAATGTATAAATAAAAACTGAGTTAACTTTTTATAAGCAATTCTTATAATTTTCTTTCAAAAATGATACCATTAAAAAGAAGATGAACGCTGCAAAAGGTTCACCTTTTGCAACATTCAAAAAACGCTGCAAATGGTTCATCCTTTTGCAACGTTCTTTGAACGCTGCAAAAGGTTCAGCCTTTTGCAACGTTCAAAAAACGCTGCAAAAGGAACATTTTTGCAACGTTCTTTGAACGCTGCAAAATGTTCAACCTTTTGCAGCGTTTTTTGAACGTTGCAAAAGGCTGAACCTTTTGCAGCGTTCAAAGAACGTTGCAAAAGGCTGAACCTTTTGCAGCGTTCAAAGAACGTTGCAAAAGGTGTCTTTTTGCAACGTTCATTTACAAAACGTTGCTAAAACTCAATTTTCCTAATCAATTGCAACACTCACTTATTAAAATGTTGCAATAGACCCCTTTCGCAACACTTAACTACCGAATGTTGCCGTTTATGTGTTGCAAAAGCTCATTTTTGGCGTAGTGTTTATTTATTTATTTTCGGGTTTAGTAATACTATTTTTCATCACTAATATCATTGTCAGTTTAGGCAGCAGTGACAATGAATCAGGGACCCCTTTGTCACCTAATCTTTCATTGAAAAAAGAACTCTTTAGGTCATTTATATTTTTCTTCTTTTCCCAACTCTCGAGAAAGAGATCACTTGCACACGTGAAACTTCGATTGAAAATTGACGGTTTCCATCGATTCTTGCTCACCAATACTTACCTTTTTTTTACATGAGTTTGGACCTGCAAAACGAAGCTTTGAGAATCCTTATATACTTCATGTTGTATGTGTTGTTAAGAAAAATGAATTTGTCCATTTTTTGAGGTCTCAAATGGCGTGGAAACACATAAGAATTAATGAAGGGAAATGGAAAAAGAGATGTAACTCCACTTCCTTCGGAATCATTAGTCAATCCTATTTCCGATAGGGGCAATTGACAATTTAATCCGATTTTGATCATTATTTTCATATTCGTAATAGTGCGAAAAGAAGGTCCGATTCCAAGTTATTCATGCTATATGAGAAGTCAGTCTAAAAAATCTGTCCATATTTAGAGTTTGCTTTCATAGTATTCTCCTGTGCCAGACTGTGATCGCACATAAGAACCTATCACATAAGGTCTACACCCCATCAATCAATATTCAAAATTGTACCTACCACCCACTTAAAATGCCAAGGTCACTCTGCATTCTTCAATGTAGAAATTTAAGACGCTAAGGAAAAAGGATAACACTGAGTTTTGTTATTAAAATTTGAAGTTTCATCTTAAAATAACAATCTTATTAGAAGGAGCAGCACAAACTCGTAATGTTGATCTATATTTTTATCTTTATTCGATATAAAATTTATCTTTTAATATGCTCTTGCAAGATAGTGGCTCGTTTGTACAAATCAATTTTGAAATTTGTGTGTTCATTTTTTTTGGAGTTTTAATCTTATCGAATTGCTCGTTGGAACTTAATAGGTTCTGATACTATATTAATACTTGGGTTTTATTTTAAATGTCAATCTTATTAAAAGTAGTATTGGCCTTTATATGTTTATCTATATTTTCATATTTATTCGATGTGAAATTTATGTCTTGACATACCGAAAAATTGTTTAAATAAGATTCAGTAGATGGGACAACATATATGTACTTAAATGCAGTCTCTCAATGGAGAACCTGGCAGTGGGCGGGGTATCATCATCACCCTACATTTGTGGTGGTGGGTGGGTTCATTAAGAACAAAGCAGAAAAACAGTTATTAGGACACATCAAAGATTTCAATGCAAATTATAAGTGGAGTCAAAAAAACATATATTATATTAACTACATATGATGTACTTTTATGACTTTCTTAAGGCTATAGTTTCGATGTTCACATTCATTATTAATTATATAATGAAACATTTGCTTGTTGATGAAGGAAATATCTACCTGTTTGACTCGATGCTTTTGCTTACTTTTCCCATCACTTATATTTGACAGTTTCTTGAGGAATTAATAGTTTGGTACATTCACACGGATTGGTGTTAAAATATTATAAATTGTGTGTAATAATTTTTTTTTATCTCAATTACAAAATAGAATACTCTATTTATAGGGTTATAAGTAATTATAAAATGAAAGATTGGTTGATAATCAAATAATCAACTATTTAGAAAAATAATCTCGCACAGTCGAGAAAATTTTATGGAGAATAATATTTATAATATTTCCGCATCAAGTTGTGTTTGGAAGTTAAATTGATCTCAGCATCCTTTTCAAGACTCGGAGTAAACCATCTTTTTCAAGACTTATTGAAACTTTTGAATTACATTTTCGTTGAATGCCGACTAAGCCAATCAAGAACTAGAAGTTGGTGTGAAAGAAAACCATATTCGACATGACCAAGACTTGAAGATACCCACAAGTAAAAACCAAGGCCAAAACAAGAAGCTCAAACAATTTTAATATTTAGACTTGTCAATGATACAAAATGTTTAACAGTAAGACTCTCAAAATCCATGGGTTGTATTAATACTCCACTAAAAGATGAAGGAGACAAGACTGATCAAATAGGAACCTTGTCAAATGAGTAAGCTAAGACAATGTGATGGAAATAAATTTGATTTTCTTCCATACAAGAGGTTGAGCCAAGGAAAGAATCAAAATCCAGATTGAGCCACGAAAAGTATCGAAAGATGATTCAAGCCTAATCAACCAAATTAAAATAATCTGCTGCCGAAATGAAAAAAATATAAGATGTCTAGAGGCGGGAATGAATTTCGAGCAGTCCCAAATTGATTAAGACAAATAGAGAAGTTTGGCAACATGAACAGCCAACGTCCAACATGATTCAAATTAACCCGAAATCCAAATTCAAATTAAATCAAGAACAAAAGAAGACTTGACTGGACAAAATACGTAATAAAAAGAAAAAGAATTTGACTTGACATGGATTCTGGACAAAACCAGAAAATTTGGCCGGACGAGCGACATGAGGCTACTCATGGGAGAATAGAAGCTCGTAGATTTAACCCAAAATCAAATTAAGTCCAATCTAAAGCCATGTTAGAATATTGTAAATTGTATAAAATAATCTTGTGTCCTTATTATAAAGTTGAAAACTCTATTTATGAGGTTGCAAGTAATTCTAAAAGGAAATTTTGAGTCGTAATCACAGTCAACTATTGACGAAAATAATTCACACAATTGAAAAAATATCATGAAAAGTAATCTGAGTAATCTTTTCATAACTTGAAAAATAGGTGAAGTGGATTGAAAATACTAACTCAAAAAGTCAGGGTATAGTCGATATTTTGAACGTTTCTAATTAAAAGCTCCTTAGCATACAATTATATTGATATTAGTAAATGATATTTTAGATTAATGTGTTTCCAAGGATGGCTTTCATTTTACAGTTTTTTGATGTTAAATACATACTATAAATTGCTGGATGGATTACCATTTATTGGCAATACATACTTATGACAAGGTAGCTTTTCATATTTTAATCAGTTTTCTTGGATCAAGGGCAAAAAATTATGGAGAATAATGGATCTTTTTAAATGTGTTCATACATTATGGGGGTATGAACTACTTAAATTTAGTTTGTCTAAAATTTTTAAATGATTGGCCATTTTTAAAAAAAATACCGATATGCATCATGGTTCGGTGAAAATCCTATTTATAAAGTAAGAAAGAAACAAACACGTTGAAAGCGTAGTATATTAATTATTTCATTTATCGATTTACAATGCCCCTAAAGGTTGTATGGCTAATGGTTCTCGGTAGATTGAACAGTATCAATCATAAGTATAAAAAAGCTAGATATAACGTCGAAACAATCCCTAAATCACCGAAAAGATGAAAACAGAAAGGAAAAGAAAATAGCCCATCTAACCAGTTTCTTCAAGGACACCTTGAATTTCTCCCGGGTCCACCATAATAAAAGTAATTTCCCCAAACCCTGTTAATCCCTCCTTGAATATTATAGCAATTTGGATGATCAGCCAAAACCCTAAGATTTGATAATGGCATTAAGCTATTATCCCAATCAACCACTTGAAGATTTCTAAAATAAGATGCTTTTCCAAAGCCTTCTCCTGCAAAATGTCCACTGCCCATTTGTGTTGATGTGTGGGAACTCGAGGCCCTATTATTCACGATTTCTCCACCAAATTGTACCATACTTGCATGATTTCTTAGGTGAGTGAACAAAATAGATGGCCAATAACCTACCAAAACCCCATTGCCAAACTCCAGCCACCAATTTCCATGCTTTGGGTCCTGTAAAAGGACAGTTTTTCGTGTTACGTTATCATCTCTGGCGCAATAAAAGCGTAGTATATTTCAAGAAAAAGTGTATTTTAGTGCATGATTATTTTGATTCTGAAGCTGCAGCCTTTGACTTCATTTCTCAAGAAATTTGAGAAAGATCCTAAATTTAAAACTTTCTACATCAAAAATTCTCTATTAAGAGAACGTATTCATGCAAATGGCAGCTCAAGATCGACTTCATAAAAAATTTCTATTCACTGAAGACGTTCTATCATGTGAAAACAATCTATTTTTCTATGGTGCAAAAAGCCAATCAATAGTAGAAAAAGAAGATGACCGAAAGAATAGAACTTTAATAATACTAACTAGAATTGAAAACAATGAGAAATTCAAGTTTCTTCATTTTAGTCCTTTGTGCCAATTTTACAACACTAGTGTCAAGTATTAGTGAAATTAAATTATTTATGTAATCTTGATATTTCTCAAACAGAAGTTTAAGCCAAATTCCATTGACTTCTCATTAAAATAATAATAATAATAATAATAATAATAAAATCCTATCTGTTGACTTGAAAGCCTATGTTCTTAAATAAGCAAAACTTTTAAAATATACCCAGAAGGTTAAATATTTGTTTTGGTAAAGATTTATTAATTAATTCAAGAAATCCATGTTATTATGGCAAAAAATTATAAGAGTACAAGTATAATTACCTTCCATACTAATAGGCTAATATCAAATTGGCCCCTATTGTATGAAGAGATTGGAGAAATTGCAGCCCCAATTGCTATTCTATGGTTAATCTGAACAAATCCTGAGCACAGCAAATTGTAACAGCCTGTTGCTCGATATGCATCACTCTGCATGTACATTAAATTATTTATAGTTAATTCTCATAAATAATTATTTTAAGGTATGGTTCAACAAATTATTAGAAAATTAATTAAATAAGTTAGACAAAATTTAAAAAAAAAAAAAAAAAAAAAACTCACAGTCCAGTATGTGAAGAACCTAGGATAGTTGTCCCCATATAGCTCCGGGCTAACCTGTTGGGAAATCATTAATTAATTGACTTGACATATAGGTTTACATTTCAAAATTTTAATAAGATAAAGAGGTAGTTGAAGATTTAATTGCTGCCTTCATAGCGTTACAGAAATGGTTTTCAGTATTAATTTTTGTACGTGTTTATTTACAAGTATCACACGGCAAGAATATTGAACTTTAAGAAATAGTGAATTATGTCTTATTTTTCAAATATAGTTTTTCTAATCACATTTTTTTTTTTTTTAATACAACATAACATATTTTCAAATGAAGTAGAAAAAATTATTTCCTCGTAATAAAAAACTTAATTCAATTAATTTTTAGCAGCACTCGGAAGTCACTTTCTTAAAAAGTAACATTTAACATCTAGGAAAACTAAGTTTACAAGTAAAGATAAAAGGAAAAATAAAAAGTTACCATGAAAATTCATACAGAATAAGTAACTTAAAAGTAAATTTAGTAGAGAAGCTTATAAACTCACCTGCCAACCAGCTTCAATGGTGTTGAGATCATTACCGAATGAACCAGCAATTACCCACAACTGTGATATGCTAAATTCATACTGATTTGCAACTCTAGGCGCCCATACATTTATACTTGCTTTTGCTCCATAATATTGATTTCCATTCACATACCCTACAGCATGCTGCACTCCAAAAATAGATGTCCGAACTTAGGTCGACTATATATAAATCATTTTTCATCTCTATGTTCGATCAATTAGACTAACCTCATGCCCATTGCTAGACGAATCTCTTTGAATAGGCCTTCGTATTTTTCTCCCGAATCTTCGTAGAGAACTAGCCCTCAAAAAATCTTGCTCTGTTGTTCTTCTAATTGGAATGGTCCCTTCTGGGCAAAATTCACCAGAAAGGGCCCACAACTGAACATTTTCTTTAAACATGCTGCTAGTTGTATTTTGCCCTTTTGGCCTTTCAGGGAGTTCCTGCAAATTCAATAAAACGCGTCTATGATTCTGATAGTCGACACAAAAATTTATTGGGAAAAATGCTTAAATTGTTGTGTTTACCATTGGTTTTTGTCCTTTTAATAGAGGATGATCAAAAGCTGGCTGTTGCTGAGATAATACACAATCTATAAGATCACCATCAGGACTCTGAAAATTAAACAAGAATGTTAAGTCGGATTCTTTATGCAAAAATAATCAAGTTAAGCAAATATAAGCAATTAATTACCTGGATTGTCTTGATAGAAGGCTTATTGATCTTCATCAGACGGTCTCTGATAGACCTCATCTTCACTGATTCTTTTCTTGGATGAAAATTCTGATTGCTACCATTGAAATTTACAGATTCTACTGGACAAACAGAGAAAATAAAGAACATAAAGAGAACCAAAACAGAAATGATTGGGCAGATTCTGCAACAGCTAGAGGCCATTTTTGGGGAATGAATTTTTGTGCATTGGTGTTGTCTTCTTCTGAAATCAAAATCAATCCACTAATTCTCAAAATAAGCAATTCCCAGAAAATACATCCAGCTTAGAATGAGAATTCTAAGGAAAACCAGCTCACTCTCTCACCATTTCCGAAGCTTAAAAGCAACTTAGAATAAGTAAATCCTCTCTCTCTCTAAACTTCTATACTCTGGTTTTATATTACAACTTCTAGGCATGAATTAATAAAAAAACAGAGTAATGATTTCTGATAATTTTGGAGTTCTGCCCCTGTGGGGTGTGGGGATATATAACATATTAGTGTGGACTTGTGACCAAGACATGTAATAATTATAATTAGTTTTGAATGAAATTAAGCTGAAAGACGGGGGAGTGTGTGTTGTGTTTCCAGTCTCCTTTTAGAGGGTAGAATGGGTAGTGAAGTTGCGTTGTGTTGTTATTCTTTACTTTTAGGTCATGAGGCAGATGGGAAGTACACTTGATTCTGGGTTTTCTAAAGTTCCTTGCTTTGGGTGTTCGCCTTTCTATCTTCCCAAGATGCTCTATATAGTCCCTATTTGGTGAATATTAAAATTAGAATTTTAATAAATTTTGATAAAAATTGATAAAATATGTGATTGAAAAGTTATAAGACCCATGAAATATTTGGTTAAAATTAATTATTAATTTTGACTTAGATCAAATCCGAAATTTAATTTTCATCACACACGAGCGCGCGCGCGCAGACACACACACATACATGCACATATGTATATAGAATAATTCTATTTGTAACTACGGGTTCACACACACACACACATACATGCACATATGTATATAGAATAATTCTATTTGTAACTACGGGTTGATGTACAGTAGCTAGACAATAACAAATTAAGTATTGAACAAAAAATCGAACTAACATAAAACTTCATTAATTGTTGAATCAAAAATCAAAATCAAAATTCACTTCCATTTCAGTTTATTTTAAAAATCAAAATTTCAACTGCAATTTATTTTTTTAGACAAATTTATGAACAACAACCATCACGAATATTTTTACAAATATTAACAACCATTGATGAATGAAAAATCACAACATTATGAACTCAAAACCAAGGATACTTCTACAATTGATTTTCAACAAACTAAAAATTGAAGGAAAAAGAAAACACGAGTCCGCCTCTACAAAGGCTAGCTCTTACTCCTCCTCCGTTAGGCGAGGCAAAAAAGCATCTATTGATTGAGTCTGAAACCCTTAGCAGAGAGTGACCCCTGGGTAGGGGGCACGATCGATTGAGTCGAGGTCCTTGGTTGGGGGCTCTGCCTCTCCTATCTTTTAAATTGATGAATTCCCAGGTCTCTTTTATTCTCACAGTTGGCAGATTTTTGAAGAGGACCTGATGGAGAAATGAAACATTTTAGATTAATATGCAAAATACTCGATACATAGATTAATATGCAAAATGCAAATGAAATATTTTAGAAGTGATTAAAGATAAGGTAAAAAGAAAAGAGTTGAAAAAATATGGCTTACAGATCAATGTTATTGTCGATTTTTCCAACGAGCAATAGAGACCTAGAAATTACAGATTTATTATTAGGAATTCTAGTTTTGCCATTTTGTTTTGCTTTGCTTTTACTTAAGTTTTGATTTGGGTTTTACTTCAAAATCAAACTCAACCTAGTTATCCAATAATCCAGCCTGATTCATCTATTAAAATATAATGTACAAAATTTTATAATGATGAAAAATTGAAAATTTGTAAGGATCGTTAAAATCCACAATGAATTTTATTTGTTTTTACAAATTTTTATTATTGATTCGATCCACCCCGACTATTGACCTTTTCTCTTTTCCGAATTAACTCATGAGCTTCTTCTTTTTTAAAAACATTATTATACATACACATTTATGGAAAATGGATACCATAAAATTTGTATGCCTTATTAGATTACAAAGGGGAATTGGATTTTATATCCTTTTGAAGCTGTCATTTTCTGTGGGGGGTAAAAAAATTAATTTATTAATTATTATTTATAAGTGGTATGGTGGCATGCGGACCAGGTTATCTGCACGCATTCAAGCATATGCATGCGCAGTTTGAATCACAAATTCCTTGTTTTATAATTTTGTATACAATAATTTATGTCCTTTTAATTACATTAAATTGCATTAAATAAGGACAACTTACCATTACTCCATTAGCCTTGAATAATTATGCATTTACATCCACCAACCTATATGTTCTCTCTCTCTCTCTCTCTCTCTCTCTCTCTCTCTCTCTCTCTCTCTCTCTCTCTCTCTCTCTCTCTCTCTCTCTCTCTCTCTCTATACTTACATTATAATTATAATTAGATACTATTAATTCATGTATATTTTTTGTACATTTATAATGGAGTCATTGAAATTTTCTTCTTGTAACATTGGAAAATTTATTGCAGGCATTCAAAGATGGCATGTGCATGTTTGCATAATGGTGTAAGTTTAATGTGCTGACTATTACACTAAAATTTATTTATCTTTATCGAGATAATACTGATGTTTTATTGTATATGATGCGATCAACAATCTATCAGATATATTGACCCTATTAATTGTGTTGGAATTGGATGAAAAACGCTACTTTTTTCTTTATAGAAATGAGCTTATGAGGTAAACTCGTGTATTTAAGCCCTCGAGTCGACCGTGTTTGGTACTTTTACATTGCAATAAAACTTAAATTGATAAGATTATTTTTGAGAGATTGTTTTGTTTAGAAGAGTAAATTAGGATTTCATATTTACCTTGTAAAGCAAAAATTCATGGTTAATTAGTTGTTATTTGGATGTTTATTGGATAACAATTTTGAAATTGAGATATCTCTAATTCTTTCAATCCAAATCGATATTCAACAGAATAAAAAATAGTTTGATCAAGAATTTATCGCTTCACGCTCCAGAGTATTGCTCCTTAATGAAAAATTATAAAAAAACGTTGGTTAACTCTCTCTTAGGTATGTGAATGAAGAGAATGAAATCTCATAAAAATTTTGTGGTGAGTTATATAAGTTTGACATGATTATATGTTTTTTGTAAGTCTCGTACCCTTATGATCATAATCGAAAGAGCAAATTTGCTCCACCCACCCTCTGACTTGCCCTTAATCTACTCTATATTAACTTTTGGAAAAGAAAAATATTTACAATTAACCATAGAAAATGTTGAATTTTCATGAGAATAAAAAATATATAGTCCATTTAAGAAAACACACACACACACACACAAAAATCAATGGCTCAAATTGGAGGCTTCACGTACTGTCCACGTAGGACTGTACGCTTATAGCCCCCTCGCAACAGGGGGGGCACGCCTTTTTTTTTATTTTCGTGGGCCCCCTTATTGTGAGGGGCTATAACATGTACAGTCCTACGTGGACTGTACAAGCAGAATTTCATTTTTGTAGCTGAGCGATGCTATGTGTAAAGGGGGAATTTGACAGGTTTTTTTACAGGGAACACCTAGCCATTTTTCATTGGTTGTTGGCCAAAAAATAAAAAACACCATACTTGAAACATCTATACACTGCCGGTGAGTTAATCTCGTGTACAAAACAAATTCACAGCAGAGAGACGAGGCTGCAGCAATTATTTCTTCAAAATCACTATGCAATCCCTCATTTTTATCTAGATTCACTATTATTGTAATAACACCCTAAAATTATTTAGAAAAGTGAAAGTCATGATAGTTAGTCATATCGATTATGAGACACACTATGCCGATATGTGCAGTTGACTCTAATACTTAGCTACAGCCTTAATCATTATGGATTTTCCAATTTAAAACTTTATTATAGTCCCACGATTTTCACTAAGAAAAAATGTCTTACCATCCACACTATAGAATCGCAAATATGCGAGTGATACTATTTTAGGAAAAAAAAAAAAAAAAAAAAAAAAAAAGTTCAGCTATTTTTTTAGACCAAGAAAAAGTTCCAACTTATTTTTTTCTTTTAATTTGAATTGACAATCTTTTCGTAAATAGATTTTTGTTGGGAAAGATTAATCTGTTATCTCTAATGTATCTTTTGTCTATTGGACGATGAACTATGTATTGAATATGGTTAATCACTAAGGTCGATCTTTGTCCCTTGATAAGTGAGTCTTGCAACCAAACACTCTTTTTCCTTTGCACCATAAGGTCAATCTTCATTTTGCTCGAGAAAACTTTTGTACACTTCCATTGCCTTTTCTGTAGGCTATGCTAGAAGCTGTATACCTGAAACTTTCCCTTGTCTTGTAACTCTAGACAAAAGGTTAGACTCTTACATTTCTAAAAGGGTATCTCAGTGATAACTCAAGCTTGTTGACAGAAGGCCTTCTTAGCCTTCCATCTAAGTTGCATAGGATTTACTTAAATAATTAAACTTTAATTGATCAGAAAAGAAAACTATCTCATTTGAGTTCCAATTTTTTTATTCATTGTTTGTCTCATCGGCTTGAAAGGCTCCCAAAGGAATAACATCTTCCCGTGGTGCTGTCATTAATGTAGTATTTCTTGACTAAAATTTTATTAGTTATTGGCCGTTAATTTGGTCAAACTTTTAGTTTTTGATATAAGATCCTCACTAAATTTGGCACAATGATTTGATCCCACTGCCCAATTCAAAAACTTATAACAATGTAAGGAAATTACAAGGGATTGTAGAATTTATATTTAATTTTGGGGAGTGCATTTTGATGTAGGATTACAAATTCAACCTAAGACTATGGCGATTTATTGATGGAAAATTCATCAATAAATAAGCAAAAATACGTCGATAATGCAAGTTGTTTGATCAAGATTTTTACCTCCAAATATAATGTCAGACCAAAACTTAAACTCAACGGTTTGTTATAAATGTATTGGATTAATTAATTAAACCTTTTCAGTCATCTTCTATATTGTTGGTCGATCATAAGGAGTATTGATAATATTTTTGGACTAGGCTGCCCTAATTTTCACACTATATAAAGGAATTAAAAGGCCGTTTTACTGTAAGATAAAGGTGTCCTGAGAATACTAAGTAAAGAGGGGTATGTATCTCATGTTCACGATAAATTGCTTATATCTTGTATTCATTGCTCTTTCACTGATTTCTCTTTTACATCTATTATTACTCTTGAAGTTAGGTGAAAGTTACAGGATAGCGCTAGACCGTTATTAATTAGCCCTTTTTAGTTTGACCTTATATGCAGAATTAATCTAACCAAAATAACAAGTCACTTTAATTAGTTTCTAGATGATTAAGCAAACAAATCCAATTCCTATGTTGAATTACCGCAATTGTAATATTATGGAATGCAATAAATAATAACGATATGTTGACAGAGAAACCCAATAAGGGAAAAATTTCGGGACCAAACTAGTTTCCTCCACTATCAACAATAAGGATTACAGTGTGATTCCAGACTAGCAACTTCACTCGTTCTAACTGTAATAATTCCTGCAATTTTCAAGATCCACTGTTTAACTTCCAGACTCATAATCTATCTGTCGTAGATGACTCTCGATCTACCTCCTGCAGCTTTCAAGATCTGCTGTTGCGTTTTCAGTCTCCTGATCTTCTGTCAATTGTCTCTACAAGTAAAATTCCAAGAACCTCATGTTCTTGTGTTATTCCTGCGCTTGCTCCATCTCTTCCAAATCCCAGTGAAAGAGTCAGTTCTTTAAAAGATTAAGGACGCCAGATGTTTTGGATTATGGAACCTTGATATTTTTCAAAATCGGGTTGCTGGATCTCAAGAATGAATGTATGAATCTCTCAATGATTTGCATCTTGGATCTCCCTTATATATGTTAATAAATCTCTCAATCTAAGAATAATGTAGCAACCTTAATAAAATCGTGCACATTGCCTCTATTTATATGTAGGGCAAAATAAGTGTTATGGGCTGTGTAAAACTTTCCATAAACGCAAATCCGTATTGACCATAAAATACTGTCGCTTGAGCGAAGGGCTTGTCGTACGAGCGACAATGGGGCGAAGGTCGAGCAGGGATGTTTCTTTTTCATCCGATCGAGCATGACTCCGGCGAGCAGTTAGCGAAAACCCGGCGAGTTACCTTCGTGTTCCAAACATAAAACCTCAAATCCTAAACTAACCTACCAACTATGAAACTTTACAATTTAGTCCCTAAACTTTATAATTGTTCAAGTTGGTTATTTTGTTCACAGAATCGCCAATACAAAATATAACACTAACATTAGGGATTAAGATTTATTTTAGCAGAAATTAAATTGAAAGTTCCAACTTGAGTAGGAGGGCATAATATGATTTTTCAAAGTTTTCCAATTTGTTGGGGTTTCTTGGAGACTAATCAAAATATTGAATTAGAAAAGGAAAATGAACCAAGTTGTGGGTTCAAGAATTCCTGAAGACAGCATTTCTGATTGTGAGGATAGCATCAAAGCATCTGATCATTGGAATATTTAGAAAGTTGAATTTAGTACTAAAATGTCTTCCACTTAAGACACACATCAGAAGAGAACAGAATCATTATAAAGAATGGAAGGTTTGAGATTGAAAGAATGTAATTCAAAGTCAATGGCTGCAACGTTTTGGAATCAGATCTTCAAATCTAAGAGTTTACAGGGAACCATTTGTGCTCTAAATTGGACAAGATTAAGACAACGAATCTTGTATTTCATTATCTTGTAAAAAATATATATATATATAGTCTAACTCTAGCATGCCGTACAAGTTATTACAGGGTTAAAAAACATTATTTAGTGACCCAACTTCCATTTAAGTTTTGTTTTAATCACCAAACTTAATTTGTTTCAAGATCGCCAAAGTTCTATTTTTGGTTAAGTTAAGGTGTCCCTTTTCCTTCTATCTCTAAATCTAACGGACATATCCACATGAAAGACGTAACAAATAGATTAAAATTTTCAGTAGGATAATAAAATGATATTTCAATGAAAGCTAAATGATCGAAAACATTTTCAACTCGTTATTAATTAAAAATTGAGAATAGTGAAAAATCAGAGTTTTGGTTTTAAAGTAAGCACAGAATAGCATGCACCATTAGGTTTTGTTATGTCATTATCATCATTGGTGTCCAGCATAAGTGTTGGACTGTAAAGTGAAATCTTAAAGGTAGTATTTGGACCCTTAAAAGGTGATGTTAGGCAATGATTATGTCTTCGCTGCAAAGTCAGATTTCTAAACCAAATGAAAATTGAAGTAATATATATTGATATGGGGCCTGGCCATTGAATTTTGTCATTGACTACTCCTTTTTTACTATCTTATCTCAAAGTTTAAATAAATATTCAGCTTCAACGCGTCTTATCACGATCATTCTTATTGAAGTTCGATATACGTGTAAAAGCATAAATTAAAGGATATCATATTGAAATATTTCTTCTAAAAATTGGACACATTATTCCTCAAGTGCACCGCCATACCATCCCCATCACAACTACCCACAAAGTCCAAAGTGGAGATTTTCCTATACGAGAATGTTGCACTTGTAAAAGGAAAAAAGAATTTTTGTCTACTCACTCTTTCCTTTCGGCTGGGTTGGCATCATGATCTTTGGGCCATACACCTATTGCATCATGATGATGCACTACGTGATGATGATCAATACTGTTCCTCATGCTAAGTACATATTTGAACACATTTTATCAACATTTGCTTGATGGGTGACAGTCCATAAATATGAACTTACTTCTCTTGATTCCACGTGATGCAGCATAATAATACGAGAACAAAGATTTTGTTCAGAAGTAGCTGATTTGAAAAATTAAATATAGAAAATAGACAATATTAAATAAAATGATCGAAGTATAAGAAATGCCAAATTTAATCTTAAAACAAGCTAATTCTTATGAACACAAGAAGCACTCTAATACCCAATAACTACAATACATTATATATAGAATAAAGTCACTTAACCTGATTGAAAAAAAAAAAAAAAAGGGAATGAAAAGACAGACTGATGTGTCAAAAGATAATAGGGTATTTTTGTTTTAATTTTTCAAACTTTTATATCATGCGTCGACACGTGTTACATCTGAATTTGAACCTGAATTTGAGCTTAGATATGTAGCATGATTGTTATATATATGTCCCAACACTGAACAACTTATTTTGAGGATTTTGTAAGCTAAATGAGTCATTTGAATATGATTAAATCGTGTCAAGGACCCAGTTGTAAATGACTTTAAACGTTGAGAATCACGAAGACAACCCTTTTGCATTTAGAAAGCATATTAGACACTCATATTTGTATTCAATTCCTTTGGAAGACAATATGATCAGTAAAAATTAGTAAAATTAACATGAGCATGAAAGTCGTATGATTTGATAACTAGTGACTACAACATACGTGATTGACATAAACATAACAAGTGGATCAATGTCGAATGGTTGCAAAACACTTAGATGCTAAATATCTACAATCTACAATATATTAAAAGTGTGGATTGAGGAGAAATTTTTTATTATCAAATTTACCCTTACATATTTAGTTATATGTCCAATATACCCTCGTTTATCCTTATATCTTTAATTTTTAATTTTACCCTTACATTTTTATGTTTATATTCAATAATACCCTTAAAATTAAATTTATTTCAACTAAATTCAATTATTATTAAAATTAAAATTATTTATTTTTAAAAATTAAGTCAATTAATTTTCACTAAACACTATTATTACTAATTATCAGTATATGATTAATAAAAATTTATATAAAATAAAAATAAAAATTATAATAATACTACATATATAATTAACATGAAATGACATAAACTATTAAGTCAATTAATATTAATATATAAAATTTATAAATATAATAAAATTATATATACAATTAATAATGTAGATAATGTTTAACTTAAAAATTTCTTATAAAAGAAACAGATATAATTTAGAGAAAAAATAATTTTCAAAATGATCACTATATCTACAATGTAGATAGTATATTGATTGATAGAATTTTTCAATTACTTGAAAATTGATGGAGATATCATGGAGTACAAGGATAGGGATTGACTGCTAAAACGGAGTCATCGAGAAGATGAGATTTTGTAGTGGTTATGGGCTCTAGATGTATAGGTCGCTCGGGCATGTCATATGAGTGAGAGGTTGAATTATTTACTAAACACAATGTCGTCTCCTTTAACAATATCAATTACATCAATTACATTTTTTTTAAAAAAAAAATATTATTAGTAGTTAAAAAATATTACGCATATAATTCTTCCGATACATAAGACGTGCAACGCACGTACTTACTACTAGTAAATATAAAAGGTTTATGATAATCTAAATCAATGCAATACATTTCGAAACACAAAAGCTTTGAATACTCGGATTAAACAACCCAAATGTGCATATATCACAACCAAAACTACAAATAAACTAGAGGTACAAATGGGCCTTATTGGATAAGCTTATTGAGAAGTTTATACAAATAGCACTATTGGGTCCAAAATACAATTTTTAAGCAGACTTTCATTTTGCACCAATTTTGTAACGTGTATGTCATGTTCATAAAACATTAATGTACCTTCTTAAGTGAAGTAATATAATATCTAGATGCACTCCGGCACGACTTTACGAAATTTTAACAATTATTGAACTTGTACACAACTCGTGATGAGATCCTGATTGAGGAAATTGCATGAAAATCGCGGAATGATTTCAAAAACGCTGGGAAATCCCAAATTAAGGTTGTAGACGATAGGATTTCGACCCGAAAAATTATTGAACCAAGCAACCAACAAGAACGAAACTTGAAAAATCTCTTAATCATAAAATCAACGAACCTCGAATTGCGAACGTCACAAAGGTTGTTTAATCATTTGATAAGTTCTAGGTTTTGTATTTGAACCTAACGAAGTGAACCAAAAAATTCAACGATAACAAAGATGCGTTGAACCCTTTGATTACACAATGAAGAACCCACGATCCGATGTTTGAACGCCACAAATATAATTAAATATTTGATAAATTCAATTTGTGTTCATTCAAGAACATTGGAGAGAAAAATCTCAATTTAATTCATATCAAAGTTATCTATACAATGAGAATAAAATTTCTATTTTGACGCAGAACGGAAGAGAATAGATTTACTAACGTAAATCTATAGAAAAAATGAATTAAAGAAGACAAAGAACTTTATTGATTCAATGAATGTCGACGGCAATGACAAAACGTGGCTTAAATAGTCTCTAGAAAACCTAAAATAAGCGAAAGGACGAAACTAGACATTCCCGGAAGTAAAATAACTAAAACGCCAAAAATAACAAAAATAGCAAAAAACTTCGAGTGGCCGCCGACTGGACTTAAACTGCGAATTTGAAACTGAAAATAGCATCAACCGAGCAAAGCTGGGTTGGGACGGTATGGGGCTCCGCTTCCTGTTTCCGAAAACATATTATAATAGCGATTCTGACACCGGTGCAAAAAGTTATGACCGTTTGAAGTTAGCACTCGTTTTCTTGGCTAATTTCCTATCCATCTCCTCTTCGAACTCTAACGCGATCCGTCCTACATCATATTTATACTAAACCTAGTAAATATGGAAATAACGAAATTTAAGAGTCCTAAAATATAAAAAGTTTCAAAAAACAAGAATTCTAGCAAAAACAAAATACTTCATGAAAAAGAAAGTTTTTTTTTTTTTTTTTTTTTTCAAATTATGGCCTGTGCCAGATGATATCAACTCGGCTAACTGAGTCAAGACTGATTATGCACAAAATTATCATAAAAATAGCCAAGTATTCTTGGATTTTCAATACCCGCCTTAATGCACCTACATGCGGGCAAGTTAACCTACTAGCTGTAGAGAAGGGCTTCAACACTCTCTATAATACCAAATATAAATTCATTCGCTCTAATTATGTTACGACTGAGTTTTTAGATAGAATTTTGTAGTAACTCCAAGTTAATGCAAGTGAGCCCTTATTTTTAGTGATTAAGTTTTTCCAATGTCTGTTTTGCGATTCTCCAGTAAGTTTTTTATTCTAATTAACATATCCAACTTTTCGAGAGTAATTCTACGTCAGCATTAATCAATACTATAAAATTAATATGAACTGAGTTTTTAGTGAATGAAAATTTTATTTTAGCATTGTCAAGGAAGGCATACATAAATATATTTACAGAAGGTTAAAGTATCTCCAAAAAACTCTCTATTTTTAAAGAACATATTTTACAATTTGAAGAGCATCTATAAATTTAAAGAGTAAAATTATTTTTAGTGCTCCAATAGACTCCTCATTTTTAGCACTTAATTTTACTTCTTCAAAAAAATATTTATTATTTTTCCTATCTTTTATTTTCATTTGCTTCCCTTCAAATTATTATATTATTTTTCTCCATTGAAAATAGAAATATTTTGAATGCATACAATTGATACCATGTACTTGTTTATTGATTATCAAATTTTTCTAGATTAATTTCATGAATGTTACATTTATTGTTATTAATATAATTATCTTTCACGTCTTAAACTAATGTTTTTGCAGTGGTATGTACCATAGACGTCCTAGACTCCTAGTCGATCAAATTAAATTTAATAGACATACAATATGATAAATTAGATATTAAATCATATGATATATTCATTTTTGCTTACAATTTAGCTTACCTTAAATTGAACCTAGACATTGTATTGGAATGTTTTCTATACCTTTTAATATATGTAATATCAAATAATGTTTTTGAAATTTATATAGCTAATAGAATCACTGGAAGAATTAATTTTAATTAGTGACAAACGAGGGATTTTACTTTCTTAACTCACAATTTGCACAAAATAGATGCCATTAGGTTGGTAGTAAAAAGTTTCCTAATTGTACACATATTTACACGAACATATGCACGTCCAAAACAATACAAATAAATAAAGAATATAATTAATCTTCTACTTCATCTTCTAAAAATGGTGTCTTCCACATTATGATAACGTTTTAGAATTTATATTATGTTTTGCCATTACTTTGTAAATTGTATTCAAGTTCCCTACTTCATATGATTCAGTCAAATGTAGGGGCCTATTATCCCTTATAGTGACATCCTATTAGACTAGATGCTTAGATGCTTAACTAATAGGATGTTAGTACCTAGAGAATCGTGCATACCTAGCGAGCTACTCCGATGGTAGAGTTTGCTGAGCTTCTTGTGGATCAATGTCACTATCTTTTTCCGTATCATTTACTAAAACAGTGATCTCATGATTGACTATTCTAGCAAAACAACTGAGGCCTCTTCCAATCTTTTCCCTAAAGAGTCATAAGACTGGTAGGGGCCCACCATCGAGTTTAATATAGCATGTGAAGGAAATCGAAGATTCCCACTGCCTTCTTGTCCTCGTAGCGCGGTAACAAACATGTTTGCTCGCTAGGTATGCATGCAATCTCATAGTACGGGATTTGATACCCGCATCTATTCGAAGTTCCATTTTAGCACCCCCCCAACATAAAGGAGAGCTCTTTCTGGGTGGGTCACAATAATGGGTCATTACATTTGACTAAAATGAAAATTACATGCAACTAGAATTTTAGAAATCACAATTCAAAAATTAGATTTAAAGTTTGTTTATACAAAAATGAGATCTTAATTCAAACTTTTAATATTAATAAAAAATTATAAAATTAATTAATCTACCCTAAACAATTTCAACCCGAAACCATAATTATATTTCTCCCTTCTTTCTCTTTCTAAACCTCTTACCTCTCTACTCTCTCTTCTTATCCCTCTCTCTATATATCCTCTTGCCAAAGAAAAGCAACTGCAGTGCACGGCAAGGTGCAGGCGATCACGTCACACATCAAATCTGAGCCAACAATGACGTTGCAAATGTGAAGATTGCACTATGTAAGTCACGGTGTCGCTGATTTGAAGCGGTAATAAGCACAGTGGCCACTCTGTGCAGTTTGTGGTGGCCCTTTTTGGAGAAATCAAACTAAAAAAATGGAGGTATAATTGTGGCCATTGCGTGCGATTCTCTCTATACCCATCTTTGTCTCTCCTTTCTCTCTCTATTTGCTACCCGACGCTTTTGACTGTTACTACAAACATACAGTAGCGCCTAGTTGATGTGAAGTCGCGACAACGTCGCAATTGGATGGTGGTGGTCGTGATGGCGCGGTGGCAAGGTGGTGGTGATATTGACGGTGTGATGAGTTGGTGGTGGTCGTAGCGCAGTGTCGCGGTTGCTGCGAAGTCGTGACTTGCTTGTGCAATAACTTATTGTGGATTTGATTTTTTGGTGGTCTTTGGGTAATGTTAGCGGTGTTTTTGATGTAGGATTTCATTAGGGCGTCAAATAAGAACGTGTTTTTAATACTATTAACGATAGATTGTGTACCGTATTAGTTTTATTATTATCCAACTTTAACAATACTTTTGAGATTGAATGTGATACCTCGGGAATAGGTATTGGAGCTGTTTTGATGCAGGAACGAATGTCAATAGCTTACTTTAGTGAAAAGCTAAGCGGAGCAGTTACCAACTATCTTACATATGACAAGGAGTTGTATGCACTTGTTCAAACTTTAGAGACATGACAGCACTACCTACGGGCAAAGGAGTTCGTAATTCAAACCGATCATGAGTCCTTGAAGCATTTAAATGATAAAGGTAAACTAAACAAGAGACATGCAAGGTGGATAGAGTTCATCAAGATATTTTCATATGTTATTCAGTACAAACAAGGTAAAGAAAATGTGGTTGCGGATGCATTGTCAATGAGGTATGTATTTCTTACTTATTTAGGTACAAATTGCTAGGATTTGAATATGTTAAGGATATGTATGCTAATGATCCGGACTTTTGTAATATATATGAATCATATGACAAATGTGCTATATATAGATTCTTTAAGCATGGTGAATATTTATTTCCAGAGAATAACTTATGTGTACCTAGGTGTTCAATGAGAGAATTGATAGTACGTGAAACACATAGTGGATATTTAATGGGTCAATTCGGAATTAAGAAAGCCTTGGAGATGTTAAATGAACACTTCCATTGGCCTAAGATGAAAGTTGATGCTGATCGGGTTTTTGGTAGATGGATCATTTATACAAAGGCTAAGTCTAAAGTTTTACCTCAAAGTTTGTATACAACATTATCCGTTCCTTGTGAACATTGGGTTGATGTGCCTATGAACTTTGTATTGGATTTACCTAGGACTCAAAAAGGAAGAGATTCAATTTTTGTGGTGGTAGATAGATTTAGTAAGATGTCACATTTTATTCTATGTCATAAAACTGACAATGCCACTAATATTACAGATTTATTCTTTAAAGAAGTAGTAAGTTTACATGGGGTACCTAGAAGTATTATATCGGATCGAGATGCTAAGTCCTTAGTTATTTTTGGAATATTTTGCAGAGTAAGTTGGGGACTAAACTATTATTCTCTACTAATTGTTATCTACAAACGGATGAACAAACTGAGGTTGTTAATAGGATTCTAATACAATTATTGCACACTATAGTCAATAAAAATTTGAAGAGTTGGGAGGATTGCTTGTCATTCATAACATTTGCATATATTACGGCCATGCATTCTATTACTTCTTATATTCCATTTGAAATTGTTTATGATTTTAATCCACTAACACCTTTGAATTTGATTCATTTACCCGTTGATGATAGATGTAGTTTAGATGGAAAGAAGAATGCCGAGTTGGTAAGATCCCTCCATGAAAAGGTATGGTGCCAAATTGAGAAGAAAAATGTGCATTATGATTCTCAAGCGAATAAAGGACGAAAATGCGTTATAGTTGAACTAGGAGATTGGGTATGAGTGCAATGAGAAAGGAACGCTTTCCGACTCAAAGGAAGTCAAAGTTGCAATCGAGAAGAGATGGACCGTTCCGAGTGCTTGAAAAGATCAATGGCAATGCTTATAAATTGTTTCTTCCAAGTATGTATAACATTTCTTCTACTTTCAATATTTCTGATCTTTCCTTGTTTGATGCAGGTGGAGATTTGAGGACGAATCCTTTTGAAGAGGAGGATAACTATGAGAACCATGTTATATGAGCTAGCAAGGATAATGACTGGTTCATTTTGGAGGAATGACCAATGACTAGGTCACGAGTAAAGAAGGTCAAAGAAGCTATGTGATTTCTTGTTCAAGCTATGGTGGATGAAATATCGATCAAAACAAGCAAAATGACAAGTTTCATATTGGTGTGGAAGAAGAAACAAGATGGATTAACTTAGTTCAAACAACGAGAGAGGTAGTTGAAACGGAAGCCGATGCGATTGCATAGTATAACAATACATGTGGCCACATGTACCCATACAAAAACCACATTGAATGTTGAAGACAAGCCTATGCGACAACATAATATACACATATGCGGTCGCATAGCACAAAACTGGGACGCGATTTTTCAAATTTTGTCAAGACTTCTATTTATGTTAAAACTCTTTTTATGGTATCTCTTTGATATCTTTTAGGCGTAATTCTATTTTTAATTACATTTCTATGAGTTCCCATAAATATAACTCATTCATTTCATTGTAAAACGCACAATTTGAGAGATATTATTACAAGACTTATTGTTTTCAACTCATTCTTCATTGAATTAATTCATAATTTATCAAGAATTTAAATTCATGTGGCGTTCAACAATTCAAGTAAGGTTTGTAAGTTTTGTGATCACGAGGTCAAAATATTGTTTGCGATTGTCTTGGTTCTTTATTTCAATAATTTTTTGGATCGAGCTTTTCAAACGTAAATTCTTGGCTTTCTTGGGTTTGATCTAATTTGTCGTGGGTTCACATTATGAGGTTTGCTCACTCTTTTAAAGGCACATTAATATGAGTTAATTATTCTACTCGTCAATGAAGTTTTTGTTTTTGTATTGCATGTTAGCTAGTATGTGTAGCCTACCAAGAGAGAGATGAGATAGAAGGTGATGAAGACACCTCTACAGCTTCTTGCTTCGTCAATTTTTCATTTTTCTTTTTTGCGTACCATATGCTAAACCTGTGAATCTAAGAAAAATGGGAGAAGTTGGATGAAACCAACGTGAAAATCTTTCTTCTTTTGAAAGGTTGGATACTGAATCAGTTTCTTGGATAAAAGTCACTTTGACTTTCTATTTTTTCTTCTCACAAAGCCAATCGGGAAAACTCGATAAAACTGCAACTGGGTTGCGGATTTTCTGTAAAACTGCCTAATTTTATGGTTTTTGAGCTCATTTTTATACTTGCACGTTTTATGCATCAACAAGACCGGTTATCACTCCGGTTCTCGAGTTTTCCAATCGAACCGACCGGTCCAATCTAGTTCGATTTTGATAACATTGGCAATAATAATAATAATGATGATGATGATGATGATGAGTTTGTAGAAATTATTATGTAAAAAAATGATAATGATCTAGGATTTTTGGCATGTTAATTTCGTGAATGTTTAGGGACATTTCCACTTATAATTCTAAAAGTAAATTTGCTAATGTTTAGAGCAAGTAATCCTCTTATTTTCATGCATATAGCACAAGGTTAAATATATAAACATGTTATCTAAGCTGTCCTTGTATGAACATGATATTTTGATTATTACGTTTTATGTCACAATGTTAATATTAATTTTTTTTTTTTTTTTTTCAAATAAGGAAATAAAAGAAAAGAAGATACATAATGAGCAAAGCTATTTATTTTAAAAGTAATGCATTTCCATATCATAAGCATGCATCATATATATTGGGTTTGCTAAGTGTGAGCTCATTCCACATTATCCCTCATAATTTTTCAAATGATGAAAGAAAGACAAATTGAGACGACTAATTGGTGAGACCGATTCAATACCAACAAATTTAAAATGCCCCAAAATGGAAATTTGACTTTCTTACTTTGGACACCTTGATTTGCAACATAAGTTATCTTTTTCATCTTTCTAATGTTACATTCGTCCAATGAATGCCCAAAATGGAAAGTTGCAATGATCGAGGTCGTCTTTTCAATCATACCTGGTGAGCTGTAGTTTCTTCATTTTTTTCTAATAGCGGTCTGTTACTGTTATGATATCTTCCGTAAAGGGAGGGTGATGGTTGGTGAAATATTCTTCCATCTTTCGTTTATGCTTGGCCTCCAAGTCAGCTTTTGGTTTTTTACGACACAGTTCACGTTTTTCTTCGATCCTTTTGAGCAGCCTAGTTTGAGTGGAACTAGGTCGTTCATTCATTTGAGGAGTTGAACTTTGTGATCCGATTAGACCAAAAATGATTTCGATTCTCCTAGTAGGTCGTCCACCTTGAGGTGGGGTATTCTTTACCTCTTCCGTCCTACTATTGGAGAACTCTTCTTATGAAAATTGCAGATTCCTTCAAATGGATGGTCGTGTGCTTCTGCCTCTAGTAAGGGATTCCACCTCGTTTTCTACCACATGAGTGGTAGTGGATTGGTTTTGCTTTATTCGAGGTATACATCACTTGTGACTTGTGAGACTTTCTACTGAGTCTGGGTGTTTTAACCGGAACCAAACCATAATTGGAGGTTTCAATCTGATTCCAAAAAACTAAATTTGGAACCAGAACTCAGAATTGATAACTGATTGGGTCTAGTTCGATTCTTGGTTTCTGAACCAGAACTGTAGGTACTCGAATGGAACCAATTTTTTATCTAATTTTTTATTTACAATTTATAAGCTGGGTCAAAAAATACAAAACCTAAAAACCCAAATTTAAGACTGGCTCTTACATTTTTTTTTTCTCTCAGCAGATCATTGCTTTTTAGAGGTTAGTATGTGTTAATCTATACAATTTGAGCTTTCTATGAAAACTAGGTTGTGGTCTAAGTTGACGAATCAAAGCTTTCAATTTTTAACAATTCGAACTCTCTACTATCTTGCATTGTTTAAAAACTTGAATGATTTATTTTTGTTTTGTAACGTATGGAAATTGAACTTAATATATTCATAGGTTGGGTTGTCGTATACTTTTTAGTTATCTTGAATTCGTGGTTCTCTTTTGAAATATAATTTTTTTTCCTTTTTTATTCAAACAGAGTGAGTTCAATATGTGATACTATATAATTATGTATTTGATTGGTATTTTTTATGTCAGATCATTTTAAGAGTAAAAAAATTTAAGCATTGTCCATAATTAAATTATAGGTTTTATCATGTTTCACTTATGGATCGAATAATTTTCTCCTCTTTTCGTGGATTTTAGTCTCCAATATTTTGCATCTTGAACATTTTTTAGATGATTTTTTTTTCTTTGCAAAAATATTATCGAGTAGTATCATGTTAGATATATTGAAAATGCCTATATGAAATTGTTTATTAAATGTATATAGAAAAGAATTATGAGTAGAACTAAACCCGATCCGAAATCGATAATTCGGGTTTGAATTTGATTCCAATAATTACAAGATCCGAATGGTTCCATTAATGAAATATTCGAAGTATAATGGATGGTTCCAGGTACTAAAATACTCATATCGATCCACCCGACGTCCAGACCTACATTCTATAGCCTCTCTCATGATTGTCATTTGAAGATTTCTGATCTTAGTGAAATCATCCCCATTGGGAATTGTTGGGAAAGTTGATATTAACAAAATTTGTATGGGAATGACTCCTTTGCGTAGTATTACGGGTCATTTTTGTTGGACGAGCAGATTCTGAGTGTTCGTAAATATTGAAAGTGTGGATTATTTTATTGAAGGCCTTCGTTCAACAATTAACATTTAACACGGCTCTAGACTGTTGATGACTAATATTGCCGTGTCAATGATTGATCACTTAAAAGAGATTTAGATAGTTAATTGCGTGTATTGTAAGGAATGGCTTTCATCGCCAGAAAAAATCTGAACAAAACAAATTTGACATGAAATAAAAGTATATTTAATGAGACGTAGACGTAATAATCACCAATTATTTGAACAAATTCTATCAATTGGTTGAAAGCACAACTCATGAAAGTGTTTCATTCGCGTTTTTCATTATCAAAATAAGTAGCTTACTATTTACAATTTTAGCTTATAAAATTTTTTATTTAAAACTCATTAATTTACTTATAAACTTTTTATGGTTAGCCAAACGTGGTGTATATCTTTCATTTATTCTTTTAAAATTTTTCATTCTGTTGGGTTATTTACAAAATACCCTATACAATATATATCATTTGGGTTTTAAAGTTTTCCCGTTATATTCTCTTTATGTTCTTTTCTACATTGTTCAATTGATCTTCTCATAAGTTATCATGGTATTGGAGCTTGGTTAGAATTATTCCTTCGTTTTATCTGTTTTTTCGTCTATTCTAAAGTTATCCAGAGGTAAACCAAAAGTGAAGAACCCCTTCACTGAAGGATGCATTTTACATTTATTTTGTGCGTAAATATAATAGACGTAAGTTTGATACATATATAGATGAGATTAAAAAAAAAAAAAAAAAATGGGACATTTAAAATAGGCTGTACATATAACGTTTCTAAACTTTATAATATGCTCAATTTTTCAACTTAACATCTTGTATTTGTTATTCCGATAAGCAATTTGGTAAAAAAAAAAAAAAAAAAAAAAAAAAAAAAAAAGATGTCCTATGTTTGAAGGGCATGACACCCCCATCAAAGGTTAGCATGATACCTAGCGCCTGTTTGAATGCATTTTAAAATAGTAGATTGATGGAGAATGTATGATTAAAAAATAAGGAAAATTTTTGTATTTACGGATAATATTATTTTATTAAATAATGTGCAGTTGAAAAGAAGACATAAAAACATGTATTTTAGAAATAATGAGTATCAAATAAGGGCTAATATGCAAACTATAATGATAAAGCCAGTTAGTATATTCTATAGTTCAAGACCAACCAAGCTTTTTACCCTCTATATCTTCAAATAATACAACCTTGTAATTTTTTCCTCTGGAAAACTTTCTATTAATTCAACCAGGAACATGCAGTCGTTGAAAGCAATTCTCATAGCAGGGTGTCTTTATTTATATTTTAATGTTACTAAAGGTCACATCAAGTCAAAGAAATCGAATTCAATTCTCTATTATTACTACAAAACTCGAATTCTATCGAGAAAATCCGAGGTGACAATCATGACATAGAAAATATTCTTAATAAAAAATCAGATATATATTTTTTCTCTGCTGTAAGGATAAAAAGCCACGATGAAGCTACAAAATCAAGAGCATTCTTCAATGGCTAAGGACATTTAGAAATGTAAACATCCAACAAACATGGAAGTTCCTTGGGATTAATTAGTTGTATAAAGAACGCCTAAATGAACATTAAAATTTACCAAAACAAGACTCTCAATTCTGCATGTAAAAACACAATGCAAGTGTGCAGACAAACTATACAATAAAGTACTATATATTTATGACATGCTCCGCAGAGAGAATTGGATGGCACTGAATAATAGTAATAAAAAAACAAAAAAAGTAAATTTTGTTCATTATTTTGTCAAACCCTATTCAGCACCGAATACCAAACGTGTCCAAATTATTTAGCATTTCGAGGTCCTTAATTGAAAATCAAGGAACTTAGATTTGCTGCACCACAGCCAAGCAATTGTCTACTTCTTTGGCCAAATGCCCGGTGACTTTGCTCAATGGGTTATCAACACTAAATTCTTGAAGTGCATCCCCACAATCGGTGCTGGCCGATGCGCTCAAACGTGTCAACAACGTGCCTTGATCATTGTCTTTTAGGGCTTGCAGGCTTGTCTGCGCAAAGTGAAATTTAAATGAATAAATTTATCAATTTCAAGTTAGAATACATGGGTGTACGTATTAAAGATGAAATTTCAAATTCAAATAAATAAATAATTTTATTTTGAATAGTTTAAACTTTAAGATGAGATAGCTCCTCCAGGAAGGGGGAAAAAAAAAAAAAATTCTTATTAACACCAGAAAAAAATTCCTCACAAACGGAAAAGGCTCCACCATCAGGTGGTGAAGTTCTTCACAACGCTACCAGATTAGATCTGAAATAGCTCCTTCGTCGGGCTGTTACGAACTTCTCATAAGAGCCGTAATAGATGATAGATCCCTCTAATCCAAATCAACGAACCTTTTCGTGTTCTTGGGGGAGGGCGGTGTTTGGTGGTGCATGAGGATGATGGGTTCGACATTTGCTTTTTAGTTGGGTGACAACGGGTGGCCGTAGATGATTGTAGGGAGGTGGGGTGAGTCGGCTTGGTCACGGAGTGAATGTTAGGAAGAATGTGAAGTGTTTGTATGATTAGAAAAAGTAATGACTCGTTTCTTTAGCGTTTCAATTTTTAGTTTTGAGTTCCAAAATTTTTTTTATTTGTTTTCTATTTTGATGTTTTGTTTTTAAGATTGTTAAAAGCATGTTTTGTCTGTTATTCTGAAAAATTGTTTGTCAAAATAGAAAATTAGAAAACAAGTTGGGTATGAAATTTTGAAAAATTATTTTATAACATTTTAATCTATGAAATTTGATTATTCAGTAAAAAAATATAACAATATTATGTTAATACTATTAAGAAATATATACATTTTAAAGTTAGTGAATCTTATAATAGTTTTTTCGTTAGAAAAGTAAATGAGAAATGATGATAAATTGAGTTGGCAAAATATATGAAATAAGAAATAAAAATTAATAATTTGGCCTGAAAATTCAATCTGTTGTCATTTAAATACGTTTTTTTAGAAATTTTATGTATCATTAAAAGTTTGTACAATTTTTATTTTTGGATTTTTGGATTTTTAGATTCTTTAGATTTTATTTTTCATAGTTTTTATTTTCTAGAATTTTATCTTTTTTACAATAGATTTGTTAGAATATAAATTTTTTTTTTTTATAATTTTACTATTTTCACTTTTTAGAATATATTATATTGAATTTTTTTTGTTTGAATTCTATTTATATACGAATTTTAGAATTTCATTTTTAAAATTTTTTTATTTTTAATTGTTTATAATTGTTTATTTTTATTTTTTAGAATTCATAATTTTTAAATTTTTATTTAAATTAATTTTATTTATATACTTATTTTCAGTATTTTTAAAAAATCATTAAAAATACTTAAAACATCAAAAAATACGTTTTGAATTTTATATTATAAGTTTAATAGTTTTTGGAAATGCAATTTTAGAAATATAAGGCCAACTAAGTTTTGGATATTTTACAAAATTGAAAATTAAAAATAGTTTGAAAACAACAAACAAAATGCACCCTAAATATTTGGTGAATAAAACATTAGTATAAGTAGAATTTGAATTTCAAAAGAAAAGAATTTTCACCAAAACTAAAATTTAATTAAATCAATTTTTTTTCCCTTTTTAACAACTTAAACTTTAACACGAGGTAGTTTAATATGGTATTAAAGGATATAAAGTCCCGAGTTCAAATCTTATTGCTACATATATGAAAATTCATGTGCATTTTAAGCTTTCGATTTTTATAAATAATATGGTACACACACACACAGAGTCTCATTCTCGTGCGCGCGGCGTGCAGGAGAATGAGTATCAGCTTTGCCTTGCATGAAATTTTCATGCAAGGCAAAGCCAATTCATAATAAACAGCGGGCCTTGCTTTACTAATGAGACAACCATTTTTTTTTTTTTTGTCTTTTGTTATTATTATTATTTTTTTGGTCCTTCAATTGTTTTGTTTAGTATTTTTTATATTTTAGTCTTTTTGTAATGTATTATTTTAGTCTTTTATTTTGCATTAATAATTTTTAATATACGTATATCACATTTTTTTGATATTAATAATAATACCGTAAATTTCATATGATATTTGTACCAACATTGCAACACATTCACACAAAATAAAATAGACATTGTATAAATTAAATAAATTTTCTTCAAATTAAATTTAAATTACGTCGAACGAGTACAACAAACCACTTATTGTTGTAATCGTTCAGCGCAGTTTGAATTTAATTTGAAGAAATTTTATCTAATTTATGCAATGTCTATTTTATTTTGTCTAAATGTGTTGCAATGTTAGTACAAATATTATATGAAATTTGCGGTGTTATTATTAATATAAAAAAAAATGTAATATACGTATATTAAAAATTATTAATGCAAAATATAAAATAAAAATAATACATTATAAAAAGATCAAAATATAAAAAAATACTAAACAAAACAATTGAAGGATCCAAAAAAATAATAATAATAGCAAAAGACAAAAAAAAAAATTATTAAAAAAAGGCTGACAACCACATTAATAAAGCAAAGCAGGCCTTGCTTTATTATGAATTGACTTTGCCTTGCATGAAAATCTCATGCAAGTCAAAGCTGATACCTATTTTCTTGCCCGTGGGGTGCAGGAGAATGAGACTGTATATATATGTATATCTATATTCCTTTGTGTGTGTCAACTAAAGTTTTAAATGAGTTGTGAATGTGTTATGTATTTGATTAAAAAATGAATTTGCCTAAAATGAAGGTCGTGTTTAAGACCAATATTTATTTAAATATACATAATCATCTTTTAGCTAACATTGTAAGCTTTAAGATAGCATGGTTCGACATACCTCAAGATCATCAACGATGTTATCGAAATTGTCCTTGCAAGTACTCCGAATCGATTCCTGGCTTACTGGTTCTAAAGTTGCAATAGCCGGTTCGATCAAATGAGACATGGATTGAATTTTTTTAGCAAGACCGAGGGTTGCCAGAATGGCATTTTGTGTTGCGTCGTGCATGTTTGTAGCACCATTCACCATTATTGTGCAGAGTTTCTTGTGGCTGGCAGTAGTGCAAAATTGGTTGACACCAATGAATTTTCTTGCTTCTATAGTTGTACTCTGGCCAATAAGAAGAGCAACCAAGGTTAGGAAAAACAATGAAAAATAGTTGAACTTTTTAGGAGCCATTTTTTTTTTTTTTTTTCTTTTTTCTTTAATTTTTCTTCGTTTTTATGGGCTCCTTTATTGTGTTCTTCTATCTCCCTCTCTTGTTTATCTCTATGGGGTCTCTCAAGTCCAAAGTCAAATTGAAAAGGGGAAAGATTAGTTTCGAAATTTTGATTATAAACTAGTCAGTTTTGTAGAATGAATGGTTAGTCTATTTCTTAGCGTATTTTTGTGGTACATAGAGAATCTTCATGCAAGTGAAAGGATGTCCTCAGTTATAGGTTTTGGTTTGTTCATAGTTTTAGCATCAATTAATGAACGGGTCAAACGTTGTAAAAAGATAGTAAATGGATGCCCTCCAAGAAATTAGTTTTAAATCCATTTAAAATATTTAATCTATACCACTTTTCAAATTTTTAAACAGTTTATAAAGAAAAATAGTAAGATTAATAATAATAGATCTTATAAAATTTGTGAATAATAATGAATAGTAATTATTGATGTGTGGTTGAAATTAATCCTTGACTTTGAATGGATTTATAAATCATTTAAAATTGAATAATGTTATCTAGCATATGAGTATTGCTAAAGTATTAGTTTAATTGACTACACTTTATATGTTTAACTAAATGAGTCATATGATTTTTTATTTAAATGAATCTATCATTAAAATCATTTAACTATAACCTAAACTGATGCTTAACACCAGTAATTATAAATAACATCACTCTTTAAAAGTAGTGCCCAAATGAAAGCTTAATACTTTTAAAAATCATGTTTGAAGTCTTTTAGCACTCAAGTTACAATTACACTATATATGACATTTTCATTCCATCTAAAATAACTGTTGTGAGACACTTTTTGGTAATTGTAAGTTATGTTAAATTGTTAAGGGAAATTTGGCCAAATAGTCGGGGAACAATCTGATTTTGGACAAATGGCCACTACAACAAAATATACCTTTTACGGCGTGCATCGCATGCCGTGAAAATCAATTTACGGCGTGTGGCCGCACGCCGTATAAAGCCACGCCGTAAATAAACCAGACTTTTTACGGCGTGCATATGCATGCGGTAAAAGCCCGTATTTATTTACAGCGTGCATATGCACGCCGTAAAAAGTCTGGTTTATTTACTGCGTGCAGAAATGCACGCCGTAAAAACCCATATTTTTTACCGTGTGCAAGTGACAGTTTACGACCTTTTGTCTGAATAATTTTTTAAAAACAGCAAACCTGTCTTTACTAAAACACAAATACAAACCACCAGCAAACCTGTCTTTACTTAACAAACACAAACCACCAGCAAACCATTCTCTACTTAACAAACACAAACACAAACAAAGGTCTCAGGTAAATAATTGAGCTCACACAAATAAAGATACAAAACTAAGTAATTTATAGAATACAACCCATTTGCGGCAAGAAAAGTACTAATTTAGAAGTATTCAAACTAATATCACTGTGCTATCACTGAAGTACAATATAGGTACTACCCCTACATATCACATTCTCGTTTCTTATACCGCTTCTCAAGTTGTCGTTTTGCTTCACAGTTTGGAAAATTTGTCAAATTATAGTAATGAGGGGCTATGTCAATCAACCTGCAGATAAATTTAAAAGGACAGCAAGAATAACTTCCGAAAATCGAACTAAAATTCTTTTAAGCTGTAAATGAAATGAAATTAGAAAAGAAGTTACCTTTGTTGTGATTACAACGAATCCACTTCGATGTATCTAATTGGCCATGCTATTGTACTTCCTAATACATCTTCAAGAAGAAAAAGCTCACGTGTAGGACGATATAAGCTGACATTATCAATCACTTCATTAACCCAAACTCTTCAACATTCATTACCAAGTGGTACATGATGCAATAAATCGCTTGGATTTGTTGATGCGATTTCACCTTTTGCAACAATATCAGCTTTCCCAAACCAAGACAGCAATTTACATTTCTTATTTTGAAGGTTATCTGAACCATCAAGCTTCTGTCTCTAGGCTGTAAAATTCATATCCAATTGTACAATTTATTATTTTCAATATAGGCAGTATATGTAATTTAGAATAACATTCAGTAATTCTCGTTTTCCACTTACATTATCTTATTGTACAGGAGTCATACTCTTCATTTGAAACAAAGCTTTTAATTCTTTAATTTCATCTCTCAACTCTTGGACTTGAGTTTGCAAGTTATGATTGTGCACCAAAGCATTCAACTTTGAAGGAGTCGCACCGAAACCAAGACCTCTTACCTGTCCTCGACGTTCTGGACCAAGTACTCTAGCAACTGCATCATCTCTAAGGGAGTGTTGGGTTGGAGAGGTAACCGTCTCTGAACATGCTTTTATTTTGTTCTGATATGAGGAAATAAATTAATGGGCTAAAATTATAAATATAAGCTTTGAATGACCAAAAATTACTAAAAGCAATATTGTTACCAATGTTTCCTCAGCTGATTCATTAATAGGTTCACCACTTTTTTGCGTATGTCCTCGAATATAAACATCTTCTCTCGTTATGGAATTAGGGTCTTCACTTTCAGCACGCTGCATTTTGCATATTTCATATATGTGATAACGTAAACGTTTAAAATTTTTCAAGCAGATTTAACTTTTAATTTAACAAATTTTTACCATTTCAGCTTCTAACCGAGCAAAGCCCTTTCTACTTGTTGTATGCATTATGGTTTGACTTGCTCTCATCTTTTTGAATCTTTCATTATTTTCCTACAAAATCAATTTGTACTATGTAAGCATAACTTTTATTAGGAAATTTGAGTCTGCAAGTAAGCAATTTAGGGAAAAAAAAATAATTAAAGCTTACCTTATATGGTTGAGTATTGCGTTCTTTAACAAATGCTTACCATTCTTCCATTGATTCAACATTATTAGGCTTGAGGAGAGCAGCAGCTCGTGTCATACCCATTGTTTTTCCTCTGTCATTTATTGCTTTAAGCACATTAGATCGATGATCTCGCCAATTCTTTCCCATTTTTTGCATGATGTATCTTCTATGACAAGTATCAACATCAATCTTTTGCTGCATCAAAGTACACAATATATTAATATAAATTTAATTTAAATTATATTAAAAGACATAAAGCTTATATTACCTGCACATGCTCCCATATGTCATCAAGAAAACATTCGCTGATATCCTTCCAATTTTTTTATGTAATTGGTATAAGTTCTCTAGCCGTGGTCCCAATAAATGATGATAGCTTAGTTGAACATTTACAAATTGGCTGCCCTCTTTCATTAAACTCTACTGGTAACTTCGCGCATTTTCCCTTATTGAGATAAATCAATTTTGCTCGACCCCTTCCCTTCTTTCCTTTCTCATTAGTACTAGCACTATTAGGCAACACTTCATTTTCTTGTGTGTTTGGAGAATTAGAACCTCCTTCTGATATTCTTATACCTTCATTCCCTTCTCTCGTGATAGCAACATTTAAAGCTTTTTTAGCTCGTTTTGATTTCTTATAGCCTTGATTAGATGACTGTATTAAACAAATAAGAAAAACACGCAATATTTTACTTAAATTTACTTTTTAACCATTAAAAATTATTATATATATAATCTGGGAACTTACTTCACCGGGATTTATCATCTTATTTCCACTCATGTGAACATCAACATCCACAAAACTCAGCTTTCATCGTTTGCATCTACAAAAATAAAGCACTCCAATCTCCTTGCAATTCAACCACTCCCAAAAATCCAAATCACCAATGTCAAGTTTTAAGAGATGGAAGAAGAACATGTCAGTCTTAGATGTATTCTGAGTTTGATTGGGCCCTAACTTGAAATTATTCTTGATAGTTTATAGACAAACTGCAGATTATGTGAAAGAAAGTTAACAAGCATCAGATGTTTCTAAGAATTTAACTATGTTTCCTGAGTTTAGTATGCTATGTTTGTTGTTCCAGTTTCAATTTCATTAGTGAATAATCCCGAATGTATATATAACATTAATTAGATGTATTGCTGAGTTTAGTTTGATTATTTATTAATTCATTATGTTTGTTGTTGAGTTTGATTACATGACATTAATTCTTAGATGTATTGTTGAGTTTGATTATATGGAGATCAAACTGGAACAACAACAAACATAAACTGGAAATTAATTATGTTTTCTGAGTTTAATTTGATTGTTCATTAATGACTTCTTAGAAAACTTTTAGACGTACTGCTGGGTTTGATTGAGTAACTTGACATTATCCTTGATAATTCATAGACACACTCTTATGTGAAAGAAAGTAAACAAACATCAGATGTTTCTAAGAATTTAATTATGTTTCCTGACTTTAGTATGCTGTGTTTGTTGTTCTAGTTTATGGTCTGTCAAGTCTTAATTGTCCCCGTAGGATTGTATCATTGTTTGAGGTTACCAACTCCTTAGCAATGGAGAGATTTAATATGTTATACCAGATTTAATTCAAGAGGTTTTTGTGTGCTATTTGCAACACTCAAAACTTTTAGCAACACATACTAAACTATAAAAAATATCAAAATACAACAAATTCAATCACAACTTCAACCTACATTGTACACTAAATAGTCTTTGAATACTTAATACTATAATCTCCAAATGCACTTGATCAAGATTATCTCCAAACAGTTTGAATTCCAAACTTATTTGCAATATTAGTAAATAAATGGTCCCCAGATCCCAAACACAATACTACTCTCGCATGTATTTATACCAGCCATTAGCCATATGCTACCTCCAACTTCCATCCCAACGCCCAACAAGAATCTCTCTCTCTCTCTCTCTTACAGGCATAAACACAGACACATAAACTTTGTTCAAGGTAAATTGAAGTATGAAGGAGAAACATAGAAGTTCATTCGCAAACAATTTAGAATCATAGCCCACAAAAAAATTATTCAACAAATTAACCAAAATTGATAAATGGGCTAAGAAAAGAAAAGGGATCCGGAGAAGAACCTCTTCAATTTGTTGTGAATCAATTTATTGATGACTCGGATTCAGGTACAAGGGGTTGATTGATTCCTGGAGCGTTGAATCCTGAAAGAAAGGAAATATTTCTGTATGAGGTCCACATAATTTCTCCCATCAGAATTTAAAAAAAATTGTTAATGAAATTACCGTAAACAAAGGTACCAGAAGACTTGCTGTCGAGTTGAATAAAAGGAGAGCGAGAGAGATGGTGGCTGAGGCGCGCGAAGTCGTGGAGGAGAGAGAAGGAGATGGTGGCTGAGGTACCGGGAGAAGTTGTGGCAGAGAGAGACGGTGGCTGTGACTGTGAAGGAGAAACCAACGTGCGTTCTTGAGGGGAAAAGGCAAAGGGGGAGGAAACGTTTTGGTTTAGGGCTACTGTGTTGGGTTTTAATTGGAGAAAACACGGCGTGCACCCAGCACGCCATAAAAGATGATATTACGCAAACAAACACGACGTTCTCTATTACACGCCGTAAATGCTGATCAACTACGACATGTAGAGAATAAACGCCGTATATACTTTAAGCCGCCTATTTTTCATGGCGTACATTTCGTGCACGCCGTTGTTGGTCTTCTTTTACGGCGTGTTATATATACACGACGTAAACTAACGCCGTAAAAGGCTGAAAATGTTGTAGTGGGCCTTTGACCCAAAATTAAAAAATAAGAAAAAATAAAAAGGTTTTAATTGATAAAAAGACAAATTTGTCATTCAGTTTTTAACTAAAAAATCACCAAATTTCCCTCCATTTCACCTGTTTCTTCAATAAAAACCCTATTATCCCAATTTCAAAAATTAACGTCTTCAGTCTTCCTCATTTTCATCTTCTTCAACTGGAATTCCTCTCCTTGCTACTACGACAGTGGAATTGAACGCAAATCAAAGGTACGACTTGCTTCAACTAGAATTCCTCTCTTTACTACCCCTCATCGTATTCTTTTATTTCGGATGCCAATGCAACATTCTACTTTCTGCTGGGTTATTATACGAGATCAACAAACTTTCAGGAATGATGCTCTCCAAAAGTGAATCTAAAAGTAAAAGGTATTGAATTGAAATTGGTGTATTAGAGGAACTGCTTCCTTCAAGAACTCATTTGTGCAACTGAAATGGTAAGAATTAAATGAACATATGAGGTGGTTTATTTATTTTTCAATTTTTATGTTATATTTCTATGAGACTTATTTACATTGTTCTAATCTAAATTTACTTTTCCACCTCAATTCCAATTTACTTCCTCGTGAAGAAAATATGAACAATGATATAATGTGAAAATATTTGATGAGGCCTGGAGGCTGGAATGGCCCATCAAAATAATATTTGGTTATGATGTTAAGCACGACTTGTTTTATACTCACTGTTTGCAATGAAATAGATAACTGTAGTCATTATGATGTGTGACACCAAATAAATTTACATTTCTACTTTGTTCTACATTCTTCATGATGCAGCACATAGACAAAGATACTCCCCCCCAGAATCTTGGAGATCCATCTCTAGTGATCCATTTCCATATGGTGGTTTGTTAGAGAAATCCTACATGAAATTTAATCAACAGATCACTATCTTCTATTTTTCTTTAATCTATTTTTTCATTGAATTTTTAGAAGTTTTTCTCTGCACTTTTGAAGCAAGAAGTAGAGAGAGAAATGTTAGTGATGATGGTAGAGGAGGTTTTTGTTTACCTATGCTTATTTTTATGTTTTGATTATAACAAACAAATCGTCTTTCTCTTTTCTCTAACAATCACATTTAAGTGATATAGCATCTATGACAAAATCGATCAAACAAAGACAAAAAGATTGTTGTCATACACTTGCAAGAAACGACCAAATAAAAGTCAAGAAAGAAGGAAAAGTGCACTTGTCAAGTCAAACATTGAAGACATTAGACGTAGATGTTTTTGAATTCATCATGTGTAAAGGTAAAACACTTTAACAATTGACAATGAATATATTGAAATCTCAAGTAAATGAATTTCTTATGCACGTTAAAAATTCATGTCATTGAAACATTTGCACAATAAAAACAATTTTGGAAGTTTTTCAAAAACTCTTCAAACCGGCTGGGTGGCCGGTCGACCGAAAATTCCAACGGTCCAAATTTTGACCATTCTGAGTTCTGATTTTTTCTGTACAAACGGTTATTTTGGTCGACCGAAAATGGGGCGGTCGAACGGACTGGTCAACCGGTTTGGCAGAACTTTTGATGGTTTTTCAACTATAAATACCAACTCACTTTATATTCATTTCAACACTTCCAAACAGGCATTAAAGTGAGATACTCTTAAGCTTAAATATTGGTTTTATACTCTTTACTCATATCATTTGATTCTTGAAAAACCTTTTGAGTGAGTCAACCTTTGAAAATCATTTTTCACTCACCAAACACTTGAACTTTATTCATTGCCATCTATTAAAGTGTTTGCCTATTTTCTCTCATTGTACTCAACTTTGAATATATCATTTATTGAGAGGAATATTTTCAAATTGTAAACTCAAACTTGTGGGTCGTGTTGAGGTCCCAGAAAACTCAACGTTGTAAAAGAATCGGTGCTCCATGGTTGTAAGTCACCGGAAGCGTTGTAAAGGGTTGGATTGCACCATAAGTCAATCAACATAGTGAAAAAGGCCTTACTCGTGACGGAGAGCTTGGTAACGGGGGACGTAGATCATTGCATTGGATCGAACCTCCATAATTATATCGTTTACACTATCTATCCCTTCTACTTAGCATCTTTTACTTTGTGTGAATTATATTGCTCCACTCACTTGTATACTTGTGCTTAAGTTGCCTTCTATTATTTTCTTGATTATTTTGTTAAAACTTGAATCATTGAAGGAAAAGTTTTAATAACCAATTCACCCCCCTCATGATTAGCCAATCTTGGACTTTCAATTGGTATCAGAGCTAGGTACTCACTTTTCTTTTGATTTCACAATCTTGAGTAATGGCTAACCCCATGTTTCAAAATATTGAGGGACATTCTACAAACCGACCTCCTTTCTTTGATGGCACACACTACAATTATTGGAAGGCTAGGATGACGATTTATGTTCAATCAATTGATTATAATATTTGGAAAATTATTGAACATGGTCCTTATGTGCCTACCAAGACAATTAAGATCGATGGTAAACCCGATCAAACTATTCCTAAGGATAGAGAGGAATACGATGAAGAAGATAAAAGAAAGTTGTCCTTAAATGCCAAAGCGAAAAACTTATTTTATTGTGCATTAGATAGAAATGAGATTAATCGGATTAGCACATGTGATTCGTCTTATGATATTTGGCATGCTCTTGAAGTTATTCATGTTGGCAGTAGTAAAGTCGAAGAAACCAAAATAAATATGTTAGTCAAAGAATTTGAAAATTTCTTTATGAAATAAGATGAATCTATTGCTAACATGATTTCTCGTTTTACCGATATTGTAAATGGTTTAAAACGTTTCGATCGTAAATATGCTAATGGTGAACTTGTAAGCAAAATGCTTAGGTCACTCTCAGAGGAATGGAGCCCTATAAGGATGTTGATAGAGAACACCAAGGATGTAAATACATATCCTTTGGAATAACTTTATGGAACCTTGATGACTTACGAGCTTAACAATGTCGAAATCAAGGAAAAGACAAGAAAAAGCAAAGAGGAATCAAAGGAGGCTCCAAAGCGTCAAATTGCTCTAAAATCGGCAATTGATGAAGGAACAAAAAGTAACAACATGAGTGATGAGGAGCTCGATGATTTAGTCTTTTTTGTCAAAAAATGGATAGGGTTTCGAAACAATAAAAAATTTCAAAGGAAAGATGACAAAGGAGAAGAGAGAAGCAAGAAAATAATTTGTTATGATTGTGACCAACCAGGTCACAAAATAACCGAGTGCCCAAACAAAAAGAAGAACATCAAGAAAAAGGCACTCTAAGCCACATGGGACGATAGTGATGATAAAGATCAAAATGAAAGCGATGGTCAAGATGAAATCGCAAACATGTGTTTCATGGCACTTGGAGATGAGGTAAGTCACAATGAAAATTGTTCTTATGAAGAATTATCTAATTATCTAATTCTTATGATGAATTACTTGAAGATTTTGAAAAACTTGCATTAAGTCACTCTATTCTTAAAAAGAAAAATTATTTATTGAAAGATGAAATAAAGAAGACTTTTGAAAAACAAAAAGAAAATGTTGATTATGATTTATTAGTTAAGGAAAACACTTCCCTAAAAGAAAAAGTTAAAAATTTGACGAAAACCATTTATAAATTCGCTGAAGGGAAGAAAAATTTCAATTTAATGCTTGGAAATAAAAAATGCGTTTTTGACAAAGGGGAATAGGATTCAAACCCTCTTTAAAGCAAAAATCTCTCAAAAACATGTTTGTTAAAGCATCAAATGTCACTTGTACATTTTGTAATAAAAGTGGACATGTTGCATTTAATTGCCTAGCTAAAAAGAAATTATTCTTTGAAAACAAATACAAGTGGATTAGAGAATCCTCAAGAACTAACTACCAAGGACCCAAGTTTGTATGGGTACCAAAAATAAAAAATTGAATTGTTCTTGTAGGTACCTAAGAAATCAAAGAGCAAATGGTTCTTGGATAGTGGATGCTCTAAGCACATGACCGGAGACCGATCATTACTATCAAATTTCAAAAAGAAGGATGGTGGTCATGTAACATTCGGAGACAACGCAAAGGGAAATATTATTGGTATCGGTAACATTGGTAATCACTCATCCCCTTCTATTGAAAATGTTCTACTAGTTGATAATCTCAAACATAATTTGCTAAGTATTAGTCAATTATGTGATAAATGTTACAATATTAAATTCGATTATTCCAAATGCCTAATTAAGAATGCTACATCAAAAGAGGTGATTTTCATAGGAAACCGAAGTAAAGATGTTTATATCATAAATATCGAATTTGAAAATAATAAACATTGTTTACTTGGATTGAAAGATGAAACATGGCTATGACATAGGAGACTAGGTCATGTTAGCATGGATCTTATTTCAAAAATCTCCAAAAATTATTTTGTAAAGGGTTTGCCAAATTTGAATTTCGAAAAAGAAAAAATTTGTGATGCATGTCAATTTGGAAAACAAGTAAAAAGCTCTTTTAAATCAAAAAATTTCTCTTCAACAACAAAGCCATTGCAACTTCTCCACATGGATCTTTTTGGACCATCAAGAACAGCTAGCCTAAGTGGTAAACACTACGCCTTCGTTATCGTTGACGATTTTTTAAGATTCACTTGGGTTATATTTTTAAATGTAAATGATGAAACCTTAAAAGCCTTTAAGCATTTTTGTAAGAAATTTGAAATGAAAAAGGATACACTATTACAACTATTAGAAGTGATCATGGTGGAGAATTGGACAATCTTGCATTTGACGATTTTTGTAACGAAAACGGATATGAACATAATTTCTCGGCTCCTAGAACTCCTCAACAAAATGGTGTAGTAGAAAGGAAGAATCGTACATTGCAAGAAATGGCTAGAACCATGCTAAATGAGAATAATTTACCTAAGTACTTTTGGGCCGAAGCCGTTAACACCGCATGTTATATTATAAATAGAGTTTTAGTTAGTCGTCTGAAAACTAAGACTCCTTACGAGTTTTGGAAAAATAGAATTCCAAATGTAAGCTATTTTAAAGTTTTCGGTTGCAAATGTTTTATTTTGAATACAAAGGATAACTTGGGCAAGTTCGACTCAAAATTCGATGTTGAAATTTTTCTAGGATAATCATCGACTAGTAAGGCTTATAGAGTTTTCAACAAAAGAACTCTAGTCGTTGAAGAATCTATGCATATCACATTTGATGAAACTAACCTTCTTGATCGTGAGAAAGGTATTAATGATGATGTAGGTTTGGAAACTCCTTTCAAACAAATGAATATTCAAGATCAAAACAAAGGAGTGTCCAATTAAGAGCAATCAAAAGAGCCCAACAATCAAGCTAGTGAAGAAAAGTCGATTGAAGCTCAAAACGATCCCACGTTGCCAAAGGAATGGAAATTCGTTTCCTCTCATCCAAAAGAGCTAATAATAGGCTACCATCTAAAGGTATCACTACTAGTACTTCTCTTAGAAATCATCTTAGTAGTTGTGCATTCATCTCACAAACTAAACCTAAAAATTTTAAAGAAGCCGAGTTTGATGAGTTTTGGATTCTAGCTATGCAAGAAGAACTAAATCCATTTGAAAGAAATCATGTATGGGATTTAGTCACTAGACCTAACGATCAAACCGTAATCGGCACAAAATGGGTATTTCGAAACAAACGGGATGAAAATGGAATTATTGTGTGCAACAAGGCTAGATTAGTGGCCCAAGGTTACAATCAAGAAGAAGACATTGATTATGAAGAAACATTTGCACCGATGGCTAGGTTAGAATCCATTTCCATGCTTCTTGCATTTGCATGTCATAAAAACTTCACTATTTATCAAATGGATGTTAAAAGTGTGTTTTTGAATGGATTCATTCAAGAAGAAGTGTTTGTTGAACAACCACCCAATTTTACAAATCACAAGTTTCCAAATCATGTTTTTAAACTTAGAAAAGCTCTTTACGGTCTAAAACAAGCCCCTAGAGCTTGGTATGAACGTTTGAGCAAATTTCTACTTTCAAATGGTTTTTCGATTGGAAAAGCGGATACTACTCTCTTTGTCAAAACTCATAATAAATATTTGCTTATTATTCAAATCTATGTGGGCGATATTATTTTTGGTGCAACAAATATTCATCTATGTGAAGAATTTTCAAAAAACATGAGTATGGAGTTTGAAATGAGTATGATGGGAGAACTCAAGTTCTTTCTCGGACTTCAAATTAAACAAACACATGATGGCATTTTCATAAATCAAAGTAAGTATATATTGATATGTTAAAGAGGTTCGAAATGAATGATTTAAAGTCTATGAATACTCCAATGAGCACATCCGTAAAGCTTGACAAAGATGATCAATGCACTCCCGTTGACATTACCAAATATCGAGGTATGATCGGATCCCTTCTCTATTTAACTGGAAGTAGACCCGATATTATGTTTAGTATATGTTTATGTGCTAGATTTTAATCAAATCCCAAGGAATCCCATCTTAAAGCTGTAAAAAGAATTTTTAGATATCTTAGCGGGACCCGAACCTTAGGACTTCGGTATCCCAAGAAAACTCACATCGACCTACTTAGCTATTCGGATGCCGACTGGGCCGGTTGTCAAATTGATCGAAAAAGCACTAGCAGGGCTTGTCATTTTCTAGGCTTCGCCTTACTCTCGTGGTTTAGCAAGAAACAAAATTTCGTGGCACTATCTATGGCCGAGGCCGACTATATCTCGACCGCAAGTTGTTGTGCTCAAGTACTATGGATGAAACAAACTTTAAATGATTATCAATTGTCTTACGATCATGTTCCCATTATGTGCGATAATACTAGTGCGATCAATTTATCCAAATATCCCATCTTGCACTCTCGAACTAAGCATATTGAAATAAGACATCACTTTCTTCGGGATCATGTTCAAAAAGGTGCTATCATTCTAGAATTTGTTGACACAGACAACAAATTAGCCGATATGTTTACAAAGTCTCTTGCTCTTGATCGTTTTTTCCACATTCGACGAGGTTTAGGCATAATGGATGAAAAAGATATTTATGCTTGACTTTACATGCCCTTATTTGTGTTTCCAAAAAAAAAAAAAAAAAAACCTCGGATGAGGTCTGGTCAACCGGTGAGACAGAAAATTTTGGGATAGGGTCCAGTCGACAGGACCTTCCTACTGGTCAACCGGACCGACGGGTTTTAAAACCCATTTTGCCCCCCTTTTCTTCCATTTTTTCATCTCCTCCTCTCATTATTCTTCCTCCTCTCCTTAGATCCAACCTCTACTTCTTCAAATCTACCATTAAAACTCAAGATTTGAAAAACCCATCACATCTTCTTCTCCAAAGTTTCAAAAATCACCATTTTTCTTCAACTATACTTAGTTTTCTCTCCCTATTCCGTTTTCACTTTTCCATAGCAAAATTCCACATTTTCATCGTGCCACGAGTCAAGATGCCAAGCAAGAAACCTAGGAGGGAAAGGATTCCAAGTCCCTCTTCATCGAAGGAAGAGCTCAAAGTGCCGGAAAGTCACTTTGATAAATCTCCCATTCTTATAGGTAAAAATGTCGATTTTACAAGTCTTTCTCTTAATGGACCTGAATTTCTAATAGAGGAATACTTCGTAGGTATGGGATGGGTGTCTATTGCCTCCATGAATGTGCTTACCCTAAACTCATGAGGGAATTCTACAAAAATATGGTTTACATTCCTAGTAGACATAGTATTTCTTGTTTGTTAAAAGGAAAAAATCACTATTACTACATCACTTATTCGCTCCCTTCTTGAATTAGAAGAATGTCCAATCCAAAAATTTTGTTATATGGCTCACCCAAGTTGTGAAATCCTAAAATTGCATGTCGAAGAATTACCGGCAAAATTTTTGAACATCCAATCAAGTTTAGTTCAAATCAACTAACCTTACCTTGTAAACTCTTACATATGATCATTGCCCACAGTATTCTTCCTAGGAAAGGTCATATTGATGAAGTCACTCACTTCGACCTATTCCTTCTCGATTCCTTTTTGGTTGGACGGAGATTGGATTTTCCAACGATCACCTTCGGTCACATAAATTTAGTCTACTCCACCACTCGCATTAAAGCTTTACCTTACTGCATGCTCCTCACCAAAATATTTAAACATTTTAAAATTCCTCTTAATGGTGAGATCTTCGAGTCACTCCGCCCTACCGATACTATCAACATTCACACTCTTAAACAGATAAAAATTGTCAAGGAACATGGCCAGTGGGTGGCCCGAACCAAGGGTTTTAACCTGGAATCTGGACCATCAACTCTACCTCTTGAAAATGAAGAGGACAATCATGAGGACGACATCCCACAAGTTCCTAGTCCTCCTCCTAACATTCCGGGATCTAGTGCTCCTCCACCTTTCAGCCGTTTTACCGAGGATCACTACAACCTTCTCAATAGCCGCATCGACTCTTTACATCTTCTGTTGATGGACTTGGCAAAATGCTTCGAGGAATGCAAGTCCAACAAGATGCCATGCAAGTTCGTCAAGAGGAATTCTATGCTAGGTTCGATGCTCAACAAGAGGCCGTTCAAGCACAACAAGCCGCCACTCAAGCACAACAAGATGCCATGTTCTAACAACAAGCGGCAATGCACGAACAACAAAATACCTTTTATGCTTATGTCTATGCCCACTTTCCACCGCCACCACCTCTGGAGTATTAGTACTTTACTTTGATGTTCTTATGACTTTGGTTATTTTTATGCCTTGTGGAATTTGTTATGGACATGTCTTGACTCTCTCTTCCCTCTACCTATGCTCATTTTTATGGTCATGCACTCTATGTTTATGGTTATATGCCTATATTTGCATGCTTCCAATCTTTTTGCTTATGTCAAAAGGGAGAAATATATGAGATGATATGAGATCATTTACATGCTTATTCTGCAAAAGTAAGGGGAATACAAGTAAGGGGGAACACATGTATAAACGTTAGGGGAAAATCAATTACATGTGCTTTCGACTATCAATTTATTACAAAATCATCTTTTGTTTGTCATAATAAAAAAGGGGGAAATTGTTGACCTATGCTTATTTTTATGTTTTGATTATAACAAACAAATCATCTTTCTTTTTTCTCTAACAATCATATTTAAGTGATATAGCATCTATGGTAAAATCGATCAAACAAAGACAAAAGGATTGCTGTCATACATTTGCAAGAAACGACCAAATGAAAGTCAAGAAAGAAGGAAAAGTGCACTTGCCAAGTTAAACATTGAAGACATTAGACGTAGATGTTTTTGAATTCATCATGTGTAAAGGTAAAACGCTTTAACAATTGACAATGAATATATTGAAAGTTGAAGTAAATGAATTTCTTTTGCACGTTAAAAATTCATGTCATTGAAACATTTGTACAATAAAAACAATTTTGGAAGTTTTTCAAAAACTCTTCAAAATCGGCTTGGTGGCCGATCGACCGGCCGTGGAGACGGTCGACCAGAAATTTCAACTGTCCAAATTTTGACCGTTCTGAGTTCTGCTTTTTTCTGTACAAACGGTCATTTTGGTCGACCGGAACTGGGGCTGTCGACCGGACTGGTCAACCTGTTTGGCAAAACTTTTGATGGTTTTTCAACTATAAATACCAACTCACTTTACATTCATTTCAACACTTCCAAAAAGGCATTAAAGTGAGATACTCTTGAGCTTAAATATTGGTTTTATACTTTTTACTCATATCATTTGATTCTTGAAAAACCTTTTGAGTGATTCAACCTCTGAAAATAATTTTTCACTCACCAAACACTTGAGTTTCATTCATTGCCATCTATTAAAGTGTTTGCCTATTTTCTCTCATTGTACTCAACTTTGAATATATCATTTATTGAGAGGAATAGTTTCAAATTGTAAACTCAAACTTGTGGGTCGTGTTGAGGTCCCCAAAAACTCAACGTTGTAAAAGGATCGGTGCTCCTTGGTTGTAAGTCACCGGAAGCGTTGTAAAGGGTTGGATTGCACCATAAATCAATCAACATAGTGAAAAAGGCCTTGCTCGTGATGTAGAGCTTGGTAACGGGGAACGTAGATCATTGCATTGGATCGAACCTCCATAATTATATCGTTTGCACTCTCTATCCCTTCTACTTAGTATCTTTTACTTTGTGTGAATTATATTGCTCCACTCACTTGTATACTTGTGCTTAAGTTTCCTTCTATTATTTGCTTGATTATTTTATTAAAATTTGAATCATTGAAGAAAAAGTTTTAATAACCAATTCACCCCCCTCTTGGTTAGTCAATCTTGGGCTTTCAGTTTTTAAATAGTAGTATTAATTGGTGAAGGATCCAATGCACACTAACTCTCCTAAAATATGTTTCTCAATCTATATGTACATGCATCCATATGGGTATATATGTTAGCAATTAGTACTTCCGTTTAATGAAAAAGATGTAGATTTTCATGTTTTTTCAATCTCTACGCACTTTGATGCAATTTATGCACGTGGTTGACAAATGGGAACCATCTACAAATGTTTAATATCTCTTCATATCCTTTCATTTATGCACGTGGTTGATAAATGGGGACCATCTACAAATGTTTAATTTCTCTTCATATCTTTTCAACTATTATCTCACCGCATTTATTTCAGTGCCAAAAACTTTTTTATCGCTAAAGTATCTATCATCACATAATTTACATTAAGTTTATGTTTTAGTTCCACTTTCTAAAATCCATTTATTTTTGTCCGAGTGTTTGTTTGGTACATGATTGCTTTGAAAAATAAGATTCCTTGTTCAATTATTGTTTTGCAGTTTACATTAGGAAAAATGGATGCTGAAATGTAGTGAACGTAAAGATAAGTAATAGGTGTAGAGTGAAATTGATTCATGAAGTTTTCAACAGCTTGGATGATAAGCATCAAGAGCTATTCACGAACTCATGCTTGGGACCCTTGTAGAGATAGATGGACATAAAGCTTGCATCTCAATTGGTCCACCAATTAATTCTGAGGTCGATAAGTACCTCAAAAGAGAATGAAATATGGATTAAAATTGGAGACAAGCTTGGAAGATTTGGATTGCAAGAGTTCACATTGGTGACTGGGCTTAAAGTTGGGGATTTGGATGATGAGGATCCGACGCTAGGGCAAAATTGTAGACTTGTACAAAAACGTTTCAAGCATAGCAACGGCAAAATAAATCGAGGTTTACTGTTAGATGTTTTCAAACGTTGCAAGAATAAGATTGATAAATATAAGTTGGGCCTCCTCATTATATTGGTGTACTTGTGGCCACAGAGGAGAATACATATATTAACCCGTGGTGGTTTTATTTGGTGGATGATCTCGATAGATTTAACAATTATTCGTGTGGGAAAAAGTCATATGAGTACACTATTAAGGTGTTTAAACATAAGCTGGGAGAAATGTTGAAGAGTTATGTAAATTCTCAGCAATATTTGTATTCTCTGCATGGATTTTCCCTTGCAATCATGGTAATATATTATAAAGTTGTTTTATACATTACAATTTTTTTTAATTATGTTACTGAAAATTAAATTTATGATTGTACAGATTTGGGCCTTTGAAGCAATTCGCAGTGTTGGAAAGAAATTTGGTCGTGTGATTGATGAATCTAGAATTCCAAGAATGATAGGCTGGGAAATGCACAATCAACTTAGGGGAGAAATACTTTGTATAATTTTTGAATCGTCAAATGTGAGTTTTGTTTATTAAAATCTACATGGCGTATTAATAACTATAAGTAAACAATTTGCTAAATAATTATACATGCTTGTTTTTCAGATTGAGGTACATTGTACGTTAAATCATACAGACGATGAATTGCGGAAGCCATTTTGGCAGGAATCCGGACCTTTTGATGATGAAGCGGATCCTAACGTGGATAATGTCGCGTTTGAGGATGATGGCAAAAAAAAAAAATCTGAGAGTGATGATGCACCATCAAGTTCCAGTCGTCCACAATGTCCTAAGACATGTGATCAACCATCTGTGTCTAGCCATCAACCCTCATCTAAAACAGCTGGTCTACTCCCCACCTTTTTATGAGTATATCGTTCACATAATAAAATAAGAAATAAGAGGAGCTGAGGAGAGGCTGCGAGGTGAGATGTCGGAGCAGTTCGATAGAATAGAAAGGAGAATTGATTTGTTTATCCGACTGTCGGGTAGACATGAAGCTCAATCGGAAAGAAGTGGATTTGATAACCATGCTTTTAGTATAGGCAATCAACAAAATGAAGAGGCAAGAGTGGAAGATGATGTAATTATTGAAGATTGCACTCACGAAGAAGTCACACCGAATAAACAACACGAGGCTTTTCCTACATATGATGATAGTATATTTTCTCTATTTTACTATTCGCATAAGCTAAGACTAATTTTTTTTTTGGTCCCATTGTAGGGTTTGTGCCAGATCCTTCATCTGCCATAGTTGTGTACCAACAACGACCTTTAGTCTGGACTGGAGAGAATTTTCGAACTGAGGAAGCTCGAAAAAATGAGGTAATTGAGAAGGCGACTGGAAAGTAAGATGATTCAAACATATTTAACAAAGGTATATATAATTTACATTTCAATATTTCACTTTTCAATATTATGTGTTAAAATGGATTGAATTGTGTTTGATCAACTTTTGTAGGCGATTCCGGAGAGCCTTTGACATCTTCACATGTCTGCCAACCTAGTAATGAAATCATCGTGATCGAGGATCCAAATTCTGAATCGACTGTAGGAAGGGGTCATCGAGTTAAGAGAAGAGCAGCTATGTTGCTTTCTCCATACACTAGTTCCTTAAAGATGAGAAAATTGTTGAACATTCAAGAATATGACCCTTTAAGGGAAGTAGATCCTGCAAAAGTTGAAGACCTCAACAAGTGATTGGCAAATGCATCGTATATGTAATTTATTCTATTCAAGCAGTTGGCACATTAAAGCACATAATTTTTAATTTATAAGTTAGCTAAGTTTGATATTATTGTTGTCACAGTGATGTAGTATCTTTGGCAATCTATGAAGTACGAAGGAAATTCTTTGATGAACTATTGAAAGATGACGAGTGGCTTATCAATTATGTAAGTAATATCTGTATATCAGAACTATTACTATAGAAATAATGCATTTAATTAATATGCTTTGTCGTACTACAGCACATCGACTCGGCCTTATACCACATTAGGGAAAGGGCAGCGGCATATCCACATATATTTCAGCAAGATTGTGCTATATTGGATTGTTATTTTTGGTAACTTGTCAAGAAAGCCTACCTGAAAAAGGGTACGCCTAAGAAGAAAATGTTAACTACGTATTCGATCAAGAGCTCGTCGATTATGTTCAAGGGGCTTCACCGATGCTTGGTAAACACTGGATTGATTGTAGATTTTTGTATGTTCCTTACTGTGTACCGAGTTCTCACTGGTTTGCACTGAAGATCGATTTGACGAAGCGAACTATTTATATTTATGATAGTTTGCAAAAACACATCCGTGTTACTCAGCTGGCCGAATGTATGAAGCATATTCAAGTGGTCATTCCCTGGTTGATAAATCCTATTCCAGTAAAAAGTGCTATAAAATGGAGAGTAAAACCTGTAACAGTTATCTTCAGCATCCCTTACTACAGCAATTGCATGTGCACATGGAAATTGGTCCAAATCAAATTCCCTGCATGTGCATATTCCCCTCTCTAAATTAACAATGAAACTTTTCATTTCATCACTCACTTGCATCTCATTTGGGCTAAGAGCTTTCACCTCAAAACCTTTTGATTCGTTATACCTATCATACATCTTCTCCTCCAAAGGCGGGGTGAGGTAGGTCGTACATTTTTCAGCATCAACACGTCTATTATAAAACCATCTCAGCATCTTCTCTCTGATATGCTCAATCAAAGTGAGTATAGGAAATTCTCGAGCACTTCTCAACAATGCATTCAATGATTCTGCATTATTTGTGGTTATACTATTATATCTGATTCCATTAAAATATGCTCTTGACCAATACTCCACGCCAACATCATCCTCTAAGTACCCTCGGATTTTCTCGTGTAGACTGCATAATGCTTGCATATTGATCTCAAATTTTGCCAAACTATATGCCTCTGTAGTAGCTCTAAACAACAGCACAATATCAATGCGGGGAAACTTGCTTTTCAAGTTAGTTTGCAAATGCTATATACAATATCCATGATGTGCGTAACGATAGACGTTGCTAAAACCATTTGATATGCTTGTTGTATGGTCAGATATAAAGACTAACTCGTTTGTGTCATTGGTTATTTGCCACAACTTCTGAAATAACCAAGTCCATGAGTTATTGTTTTCTAAATCTATTATATCCCACGCAAGTGGATAAATTTGACAATTTGCATCTTGGCATGTGGCAACAAGTAACATACCTCGATACTTAGATTTCAAAAATGTTCCATCCACACAAATTACCCGTCGGATTGAAGAGAGGAATCCACGTATGCTTGGTCCTAATGCCATGAAAAGAAATACATGAAATGTCCATCATTATCAGTTTCAATAAAAGTCAACGTGTCAGGATTATTTCTCTCCAAAATATGACAATACAATGGTAACTTTGCATAGCTATCATCAGGGTTACTTCGAATCTCTTTGTAAGCAAATTCTTTGGTCATATACGCTTTGTGATATTTTATAGTTATGACAAACTCTCGACGAACGTCATCAATGATGTTTCTTGGTTTGTACACTATGTTGACATCCTGATACTTTGGAGCTACATGCTTTCCAATTACCGAATAGGTAGCATGTCTATTATTTGTATGACGAACACTCATGGAGTAAGTGTGATGGCTAGAATATTTTCGTATTTGAAAAATCTTAGATACAGCTATGTTTGTTGTCCGTAAATGCCAGTTGTAACTTTCTCGAACACAAACGACTGTGTACACACTCTTATTTGATTTCTTTACTTTAAATTCAAATTTATACTTCACAGCAAGAAGCTAAAGTTTTGATATCAAAGCACTTTTAGTTGAAAATAGTTCCTCGTTGTGTACATCCTTATTTTCCGGAATCTTAACTGATGATATATAAGGAATTGAATATACAACTTGTATTGAAGTACTACTAATGTCCTCTTGCATGGAGAAATCAACATTGTTTTCATCTCTCCGAGGAGATTTATCTTCGAAATCTTGTTTTTCAGAACTATCTTGAATTATGTACAAGTTATCCCAATCCATAGAGTTTTCCTCTACGTTATCATTTTCATAATCGCCATCATAATGCACAACTTCATTTTGATTGCTCAAATCTCCCTTTTATACTTCACCATTAGTATCTACTTCACAATCTCTTTCAACTCCCTTACACTATCACACTCATCTGCAACTATGATCGAAATAGTCACGCAAAGATGATGTTTGTTGCAAATAGAAAAAAACCACTTCACTTTCATATCACAATTAATCCTTTGTGGTGGAACTGAAAACTTTGATATTCCAAGGTTAAGAGACATCATCTCAATTTCATATATCTTTGAATCCACGTTAACCAGTTCTTGCACTTTATTGTACAACTCTATATATGAAATGCTAGTTGGAACATAAAGAATATCCACATTTTCTTCATCATTTCTTACATAGCTCCATGTCCATTTGCCTTTTTCAGTCCTTTTAAACTAAAAAAAATAGCATACCTATACCCATATAATTTCTACAGAAGTCATAGCTGCGAATAAAATAAAAAGGTTAAATAATTTACTCGAGTATATATCAAAGTATTATGAAAATAGTTATCATATTTAAATTATCAAAGTAACCACATTATATTATCAATAACGAATAGACCATAACATATATAACGACTGTACTGTCATTTTACATGAAAGATAACGACTGTAGTGTCGTTCTACACTTTGAATAACGACTGTAGTATCGTTTTATACTACTAATAATGGCTGGAGTGCCGTTATCATCCAATAAATGTGGACAACAAGAAAAATACACCAAATGCGAATAAAAGTATCATTTCATACTATATTCAACAATAAAAGTACCAATGTACATGAGATTTCTAAAAATACCTTTCTTTTTTTTCCGAATATAATAGAGATTCAATATAATTAATATAGAAACCAAAACTCTTGTTCAAATGCTCAAAATATTAGAGAAGATAGGTGGAGTAATGAACAACAAGACTTTAGGGTTGCAAGCACAGGAAGAGTACACGCACTGGGAGAGCACAGATTGATGTGTTTCGATGATGAATTGAAGAATTTAATTGGATTGAAAGGGTGTTTGGGTCTTTTCCATGGTGAGGGTGTTTTGGACATTTGATATTATTGTTTATTGTATTTTGTAAATTGAGGGTCATTTGATTAACAAACATTGGAAGGGGGTTATTTAAATAAATACATTGTTTGACTAAGCCTTTTAACCAACTCTCCCAATTGTTAATTGCCTCTAGTATGTAGAGTTGGCGATTTCGCTCCAATATTCAAGTTAGAGAACTTAACTAGACGAAATTCTAACAAAGTTTTAGTGAGTTTCGAAATTTATATTATATGAAGTCCATGTTTGATTCTATTAAAATCTAATTTTAATCTCAAATTAAAATCAACAATTAATTTTAACAATATATTTCATAAGATCAAAACTTTCCAAGCACACATTTCCTTAAATTTTTATCAAAATTTACTAAAAATCTAATTTTAATAAACATCAAACAAGTATTAAATAGATTGAATTGTGTTACGTATCTTCCAGTGAGGCTCCAAAAATGGTAAAATAGCAGTCACGTAATAAGTGAACCCAAGCCCACATTTCACATCACCTGGCAATTTCGGTGAACAACATGTAGAGGCCGAACACTCGTAGCGAGGTCAAACCCTAATAGACGAGGTAAGGCGATGCGAGGCGCTATAGGGATCTTCTATACAAGATTTTATATGATTGATTGATGTGACCCCTAACTGCAGCAGTTGCTCTATCGAAATGTTAAGTGGAAAATCTGTCGGAATTTAGTTAATTTTATTTCTATTCCTCTCACCGAAGAATTACCAACAAAAACTATGTGGTGATCGGGTCACTAATTCTTATCTAGATCACCTGCTTGACCTAAAAATTGTAATATTAAGTAGGTTGACTAAGGTGAAAACTGTATTCTTTAGGACTAATAATGCACCGGCCTGTTTCAAAGGATGCATAACGTGATTATTTAAGATCTACCCTTCTATCTATTGCTTAAATGCTTGCTTTAGTGCTTAAATGCCCAAATCAAACTTTAATTTACACAAAGAAAACTTATAATTATTAACTTATTCATCGCTTATTTCTTTTAAATAATTCTTGTTTTGCAACTTACAATAAAATCTCAATAAGCACTTAGCCACGCTCAGACAAGGGACCAATGCATCTTAATGTTACAATTGCTTGCTTTCTAACAAGTCAGCCAAGCAAAATAGTTTGTAGTCTTAATGTTGTCGATTTTATATCTCACTAGTGTACGAAGTTCGAATATCGTTTTCACAAGGACTACTATGTGACCGTCGATTAAATTATTTTTCACTTCAATTTTGATTGAAAACTGATAAAATGTGTTATTTTCTTTTTGTGATTTTTATTTTAAATATACTAATAAAATATAATTTTTGTAATGATGGTTTAAGTATTAGGATTCACAAGTTCACAAAACTATCCCCTTAATTTCAATTACCCGGTCGAATTCTCTAGTATATTCAATTTACCTCTTTTGAGTTCAAATTAATTTTTATTTAACTTAGCTAATTTCATATCTCTATATGAATCCGAATAGACCTTAGTTAAACGGCTCTAAGAATCCATGTAATGACTATATTAACTAGAAACAATATCTCTACACTTTTATACTAGTTTTAGACTTTTACTACGTGGTCTATAGAAATATTTCACCTCTTGACATAATTATCACTCACAAAATTAATGGATTAGTAGCCAATTAATCCAAGCATTAAAGGTTTCATAATATCAATTGGAGATTTAAATTTTAATTCAAAATATGGTTCAAAATTAAGTTATAATCATTCATCCTAATTAAATACTTAATTACACATCGTGGGAGAAGAATAAACCAAGAAAGAAATAATGTATATCACCGTGTTTAAAGGAAAAAAGGGGGAAATGATGATCATACGCCAAGATTCCTCCTCTCTTGTAAAATCTTGAAATCCTAGCCTCTTGACGGATTTCTTAATTTTTCTCTATTTTGGGTTAGTATAATATATGTATAATGAATCTTCTAAAAAGGTTGGTCATGGGTTTCAATCCTATGACTAACCAGTGGCATACAACGACACTATGGGCATCAACTCCAATTTATTTATTTTTTAGAAAAATTGGATAAATCTATGTTTAAATTACGATTCTAAATTTTAGATGTAATGCATATCAAAGAATTTAAAAGTTTAAGGTTAGAAATGCCTCCCATTAGTTCTTGATTCACAGTCTCAAACTAGAATTTGGGTAATGATTTTTCATGGAACTTTGAATATTGCTTTGGAGGTCTTGCTTAGCTTGTGTAAATTATCTTTGCACCACACTTCGCACGTCCATCGTGGTCTTACTTTGCCCTCTTGAATTTGGTATAACTTGCTTAATTATCTGGTTTAAACTCAACTAAGAATACTTCAATCCCTTTATCGACTTTAATCACAAATCAATGAAGTTGGAGGTTTGCATGCTAATCTCATCTTCTTTGAATGCCACTGATTCGTGTGGCTACTTCACGATTAATTCTTCAATTTCTACATGTTCTTCTTCTTTATAAGTTGTTGATTCCTCAGGTTTAATGATGAAGATATCCTCCATAGGTATGTCACTAAGCTCATTTAGAACTATTTGATATTCAATCCTTTTTATATTTTTGCATGGTAAATACATCTCCTACAAGCATGTCACTGTCATCATCTTCTTCTTCATATGGATCATCGAAGGTAGATTTCACTTCCTCTGAAGTGACCAATAACAAGTAATTTTTATAATGCAACTTCCTACAATATTAATAAATTGGTCTCCTCTAATCATAAATAATAGATTTGATATTTAATCCATCTAACAAGCAATTCTTGTCAAGTACGATAGGTAGATTGTATCCCAACTTTTAAAATTGTTACATGAAGAAAAAATCTTCAAAAAGCATATCACCTTCATCTAAGTCACAACCAGTCATTGTAAATTTTGTTTCTCTCTTTTATCTTTTTGTTTCCCGACAATGAAACAAAAAAATAAAATAAAAAAAGTAGTTTAGCTGAGAAAAAAAAATTAAACAAAAAAAAGAAATAATTTAAACTAATATTAAATAAAAATAGTCCCAAGTAACGGCGTTTGCGTTTGAGCTTGAACAAAATCCAAAGGTTCCTTTCTGAAAAATAGCTATGTAAACTGTAGCAATTTTTAATTCATCACAAAAAAATTTGTGCTTCCGCCTTTGAAGAATATGAGATTCTCTAAAGCTTTCAAATCTAAGAAAGTTTATTCTTTAAAAGTCTCGATAGTTTGTTATAAATCATATTTGTGATGTTTTAGATCAATTAAATTTTTTGATTTAGCTAATGCTCCTGAAGAAGCATATGTTTATTATATGATACAATATGGTATTATTGCTCCTAGATATCATAACTTTATAATATTTAATATTCTCAAAAAAATATATAATATTATTAATTTTCTTGAATAAACTACAAATATTCAAAGATGTTTATGCTCTGAAAGAAACAAAACTAAAAACTATATAGAGTCCAAACAAATAACGTGTTGATTCTCTCGAAGAAACGAAATCCACGTTATTTAAATATTTTAAAAAAATATTATGCTGTTACTCTTGAAGAACTACAGCTAATGAACATAATTTTCCAGACAAATAAATAAATAAAATTATACTAATGCTCCCGGAGAAGATGGATAACAATAAACAAACAATACATTGTTGCTCTAGAAGTTTTACAATTTAATATGAAAAATAAATATATTGATATTTTTGAAAAAAATACACCCAACTACATAAATATTCGAGAAAAATATTAATTTTTTAATCCTAAAGAAATTAAAAATTTATACAATTCTAGAATAATATTGTGTTAGTTTCGAAGATTAACGTTATATAAGTTTGAGTATGATAAATGTGTTAATGCCCTTGGACAATCATAACTTATATACAATAGTCGATAATTTTAGAAGAATATTTGATTATTTCAAGGAAAGAATTTTACATATTAACATTCTAGAAGAATATTTTGTTGTTTATAAATAAGCATAAAATTGTATATACTAATATTCTTGAAGAACATTGTGTCATGATTCCTGGATAATCACAACTTTATTTAAACTTATATATTATAGAAATATTCCGTTATGTTTCTTGAAGAAGCATAAATTTTAATTTAGCAATATCCTAAATGAATATTGTATCGTTGCTCTCGAAGAAGTATGATTTTATTCATAAGGATAATGTATAATTATTTTAGAAGAAGCGTAAAATTTATATTGTCGATATTTTTGAGAAATTACAATCTTAATATCTCAATCTTCAATTATGATCATTCTTGAAGAATATCAAACGAAGATTTGATTTGATATTTTATGATAATTTTATAAAATTTCTAGAAGAACTAATATTAAGTGATATAGATGAGACAATTTTATGATAGTAAAGTTTCTAAAATCAGTGTTGATTAATATAATTGAAGTACTTAACATATTGAACCAGAAGTTCATTTGATTTGACTATTTGACATGATTGATGAGACCATCTCGCATTAATAATGATGCGAAAAATAAATAAGAATTTGAATGAATATTCAATGAAGAACCAGAATATTCTCCAATCCAAAGAATTTACATATAATGTTTGTTCTTTATGTTATAAATTGGTCGTTGATCACTAATAACTAAAATTGAGACTAAAATTTTAAAATCTTGAAAATTAATTAGGGTGATAAAAGATATAATTGTATCTGATAACTAGATTTAGTAGATAATTACATGGTGTTCACAACCTGCAATTCGAGAAAATATTATGCAATTTTTAAACTATGAGCATAATTTTCAAATTATATCATCAAAACAATGTATCATGTCAATGCTAGTGAATCTACAATCTAAACTTTTGATGAATGCTGGTTGGGATAAGATAAGTGGTTTAACACAATTGATTGTTAAATACATCTAATTAATTTTTTTTAATAATTGCTATTGAGAATAAAGGACTTCCCATTTCTATTTAAAGAATGCTATTACGCACCAAGTGAACAAGAAATTTCTCCACGTCATATGATCAAAGCCTAATATTGATGTGAGCTGGAACGTGCTAAGATCAATTGACAATGCAATGGTCATTGGGAAGACTAAGAGGGCAAAATCGAGGTTGTTTCGGGTAAAAAATGTGATCAACAATATCACACCAAAGAATGGATCAAGCAACAGAAGAAGAGCTAAATTTCTGTCTCATATTGAGACCCATTTTTGACGTGGTAAACGATCGAATTGGAAGATTATATAAGAATCAAAGTTGTATATCTTTACGTAATCTTTCCAACGCACTTTGAATCACTTCAATCGGACATCGGTAGAGAACGTTATGACCAAATTACTGAAAGTTGTCCGATCGAGCTGTTTTTATCGCGAATTTTCATATTTTGTTATATTTCTTATTTTTGGCAAGTTTTGTTATTTTAGGACTCTTTAATTTCGAGATTTCCATAATTTTTATGTTTTAGTATAAGTAGGAATTTATTTTCATTGTAAAGAAGGTTTTCATGATGAATTAAATAAAAAAACGAGTTGCTTTCTTCTTTGTTTTTCAAGAACAAATTATCGAACTTATTAGGATGGATTTCTCGTGGCATTCAAATCATTAAGTGAGATTCCTCAATTCATCATCACGGGGTCGAGGTAATGATTATTTATCTTGGTTTCTTTATTCGTTAATTCCGACTCAATCTTTACAAATCCAGGTTTTTATTCATTAATTTGGGTAAAAATTCATAAACCTTAATTGTTTGGACTTTCTTAGGTTTCGTGTCAAATCGACGTGGGTTTGGTAGCTCATAAGCTATCCGGGTTCCCATCATTTGGTATCAAAGCACAGACTCCAACAAATCTAGGTTATATCATTTGTTTTTTCTTTAATTTGAGTCTTTGTTTGTTTTCCACATTTTCTTGTGTGTTCTTCGAGTCAGTAATATTTCTTGTGTCTTTGATCCAGAAAAATTTCAAAAATAATTTCAAAAGTTGTTTTTGGGTTCAATTTGAGTCCAAATTAACTTCCGTTTGTTGTGTTAGAATCGTAATTGATTTTTCTATCCCAAGAGTCAAAACAAAAAAGTTCGAATTTTTTTTATTGTACGGTACTGTTCAGTCCGTACAGTACTTGAATTTATTTTTTTTCTAAATTTCAGATTTTTAAAAAAAAATATTCCTGTTATTTATTTATCCCTGAAGTCCCTGGTAAATTTCAAATCTGTCTATTGGGTTCCAAAGATTCAAGAACCACTTTCTTGAAATGAATAAAAAATTCCAATTCACTTCTTTTCTTTGCGGGTCTTCCAAATTTCAATCTCACTTGGTTTGAATTCTGCGAGAATAACTCATTTGAGTTTGAATTTGTTCTTGAAGTGTTTTGGTTGAAAGCTTGAGTGGTAAACGGCAGAGAGGCGAGAGTATCCAGTGTAAAGATTCGAGGACGAATCTTCTTGAAGAGGGAGAGTATGATGTGAGCTGGAACGAGCTAAGATCAATCGACTATGCAATGGTCATTGGGAAGACTAACAGAGCAAAATCGAGGTTGTTTCGGGTTGAAAATGTGATCAACAATGTCACACCAACGAATGGATCGAGCAACGGAAGAAGAGCTCAATTTCTGTCTCATATTGAGATCAGTTTTTGACATGGTAAACGATCGAATTGGAAGATAATATCTAAATCAAATTACTGATTTTTGGCAACACACTTTGACTCACTTCAATCGGATATCGGTAGAGAAAGTTATGGCCAAATTACTGAAAGCTGTCCGGTCGAGCCGTTTTTATCGCGAATTTCCATATTTTGTTATATTTCTTATTTTTGACAAGTTTTGTTATTTTAGGACTCTTTAATTTCGTGATTTCCATAATTTTTATGTTTTAGTATAAGTAGGAATTTATTTTCATTGTAAAGATGGTTTTTCATGATGAATTAAATAAAAAAGCGAGTTACTTTCTTCTTTGTTCTTCAAGAACAAATTATCGAACTTATCGGGATGAATTTCTCGTGGCGTTCAAATCATTAAGTGAGATTCGTCAATTCGTCATCACGGGGTCGAGGTAATGATTATTTATCTTAGTTTCTTGATTCGTTAATTCCGAGTCAATCTTTACAAATCTAGGTTTTTATTCATTAATTTGGATAAAAATCCATAAACCTTAATTGTTTGGACTTTCTTGGGTTTCGTGTCAACTCGACGTGGGTTTGGTAGTTCATAAGCTATCCGGGTTTGCATCAAATATTCTTCATCTAAATTTTTTTAAAGTGTAATATATGTATAATTGATCTACCATAGTGCATGTGGTAGTTATTAAATAATATTAAGAATACAAGTTTAGTTTGAGCCTTTATAAAATATCTTAAGTCTCAACAGATGATATTTTATAATACGGTTTGTTGATTGTCAAATTAATTAAATTAGTTTCTCAACAGTTGGGAGGAAATTAGTAGCTGAAAATAATACATAATACATAATTGTGCTATCTACATCCTCGCACTTGTCTATAAGAAAAGATAATTCAATTATAAGACGCACTTACTAATCTATAAGAGATTTACAAAATCTCATATACCAGTTATAAATGCTCCATCTCATTTTAATGTCTTAGAAAGACAAATTATTAATGTGTTACATTTGATAAATCTATAGTACGCTTGAAGCGTGGTTATATTCAATTCTAAGAAAAAATCTCCAAAATAAAATGAAGCAAATAAGAAAAAAAAAATCCCAACTAGGAGGCATATACTTTTAAAAAATATATAGATATAACTAATTATAAAAATTAGAAGAGGTTCAGTACTTGAAATATTAAAAGTGGAGATCTTTCATTAAGTTATGTCATTATGAAAAAGAAATAGAATCGAAAAGAAAATGTTATTGACAATATATTTGTAGATGATGTATCACTTCAAATTATGAATAGCAAGGATATCGAAATAAATTTGTTGAACCATATTGATTGAAGTAGTGATTCACCAAATAAGAGGACACGTTCCTATCAAAATTCAACTTATTGGAGAAACCTTAGATTTTCTAGACCTGAAGTTCAAATATCTAAAAGTGTATGAACGAAAAGTAAATCAGAAAAATGAAATGGTAACAAGTATTGCACGATTCTTATCATAATTCCTTTCGTAAAGATCGTGGTGGATGTAATCGTAAGTTCATACCTTACCATACTCATGATGATTGAAATTCAAAATACAAGTCAATTCATCTGGCATGCCTATTAATGTTATCCTTGAAGTATACAATATGCATGAAGTATATAATTCAAGTGATATTACCATGCGGGGGAGTAAATACACATTGTACACTTTTTTGAGATTTTTTCACAGTTTTTTTTTTAAAAAGATTTTAACGAGCCATATTTTTTTTGAAATGAATGTTAATAAGCTACAAGATATTTACCCTCATTATAGTACTCTTATATGTTATAATTTGTGTACTTCTCTAGAAGAGAACAACAACATAATCTGTTTTCTATAGTTCATCATAGTGGCCAAAGTCAAACAATGAACATTTTGTACAAAAATAATATTGCTTAAAGGCTATAACTACACCACATGGAACATACTTTATCAGATTGTGATATTGAAGATATTGATGTTTACATTAATTGAAATCATGGGAGTAGTTGTATTATTTTTCCTTGACTTAGGTTTTATCTTACTGGTTTCTGGAAAGGTTTTAACGAGACATTTTTATTCTTAATACTCCTAAAAAATAATCGTGCTCTTTTCTTTCAATTGATATTTTTGTCCCAATGAACTTTTATCAAATAAGGTTTTAAAGAGTCAAACATTTTGTAATGCGTCGTCAAAGGGGGAGTATTGTAAATTTTATGTTTATTAGTAAATGATCATTGTACGCTACATTTCTAGTAATTACGATTATTGTATCCCTTGCACCCATAATTCTTCCCTACGAATATGAAGATTTTGTTCTCATTACAATATACGCAAGTCTGTCGATTCATTCTAATATTTTCTTAGGGTTAAATTCATCAATAGTCATCCAACTTTATATTTAGTGCTATCAACTAATTTGATTTTATTTCACTATGACTACTCAATTTCATATAATGTGTCACCATGACCACACATCATTTGTTTTCATCATTTTCACTAATTTTAAAAGGGGTAAAATGATATATTTGCATTATATATATAAAATAAATTAAAAAACGAAAATAAGGTAAAAACTTATATTTTTTAAAAAGTTACTAGAAAATAATATAAAATAAAAATTTATTTAAAAAAATGTTCCTTTAAAAAAATAATAACAAAAACTTATTTAAAAAAAGTTACTTAGAAAAATAAAATAAAATAAAAACTTATTTTGAAATTAAAAAAACATTTTAATTTATTTTATATATAATACAAAGTTACAGTTTTACCCATCTTAAAATTAGTGAAAATAATTTATGTGGCCATGGTGAAATGTTATATAAAATTAAGTGGTCATTGTGAAATATTATATGAAATTGGATGTTAATTAGCATACATGGACGTGAATAATGAAATATATTATTAAATGAGAAATTTTAATTAACTTATATATAGAATTAATGACACTAAAATTAACTTATAAATAGAATTAATAACACTGAAACGCATAAATGAAGATGAATATTAATTATATGAATGTAAATATTAATTAATTGAGAAATAATAATAGAGAATTCATACATTAATAAAAGCACACTTATGAAATGAATCTGCCCAATGTACATATACATTGATGATAACTAAATGGTTAAATAAATTAAATAGATATTGAAAGACGCAAGTAAGACATTATTGAAATAATTGAATTATAGTAGGGTTAAAATCATCCAAAAAATAATTTTCACTTGATGTAATATTTAATATATTATAGATATAGTAATGCAATTAAATATCATGATAAAACAGAAAGGGAAAGTTCAGGTTTTTATGTTTTTCATTTAAATATCAATTACTGAACTTGAAGGCTGCTATTTAACTTACTATGTTCAATCATAAATATCCCAAACTAGGGGAAATTTTGCAAAAAGAAAGCTTTCCATCAAACTCAAACTGACAAACAATAAATAATATGATAACTTGTCCTGTTAACCGTGAAATCATTTTACCACAACACTTCACTAGAACATATTGACTAACATGAGACCTTCCATAAAAAGAAAAAGAACGAATCTTAGCTGCCAAATATAAAGCCGCAAAGTTTGCCGTAACTTGGGAGAACCTCACATTTTTGTGGCTTTCAAGTCTACAACAAAGTATGGTTCACGAATAAGTACGAAATATGGCCTAAAACGGTATAAATAGGGCAAGTTCCAAGAGAGCAATAGGAACTTTTTGCCATTGAAAATCCGAAAGACGAGAAGATATCAAAATCATGGCATTTGGAAAGTTCAATTCTCTCTCATTTCTTCTACTAGCTGTTATCACTTCTATTTTCACCCAACACGCTTTCGCAACATCACTCGCTATCAGCTCTTTCTGCAAAAACTCGAAAGACAAGGACCTTTGCGCAACCATGATCAATGGAACAACAAATTGGCACGATGCAATTGGAAATGCGATTAATGCAACATTATCCGTGGCTAATGAACTTCAATCTAAGATTGGCTTCATTGCAGCATCAATAGCTAATTTGCCACCTTCGACCAAAGAAACATGCAAGGAGTCTTTCCAGACGACGACTGATATGCTTCAGGAGGGACTGGACCACCTTGCAACCGGTGACAATGGATCGCTGCATACCAAATTAAGTGCAGCATTAGATGATGAGTGTGCTGATGAACTTTCAAACCTTGGTGTTGCTTCACCTATCTTCAATATTGTTGAAGATCTTAATAAAAAAGTGTCCGTCTGCTTGGCAATAATGACAGAAAATGAGAACGTCACCCCATAAGATTAGGAATTGTTGAAGAACAATCCCTAATGCACTTGCTGCCGTGCATAAATAATTTTGTTTTAATGGCAATTTTCAGATCATATAATTCTTATACATTGGGCTGTACATTAAATGACCAAATGAATAATATCTATGTTTATTTCCAATTCAGATTCAATAATCCTGTAATAAATACACAAATTTGGCTAATTTATATTTGGTAATTAACAAGTACTATTACTAGCGAATGTTTTGGACACCTGTCCTTCCAGTCGAGTTTGATAATATATATATATAATGCACACATTCAACAGACAATCCGATCATGCGTTGATTGGCTTTTTGACGGGCGTGCAAATTGATTTTAGCCATTTATTTGGTATCACATTATTTCATTTAAGTGGGACTTATGTTATATTTTGTAAGACTTTAGGGACAAAAGGTACAATTTTTTTTATGAGGTTTGATCGTATTCACTTGAGAATCAAAGAGTATTTGATGCGAGTTTTAAGGTATTCTTAGAAATCAACAAAACCTAGAATGTCAACTATATACAATATTCATTTAAAATCAACTAGACGTCGATCGCGTATTCATTCTTCATTTCGTACTTCTTCCAACATTAGTTAATATCAGAGCCAGCATGTGATTTGTGAAGCCAATGATAGAGGTGATTTTACAAGATAGAGATTCATAATTGCATCGATAATTGTTCCTTTTGACTAAACTAGTAAAGATGGAACAATTACGTTGAACAACAGAGGTATTGATAGAGAAAATTGATTGTTCAATACGACGCTGAAAAGGCATGCTGGTTGTGGAGATAGCGATGGAGGAGGACACCTAAGGTGAAGTGATATTTTATCTCTTTCGATCTTGTTACACAAATGGATATTGATTTGAATGAAAACTATGATGCGTGCAAATTTTTTACATATAGATGGTGTTCACGAAAATACGTTCGATTTAAAACCACCGCAAGTGTACGGTTCGTTACAAGTAATAAAGTGGACTTTAAGAGTCCGGATTGTCGATCCCACAGAGATTGAGTAGTTCAATATTGATTATTTCGACCTTAACCAAAACTAGATGAATTTTTGATGAGTTTTGTATTGAATGCTAACCAAACTAACTATGAAAACTAATATGGATGAATTGGCTAAGCTAAATGCAAATTTTACTAGAATGAACTATGAAATTGAATGCAAATTGATTTACTTAAGATGAGAAAAACGTACTAGAATCACGAATCCCCATGCAACAATCCATTTAAATCCTAATTTTACACTTTGACAACACGATTAAATATTGAAGAATCAATGTTCCTATTAAATTTAACAATCTCTTTCGAGTAATATTAAACATATTCTATCATGCAATCCGACTATATTTCTATGACGAATACAAAAATAAAAGAACGCATTAACTTTTATGAACACTTAAAGATTCACATAGAGCATAGCGGTATATTTCTATCCTCTATCGGACACTATGACAATTTATACTACGTCGAATCTATTTCCCTTCTTTCGAATGCATAAAATAGATCACCACATTCATACAATTAACGTGCGCACAATAACCATATGGAATAAATACGTATAAATCGTTCAAATATCCAAAAACGTGTTTTAATGTCAAAAATGTAAAGTTAAAGATTAAAATATCATGTTACAAGGTTCATCGATCTCCTAATACAAGAAAAACTAGCCTAACATACTAAAGAAAGAAAAACAAAAGAATAAGTGAAGAAACGCCATCACCTGAATAGATATTCGATTAATTCCTTGAAGTGCTTGATGAATCTTCGCGTTATTCCTTGTGTTCTTGCTCTCCAATGTCAAAAATTAATCTCTAAAAGTGTGTAACCCCCATTTTCTGTCGAGTCTAGGGTTTTAAAGCCGTCCCCAATTAGTTTCCATAAGAGTTTTACTTAAAAACGGAAACCAGAAATTTTTGCGTCGAAAATAACCATGCGGCCGCATGGTTATAAACCATGCGACCGCATGGTTCAAAGGTTGCAGCTCGAGCCATGTTCTGGGGAAGCCATGCGACCGCATGGCTGATTGCACCATGCGGTCGCATGGTACACCCAACTTCCATCTTTACCGTTTTGGCCCCCGAACTCCGTTCTTCCTCATTTTAACTTCTTTTCTTCATTCTCTTTCCTCTAACACTCGTTGATTTCGTCAATCTCGTACTTAGTTCATTTTTGTTCTTGATTTGGATTTCGGTCAACTTTCGAATAATTGCATCTTAGTCCCTGAACTTTGGCTTTCTTCCATTTTAGTCCTTTCTTGCTCATTTTCACTCACTTATCGTTGTTTCCATCGATATAGTCCTGCAAACACAATTTACATAGAATTAAGCCATATTTCAATATAATTGCAATCAATTGTCCATGTTTTGTGACCTAAATAAGTGCGTAAAACGCACTTATCAAACCACCCAAACTTGAACTATTGTTTGTCCTCAAACAAGGTGGTGACTTAACTCTAAACAAAACATGGTTTAACAACCTGCCGTGTCTCAGAATTAGAATTTAGTAATAACATAGTGAACAGTATCAACAGTGCAAAATCAAATCAACCTCCACTTATAATATGCAACCTGACGTCTGTGTGTGTATACTCATGCAAACATGCTCAGTTTCTGATAGATTCAAATCCCGACCTACAGTAGTCAAATTTTTCCTTTCTTCGCTCGAGAGATACACACCCCCTAAACTTATTCTTTTGCTCACTTATCCCGGGGTGTGTTCTATACTTGAGATCTGGTTAACTTAAATTCTCACCCTCTCTTAGTTTGGATAGGACTCCCAATCACAAGTTTACACTTCAACAAGCAGAGATTCTCCTATTATTTTGATTGTTTCAATCTCTAAAACTCAACTAAGTTACTTGCCTTACATCAAAGGTACAATTCCATCAACTAAATGTCATGGGGCACTTTTCTCACTCTATTTTTTTTTTTTCTGAAACACATTCTCATTTGCTTTCTATATAACCCATGTATCAAACTTTAGGCCGATGACTCCCAAATTAGTTGATTTCAGGGCACCAGGTTTGTAATCACCTTTACAGGCTTACTTGCTCAAGTTATAAAGGCTCGAGAATGTATTTTCTCTCTTTTCTTTTGACTCTTTACCTCTTGCTTTCTATATGATCCCTGTATCGAGCTTTAGGCCGATGACTCCCAAATCAGTTGATTTTAGGGCACCAGATTTTTATTCATCTTTTCAGGCTTAATTGCTCGAGTCATAAAGGATTGAAAAGAGTGTTTTCCTCACAAAAATTTATGTAAACCCCTATTTTTTTTTAGACACTTAGTTTCAAGAACTAACCCCTGATTTCAGGCTTTCACCTCATTTCTGTCTCATCAGTTTACACAATCCACACAACTCAGTTTTCATGCATGGAATCTCTACTCATCTCAATGTTCCCTTGCGATAACTAGTCCTCCAAACCACTAAAACAATGGAATATTTTTAAGCATAGAAGAGGTAATTCATGTGTAACCTATCATGTTCTAATCTCCTATAAAAACTGAACCCAATCATCAACTTAACATGTCAAACATGAGTTTCGTGCGCAAGAAATGTCAAGTATCACATACATAAGCATTGGCTAATCTAGACATGCACCATTTCCACTATCCACAGTTCATACCTATTTCACTATTCACATCATTGTCGGCAAGGCTATTAAACCCACACAAGCACACAAATTGAACTAACTGAACAAATACTAAAACAGAATGTCAAAAATGAATTTTTTTTTTTTTGTTTTTAACAAACACACAAAAGCAGTAAACAAGCAAGCAAACCAGACAAATATCGATGAACAACAAATAAGTAATGCATAATTCAATACAAGTACTGAATCCTTAAATTTGTTCTACAAATTCAACCACCCCCCAAACTTATACAAAACATTGCCCCCAATGTGTAGAGTTTAAGATTGAATACAGAATTTGAAGGACAAAGGTTTAAACAAAACAAAAACATGGGAGGTTAGTGAATACTCCCCTGATCAATACGGTGGTGGTGGGGAAGATGGTGGGAAGAAACTCGGACCCGCCGCATCATCTATCGGTGGTGGCGGTGGTAGACGAGCCAAAATCTCCCGAAGTAAAGCAGACTGCTCATGCACCTCTGTAGCTATCAAGTCTGTGCGTAGCTGGAGGGTGTCCATCCGATCGGAGTATAAACTGAGTCGGTCACTCACCGCCTCGACTGCCCTCCTAGATGCGAGGGTCTCTAGATGTGAACTCGTCGCAAAAGCATGGGTAGTGTCCATGCGCTCACTTACTCGTCGCATCTCTGTGCTCAGACCGCCGAATGCCTGCTGGAGGCTCTGTATATCCAGACTCGACCCTGTCATTGTGGCAAACATCTGCCTCAAAATCTGTGTGTCGACATCGCCGGGTGGCGGTGGATGTGGTGCTGTGGCCTGAGGCATATCAGCATCCTCAGGTGCCCCCTCATCATGGACAGCCTGCTGCTGTCGTCTCTGTGCCTCTGCCAATTGCGCTCGTCGCGCTTCCCGTGCTCGCTCTTGAGCCTCCCACGTAGTAAGCTTGATAAAGGGACTCGGCTTCTCCAGAAGCTCCCCGGATGGGATGGTCACACCTGCTGCTCTGCGGATGCCACTAATCAGACTCGAAAATATCAAGGAGCAACGTCGATCTGCCCATGTACCCAACGTGTGTATCTGATTATATATGTACGTGGCGAGATCGATTTTGTTCCCCCTAACCAAATGATATATAAAGTCGGCCGTAGGATCAGTAAATGTGGTGCGGTGAGAAGTCGGCTCGATGTTGTGACACATGAATAGCCATAGGATGGCTATGGATGGTGTGAGCTCATTCTGGCGCCAAACAGGAGTCTGTAGAGGCCATGCATTCGCCCGCCCTAATAGTACCTCCGCTACCTCGGGCCAGTAGAAATCCAGAGGGATAGGGACCACATTGTCCCAGGTGAGCTGATAATACCGATGAATAACCTCGGGGGAAAACATAATCCACTGTCCCCGCACCCATGTCTGATGGAGGTGTGAAGAACCCGGTGTATCAATATCATTGTTGAAGTTTGCATAAAATTCTCGGGCGAGGCCTTCATAAACTGGATGTGGCCTTTCTATAAACTTATCCCATCCACAATTCTGAGTCAGGGTCACGAGCTCAATAGCAGGGAAGTCTGCGAGTCTTACCGATCTCTCTGGGATGATAGCCCAATGGCTTATAATATCGAAGTAACGAGTAGAGGTTTCAGAATTTAGAAATCTCCTGAAACCGGTCGCAGAGTCCCTAGTACCGGATGTGGAGCCAACCTTCTCCTTTCCCTTGGAAGTCCTCTTTGGCGGCATCCTACAGAAATCAAAAGCAAGAATTAGAACAAATTCGATGCAACTATAGTAGAGATGGAGTGGTAAGCACATAAACCCCCCAAACTTGCTTCAAAACATGTATGTAGGTAGAGAGTGCACAAAGTGTCAAAAGTGAGGATATAGTGCCATAATCTATGAGAAAGCGTGAAAAATGCGGGCTTTGTCATTAAAATATGTCAACATATAGCTTAGAACCCAAATAGAAGTGTAATGTATGCATTTATCAAAATATCACCCATGCTCGACCAAGGACTTTCACCTACGGACACCGTCGAGAAAAATCGAATTTTTCCCGAGCAACGTTCAAGCATATGAAAGTAAGCAATCTATTCTAGCACATATCCAAAATGCAGTTCATTTGGATGTCATATGGGTATAGAAACATATGGGCAAAGTAGGTGACACGAGTGCCACGAACCTAGGCATGGTGTGACATGAGGTGACATGACCGAGCCACGGGCATTAAAATGTGTAACAACACATATGTATGAATACATAAGGTGTAACAAGTGATGTTTAACCCATTTGGAACCTAAGTCATCAAATTTCCAAATGTAGTGCATGTTCGACTTGGCATGTTCGACCCCGTAAACCGTTGAGAAAAGTAGAGATTTTTCCGAGCATCGTCCGAGCATATGAAAGAATGCAATGTATACTACAACATATCAAAAATTTGGAGCATTCGGATGTCGTTTGGATATAGAACACGATGCTCGAAGTTGACGACGTGAAATGTAAAACCTAGTCAAGGTTGTGCCTAAGTGTTGCAAGTGTGGTGTTTGTGTGAAACTTCCCTAATTTCTCATAATAGGACACACAAGAAACATCACATTAAGAGTGTAAATAGCCCCTAATGCAGAGATTATGATAATGCTCGAAAGTGGTCATTGTGGCATTTCATCAAACATGTAGGATGCAATGAAAGTTCTTCATAAAGGGTATGAAGGTGGGTATTGAATTAAAGCCAAGATTTACCCCACAATCTCATCACAAATCCAAGGACTACCTAGTTCCCATACTCCTCAAACAATAAACATATAAAATCGAGCAAAATACCACAAGATTTGAAAGAGCTAGGGTTGTTAGGAATGTAGCATACCTTGAAGTCAAAACCGAGTAAATGGAGATAAGTGATGAAGTAAAATATTGAAGATTTTCGACTTGGTGGCCTCGAGGTCGATTTGTGGGAGATGCAAGATGATTTCGGGCAGATTCGGGTCGATGTTGGGTGAAGGAGACGCGAGAATTACCGTAAATGAGGAGTTGGAGTGCCGGGTTGGTGTTTTAAAATCGGGCAATTTTTTTTAAAAAAATTAACACCATGCGGCCGCATGGTGCAAATCCATGCGACCGCATGGATCAAAAATTTTAGTTCACGAACTCTCTGGTTAGACCATGCGACCGCATGGCTTTTTAGCCCATGCGACCGCATGGACTACTAAAAGTCCAAAAGTTGTCAGTTTTCGAATTTTTCAGCTCTCGACACATCCCGATACCAAAAATCTCGTTTTTCGTGCCTAACAAGTTAAATGGGGTATGATGAGTGTATACAACATGAAAAAGTTTTAAAATGCACTCGACCCCTCGAAAACTCGTTTTTGACCATTTTACCCTAAAATTCTAACTTTTTGCCAAAAATGCCCCTCGACCGTCCAACGTCCCTAAAATTTGTCAAAACTCATTTTAAGCGAAGTGAGGTGTGTGTACTCCAAAAAATCATTTTCAAAACCACTTTTTAAATATGAAATCACATGTTGGTTCGGGAATTGTACTGAAAAGCTCATTTTTTGCTTCGAAAAGCATAATTTAATCACAAATCTCTCAAACATGATTTTTATACCTCCGGAAGCGTGCAAAACACATTTAGAACTTGTGTGAGCCATGCATGGACATTTTGTGAACTACCTATGTGATCGATGACCTAAAAGCTACCAAAATGCAAAAAAAAATGAAAAAAATTCATAAGTTAATGCAAAAAGCATAATAAATAAAAGGGAAGAAATATTGGGTTGCCTCCCAACAAGCGCTAGTTTATAGTCGATAGCTCGACTTTACCGTATGGTTCTCATTCCGATGGCTTGAAGTGGACGGTGGATTTGTCCTTGGAGAAATCACACTCCAATAATGCTTCAATCTCTGACCATTTACCTTGAAAGTCCCCTTGCTTTCATGAGTTATTTCTACAACCCCGTGTGGAAAAACCTGCGTAATTGTATATGGACCAGACCATCTAGACCTCAACTTCCCTGGGAATAATTTGAGTCTAGAATTGTAAAGTAGAACCTGTTGCCCAATTTCGAACTTCCTTCGTTGAATATGCAAATCATGCCATTTTTTTGTTCGTTCCTTATACAATTTGGCATTCTCATAAGCTTCCAAACGAAACTCATCCATTTCATTCAGTTGAAGTAGCCTCTTTTCACCGGCTGCCTCCAAATCAAAATTCAGACGTTTGACCACCCAATAGGCTCGATGCTCCAATTCAACTGGTAAATGACATGCCTTCCCAAAAACCAAGCGATAGAGAGACATTCCTATCGGTGTTTTGAAGGCAGTTCTGTAGGCCCACAAGGCGTCGTCAAGCTTTTTGGACCAATCTTTTCGAGAGGAATTCACTATGACTTCAAGTATTCTCTTTAGTTCTCGATTGGATACTTCAACCTGCCCACTAGTCTGAGGATGGTAAGGTGTGGCTATGCGGTGGCGAACGCCATACTTCGCTAGTAATGCCTCAAAGTGTCGATTGCAGAAATGTTTGCCACCATCACTTATGATAGCCCGAGGTGTGCCATACCGTGTGAAAATATACTTCTTCAAGAATCTAATCACCACCTTAGCATCATTGGTTGGTAATGCTACTGCTTCTACCCATTTGGACACATAATCCACTGCAACCAAAATGTACTGATTGGAGAAAGAAGGTGGAAATGGTCCCATGAAGTCAATCCCCCACACATCAAATAATTCAACCTCTAGAATGCTATTAAGAGGCATCTCATTCCTCCTTGAGATATTTTCGGTTCTTTGATACCTATCATACCTTTTCACAAACACGAAGGCATCTCGAAACAATGACGGCCAGTAGAACCCTGATTGCAAGACCTTAGCTGCTGTTATCGATGCTCCAAAATGCCCCGCATAGGCTGATGAGTGACATTGCTCTAAAATTCTGGATACTTCTTCCTCAGGAACACGCCGCCTAATGATTTGATCAGCTCCTCTCCTGTAGAGAATGGGATCCTCCCAAAAGTAGTACTTCAATTCAGCGAAAAATTTCTTCCTTTGGTGATGTGAATAATCTGGTGGAGTGATGGATTTTGCTAGATAGTTTACTATGTTAGCATACTACGGTGCCTCTACTACAGTAAAAATCTGCTCATCAGGAAAAACCTCGTTGATATCCACAGATTATGTTGGCTCGCTGGGTTCAAGTCTGGATAAGTGGTCAGCTACCACATTTTCACTCCCCTTCTTATCTTTGATCTCCAAATCAAACTCTTGCAGCAGTAGGACCCACCGAATGAGTCTTGGCTTGGCGTCCTGCTTTGTCATCAGATACTTGATGGCAGCGTGATCTGTGTAGACTATAACCTTCGATCCCACAAGATATGATCGAAATTTGTCGAAAGCATAGACTACAGCCAAAAGCTCCTTTTCCTTAGTGGCATAATTAAGCTGAGCATCATTCAACATCTTGCTGGCATAATAAATCACATGGAATACTTTATTCCGGCGTTGTCCTAGTACAGCCCCGACTGAATGATCACTGGCGTCACACATCAACTCAAACGGTAAGTCCCAATTTGGAGAGATCATCACAAGTGCTGAAATCAGTTTCTCCTTCAAAGCATTGAACGCTGTCAAACATTCATCCGTGAATTCGAATGTGGCATCTTTCAACAACAAGCTGCACAGTGACTTTGTGATTTTTGAGAAATCTTTTATGAATCTCCTATAAAATCCGGCATGCCCCAGGAAACTGCGAACACCCTTTACTGAAGTTGGTGGTGATAGCTTCTCAATTACCTGAATCTTTGCTCTATCCACCTCAATCCCATTTGCTGAAATTCTGTGTCCCAACACGATGCCTTCATGTACCATGAAGTGGCATTTTTCCCAATTCAACACCAATCTTGTTTCTACACATCGTTGGAGGACTAAACCCAAATGCTCCAGACAATCATCTAATGAGGAGCCAAACACTGAGAAGTCGTCCATGAATACCTCGATGAACTTCTCAACCATATCAGAGAAGATAGCCATCATGCAATGCTGAAATGTGGCAGGTACGTTACATAAACCAAAAGGCATCCTACGGTATGCAAATGTACCAAAGGGGCATGTGAATGTGGTCTTCTCTTGATCCTCCGGTGCCACTGGAATCTGATTATACCCCGAGTATCCATCTAGAAAACAGTAGTGAGAGTGTCCTGCAAGTCTTTCCAACATCTGATCAATGAATGGAAGTGGGAAGTGATCCTTTCGAGTAGCATCATTGAGTTTGCGATAATCGATGCAAACTCTCCATCCAGTTACCGTTCTAGTGGGAATTAGCTCGTTCTTTTCATTCTTCACTACCGTGATACCTCCCTTTTTGGGTACAACTTGTACCGGACTGATCCATGCGCTGTCTGAGATAGGGTAAATGATACCTGCGTCAAGTAACTTCAACACCTCAGCTCTTACCACTTCTTTCATGTTTGGATTCAATCGTCGCTGACCATCAACCTTTGGTTTAAAATTCTCCTCCATGAGTATTTTATGCATGCAGTATGAAGGACTAATACCCTTTATGTCTGCTATAGACCACCCAATGGCTGTTTTATTGTCCCTTAGCACCCGAAGTAATCTTTCCTCTACTACCTTGCTGATAGAATTTGACACAATCACTGAGAGTGTCGAAGACTCACCCAAATAGGCATATCGAAGGTGAGATGGAAACTGCTTGAGTTCTAACTTAGGAGGTTGCTGAATAGATAGTTGTTCTGTTGTTGTTCCAGATCACAGTTCCTTGAAGTAGCGTTTGCGCACATATGGTGGATTAGCTTCCAAAATTCTTGCACATTCCTCGATCTCCAATGAATCAACATGGATAGATTGAGAATGTGCAATGCAAGCCTCATATGCATCGGTGGGATGTCGTAGGTGGAAGTTATTTTCGATCACACTGTCAATCACATCAATCTGAAAGAAACTATCTGACTCCGTCGAAAATCTCATTGCCTTGAACACATTAAATGAAATTTGTTCTTCTCCAAGTCTCAAAATAAGCTAACCTTTCTGAACATCAATGATCGCCCCTCCAGTAGCCAAGAAAGGTCGCCCCAATATAAGTGGGACATCTTTATCTTCTTCCATGTCGAGGATGAGAAAATCGACAGGAAAAATGAACTTATCCACTTTTATCAACACATCTTCAACGATTCCTCGTGGATAAGTAAGGGATCGGTCTGCTAGCTGGAGAGTCACCGTAGTAGCCTTTGCTTCTCCCAAACCAAGGTTCCTAAAAACAGAGAGTGACATTAAATTAATACTTGCACCTAAATCACATAATGCCTTATCGAAATAACAATTGCCAATGGAACAAGGAACAGTAAAACTCCCTGGATCTTTCAATTTTGGCAGTAGCTTTTTCTGAATTATTGCGCTGCTTTCCTCAGTAAGCATCACCGTTTCATGTTCTTCCAGCTTGCGTTTTTTAGAGAGAATGTCTTTGAGAAACTTTGCATAACTGGGCATCTGGACAAGTGCATCAGCAAATGGAATATTGATGTGAAGTTTCTTGAAGATCTCAAGAAATTTGATGTATTGCTTATCCAACTTGTGCTTCTTCAACCTTTGAGGGAACGGAATATGAGGCTCATAAGGATTGACAGGAGCGGTTGCCTTAACCCGTGGTGTATCTGAACTCTTCTTTGCATTTTCTTCTGGTGTGAGTTCAGTCTGCTCCACTAGCTCCTCATCTGAAGTATGTACTGTTTCCTCATTAGTAACCGGCTTTTTGATATGAATCTCCGATAATTGCACTCCACTTCTGGTTGTTATCGCCTTCGCATGTTCCCTTGGATTGACTTCTGTATTGCTAGGTAGAGTTCCTAGTGCCTTGTTTGTCATAGCAAGTGCCATCTGCCCCATTTAAATCTCCAAATTTCTAATTGCAGAATTTTGTTCTTGAAGAGTGGCTTCTGTCTTTTTCATGAATTGATTGTTGGATTCCATGTACTGTTGAGTTGTTTCTACGAATTTTCCAAACATTTCTTCCAACTGCGGCTTCTTCTCCTGCTGCTGATATTGACCCTGTGGTCTATGTTGGTTCTGGTTCTGATTTTGATTTTGATTTTGATTACTCCACGAGAAATTTTGGTGCTTTCTCCACCCCGGATTATATGTCTCAGAATTCGGGTTGTTCTACTGGCGTTGACCCCAATGCACATAATCCACATGCTCTACCTCTTGTGTGAGAATTGGATAGTCTGAAGTAGTGTGATCAGCTCCACACTCCCCACAACTTGATTTCTTTACAGTTGCTGCATTGGCAGTCTGCGACATGCTGTCAACCTTATAGAACAATGAATCAATTTTCGCCGACAAAGCTGAAATAGTATCAACCTCGAACAAACCCAGTGCTTTCTTCTGAACTGCTCGTTCTGAAGACCACATGGCTGAAGTAGTAGCCACAGTCTCAAATAGCTTCAGTGCATCATCAACTATCCTAGTAGACACCGACCCATTAGATGAAGAATCTATATTACTTTTGAAAGACGAAAGCAGTCCCGCGTAAAAGTATTGGACCTGGAGTCCCTTGCTGATACCGTGATGTGGACACTTCCGAAGCATGTTCTTGAACCTGTTCCAAGTCTCATCAAATGATTCATACTTCCCTTGACGGAAAACTGAGATATCATGCTTTAGTTTTGCAATCTTGGCTGGTGGAAAGAACTTGGTACAGAACTTTTGAGCAAGATCATTCCAAGTTGTGATACTAGCAATCGGTTGAGAATCCAGTCATTCAAGTGCTTTGTCACGCAATGTGTGTGGAAATAGCCTCAAGCGGATGGCGTCATCTGAGATACCCTGATATTTGAAGTGTTGGCACATCTCCAAGAATCTAGAGACGTGTGTATGCGGGTTTTCCTCAGCTCTCCCACAAAATTGATGCCCATTCTGAAATAAGTGTATGACGTTGGTCTTCAATTGGAAGTTTTGTTGCCCAAATGGTGGGTATACGATGCTAGACTGGCTCTGAATGATATGGGGAATCATGAAATCCCCTACAAGCATGTTTCCTTCGTCCATAGCTTCCTCCTCGTTAGCCGGAATTACTGAATTATGTCGTTCATTAGCCATTTGCTGTTATTGTGTTATTCTAGATTCTCTTTGCAATGGGTGAAAAGTACGCTCGATTTCTGGATCAGCTGGAATCAATTCCCTTCTAGTCGATCTTAGCATGCAAATCTGAAATAGCCAAAATTGCCCAAAAATTAGCAAAAGTCGAAATAACGAAGTTTAACAAGTTATCTGACTAAAATAAAATTAAAAAAATAAAAGAAAAAGTTCGAATTAGTGTCTAAATAACTAAAATTAAACTAAAACTCAATCCCCGGCAACGGCGCCAAAAACTTGTTAACGAAAATACGTTCGATTTGAAACCACCGCAAGTGTACGGTTCGTTACAAGTAATAAAGTGGACTTTAAGAGTCCAGATTGTCGATCCCACAGAGATTGAGTAGTTCAATATTGATTATTTTGACCTTAACCGAAACTAGATGAATTTTTGATGAGTTTTGTATTGAATGCTAACCAAACTAACTATGAAAACTAATATGGATGAATTGGCTAAGCTAAATGCAAATTTTACTAGAATGAACTATGAAATTGAATGCAAATTGATTTACTTAAGATGAGAAAAACGTACTAGGATCACGAATCCCCATGCAACAATCCATTTAAATCCTAATTTTACACTTTGACAACACGATTAAATGTTGAAGAATCAATATTCTTATTAAATTTAACAATATCTTTCGAGTAATATTAAAAATATTCTATTATGCAATCCGACTATATTTCTATGACGAATACAAATATAAAAGAACGCATTAACTTTTATGAACACTTAAAGATTCACATAGAGCATAGCGGTATATTTCTATCCCCTATCGGACCCTATGACAATTTATACTACGTCGAATCTATTTCCCTTCTTTCGAATGCATAAAATAGATCACCACATTCATACAATTAACGTGCGCACAATAACCATATGGAATAAATACGTATAAATCGATCAAATATCCAAAAACGTGTTTTAATGTCAAAAATGTAAAGCTAAAGATTAAAATATCATGTTACAAGGTTCATCGATCTCCTAGTACAAGAAAAACTAGCATAACATGCTAAAGAAAGAAAAACAAAAGAATAAGTGAAGAAACGCCATCACCCGAATAGATATTCGATTAATTCCTTGAAGTGCTTGATGAATTTTCGCGTTATTCCCCGTGTTCTTGCTCTCCAATGTCAAAATTAATCTCTAAAAGTGCGTAACCCCCATTTTCTGTCGAGTCTAGGGTTTTAAAGCCGTCCCCAATTAGTTTCCATAAGAGTTTTACTTAAAAACGGAAACCAGAAATTTTTGTGTCGAAAATAATCATGCGGCCGCATGGTTATAAACCATGCGACCGCATGGTTCAAAGGTTGCAGCTCGAGCCATGTTCTGGGAAAGCCATGCGATCGCATGGCTGATTGCACCATCCGGCCGCATGATACACCCAACTTCCATCTTTTGTTGTTTTGGCCCCCGAACTCCGTTCTTCCTCATTTTGACTTCTTTTTCTCATTCTCATTCTCATTCCTCTAACACTCGTTGATTTCGTCAATCTCGTACTTAGTTCAATTTTGTTCTTGATTTGGAATTCGAGTCAACTTTCGAATAATTGCATCTTAGTCCCTGAACTTTGATTTTCTTCCATTTTAGTCCTTTCTTGCTCGTTTTCACTCACTTATCGTTGTTTCCATCGATATAGTCCTGCAAACACAATTTACATAGAATTAAGCCATATTTCAACATAATTGCAATAAATTGTCCATATTTTGTGACCTAAATAAGTGCGTAAAACGCACTTATCAGATGGCTATGGTGGAAAGACGATGATGGCTAGGGATAATGTTGACCAAGAAAATTGTGTTGAAAATTTACTGGAATGCTAACAATCACAATTTTTACACGCCTTTGTAAATTATGATATTTTCACACCACAATTATCCAATTATTCAGCCTCCAATGAAAATCCACAAAGGATAACAAAAATGAGAAATTAGGATTTCTCTTTCTTGTGTTAGCAAGATTATAATATTGTGAGGTATGTTATGATTTCTCAAAATCTTATTAATTGAAATTTAAGAGGATTAGGTCCACCCATTAAATATAAGCCAGGTCAATATTTAATTAATCTAATTAATTAAATTTGGCCCATAAATTAATTAATGTAATCCATTAACTTAAGATAATAAACAAATTTGTTAATTAATTCTACAAATTTTCAACACTTGTCAATTAATTAATTCATAATATCATTCTTCTAGTTTTCCTTTTTGTATGACCCATTAAGTTTTCGCTCACGAAGTTAGAGTATGTAAATCAAAATAAGATATATTAAAACTCCATTTTAATTTATAATTAATTCAACTTGATTAATTAATTCACATCCGTTATCCCATATTGACGTCTAACAATGTATCATAACAATACATGTGACGAAAAATATCACATGGTATAACAATACCAAACTTGTTCGTTTCCTTGAAAATATAATATCTTCGTCAATATGATCTAATCAATTACGAGCTAAAGAAGTGTTGATCTCGATTATCGATTATATCTTTCACCCAACTTTTAAATCAATAATAGTCTAAACTTTTTCCGACTTACATACTTACATTGGCCAAGGATTTCGATATCAACTTAATCAAATAAAATATAGATCATAATATCTTACTATCTAGGAGTAACGAATCCTCTATCAATTATTCACAACATTTATATGATTTTTGACATACCCAAATGATGCTTTATTAGTGACTCTTGGAGAACATCATAAATTAACCACTGACGCTCAGATATCCATGTGGAATCTCTCTAACAAGTCTCTAAAATTTTGTTCTCTTAACAAAATATCCACTCGTCCATTTAAATGTTACTATGTATATTGTAGTTTGTGAGATCAACTACTCATAAGTGAGAAATGCAACACGTGCTAGTCTATATGTAATAATGATATCCAAACCCCGTTATTACTTACGATCACGGATAATTTTAAGATTCAATCATATGCAAAAAAAATTTCACAATTACAACTCTTTGTGATTAAAAAGTTATTAAGAATTGAACCTTTGAATTTTATTAATTTAATTTATCATAATAGTACTTTAATTAAATAATAGATTTGCTATAAATAAAATGCATTAATCATTTTAAAAATATTTACCTCCAAAATCGATTGAACCTAAAGCATAATACTTATAATGTAATGAAGGTAAGGAAATTATGGTTGCATCAAATACTATGTTGGTTATTTGGATAGATAAGAAAGGAAATAAGATAGCTGATACAGAAAGAAATTTTCAGATGCCACCGAGCATGACGGACTTAATGGATGAAAATTTTGATTAGAATTTTGTTACAAAACTGGGCTCATCTTCATCGATAGAGATATGGATGTACAAAGTTAGACCAATCATGAAGGTTATGATCTCATATTTTTGTTTGAAAATATATATAAATAAAAAAACTCCTCCTATTCTTCCAGTTGCAGTAGAAAAGGAATCTCAATTACAATTTGAAATTAGGAAATGTAGGGAAAAAATGAGTGATTTGAGTGTAGATATATTATCAATTAATACAATAAAATAAAATAATACAAGACCTTAGAGATTCACGTCAAGAATATTGTCCTAAAGTTTTGTTGCCTCCCTTTTGTACGGGTAATTTAGGCTCCAAGATAAAACATATATAGCTCACATTCGGTTATCCTCCTATAAACACAATCATAGGGAGATAAAGAACAAGTCTTTATCGAGTTGTCGAAAGTAGTATTGAATATAGATGTAGTATATTTCCAAGTTATGATTAATAACATGAAAATTACTCCCTTTTATAGGGACAAATTCAACCGGCCCACGAACAATCTGAAATTATGAGTTTGTATATAAAATTATGATACTTTTAATTTAATGTTAAAACTGAAAACTTAAATCAAAACTTGAAAATTGAAATGTTTTAATTTTAGAAATTAAAACTTATTTTATTTTTATGTTACAACAATCTCTTACAAGTTTTAAACTTAATAAATGTATATGGTGACAATAATATGTTGTCCAATAGGTATAGATGTCTTTTGGACTTGAATTTCACTTAACGATAATAATTTTCATTTGAAGGAGACATAATGCACTAAGAGTTGCATTAGGTCCATTCACACAAACTTTAATTGCCACACATAGAGTATTGATTTGTGCTCGGTTTATAGTGGATGACACTATTAATGGCCATGCGCTCTTGCCTTAATTCTAGTAATAGTCTTTAGGAAATAGGTCAATCTCAAAGCCACGGTCTTAGACAACTCTTACATAGGTAAGTCGTTTAAGGGTGCATGTAACGTAAACCTCGTGAGAATTCTTACCTCGGTACCCATTCAAAGTAAAACCCTTCCTAATGTCACGTCATTAATTATTAGCACTATCACCATAGGGATGAGCACAAATTAGTGCTATTACAAGTCATGAAATGTGAGTAATTTCTACCTCATTGAACATTATTCATGAGATCTTCAATCACAGACTATAATTTTGATATGATCTGGCATATGCCATAATTAGAAGAAACTGTCATTTTCCATAAAGTATTTTATTTTGGCTAGAATTCTTATTTTTGACAAGTTTGTTATTTTAGGACTCTTTGATATCATGTTTTCCATATTTCTTAGGGTTTATTGTTTTAGTATAAATAAGATTTATATTCTTCATTGTAAGAAAGACTTTTGATATGAATAAAAATTGAGACTTTTCTCTCCATGGTTCTTCAATGAACTTTCGAACTTATCAAATATTTTGATATATTTGTGGTGTTCAAACCTTGAACTAATCAAAGGATTAGGCACCCTTTGTGGCGTTCGCAAATCAAGGTTCGTTAGTTTTGTAATCAAGAGGTCTTTCAAATTTCGTTCTTGTTTGGTTGTTTGGTTCAATAATTTGCGAGCCGAGATCTTATCGTCTACAACTTGAATTTGGACTTTTTCGACGTTTTCAAATCATTCCGCGAGTTCCATGTGATTCCCCCAACCGGGATCTCTTCAAGTGGTATCAGAACTGGTTCCAAATTCAGGTTATATCTTTTATTTTTATTTTATTTTGTTTTGTATATTTTTGTGTTCTTCATGTTCTTGAGTCTAGATAATATTTTGAGTTTTTGATCAAAAAAAATTCAAAAATTGTTTTTGTTCTCAATTTGAATTCAAATGAACTGTTGTCTGTTTCGCTGATTTCGTGGTCAATTTTCGAGTTTGCAAAAAAAAAAAAAATTATTGTTCACGGGTACTGTTCACGACCGGGAATTTTAAAAAAAAATTTGTTCTTGGAAACTGTCCAATATTCTACCATCTTTTCTAAATTCAAAATCACTTTGTGTTCAATCCAATCCAAATCCAATTCAAGAACCACTTTTTGAATTTATAAAGTCCAATCAAAGTTGTCCAATTCAAGTCTTTTGAATCCTTGAGTCAAAATGAATAATAAGATGGATCGAATGGAAAGGATGTTGGTGGATATGAAGAGTACGTTGAATAGGTTGGAGCATCGGATTAAATTGTGTGATGCATATTTATATTGTGGTGATAGTGATCAAGATGCGTGGATTGAGGCTGTAATACGGGGAATGAAAAATAAATGTGATAAGTTTAGAAGAAGGGATACAAATTATTATGGATATGGTGTTAATAGGGGTAGGGAAACGATAATTCCAAAATTTAAGGGTAGAAGTGATCCAGATGCGTACATGGCGTGAGAAGAAAAAATTAATGTAATGTTTGAGCGCTATAATTACTCCGAGAAGAAAAAGTTGGAGTTGGTTGTGAGCTCATTCGTAGACTATGCTGTGATTTGGTGGGATCAATTAATAATATCTAGGCGAAGGTGTGGTGAAAGGAGTATTGAAACTTGGCATGAGTTGAGGAATATTATGAGGAAGCGTTATGAGCCTAATCATTTTTGTAGGAGGGATCGGCATGATCGGGAATGTCGGGATAAGCCTAGAAGATATAGTGGAGTTACGTATTCGAGGGAAGAGAAAGTACCGTTTGTGGGGCATGTTGGTAGTACGTCAAGCAGAAGGATTAGGTGGGATTATGAGCGTGACCTCTCAGAGTTTCGTGACTCAATTAGTCAGAGGGATAAACAAAAGAACTCGAGAGAACATAGTAAGATGGCTGGTTGTGAGAAAAAAATAGAGATGCCATAAGAGAGTGAAAATCGGAAAGGAAAGGTGGATTTGCAAAAAGAAATTGAAGAAGAATCTTCGGAGGGAAAGAAGGAGTTGGAAGTGAGCTTAAATGAAAAAGAGCCTAAAGTTGAGGAGGCCGTGGTGAAAACTAACAATTCCCTCCCTATTTTGAATAATTCTGTTTTACAGGTCACCGATGATTCAGCTCCAGAAAACACTTCCATTGAAATACCAACCGACCCAGGGATGGAGCATCAGTTGCAACATGTGGAAGAAACTCACCAACAATACTACCACTTGGTCCCAGCAAACAATAATGTTGAATTACCACCCGTTCTAGGCAATGGTCATCAGTTGGTGTCACCACAATTGGAAATCTCTTATCTGCCAAAGATTGGCTTTGTGATTCCCGAGGAGACGATGAAGTTTCAGAAGCACTAGAGGAATCTTATATGCAAAGAGCTGAGTGAAGGAGATGATCGGAATGATAATAATGGCACATTGGAAGTGATATTAAAACAAGTACATGAGCTAAGTAATGCAAGGAAGATGCATGGATATTCATCAAATGAAGTTGTTTTTGGAGCATTTTTAACTTGTAGAATTAAGCAGTTAAGACGAGAGCACTTTGATCAGTGCGATGGAGATTGGGTTTACAATCGAAGACGGCGTATTCGAGGCCAAAGGAGGTCCAAATTGCATCCAAGGGGAGATGGACCATTCCATGTGCTTGAGTTGAATGGAGGCAAGGGCTACAATTTGAGCATTCAAGTTATGGATTCGAGGTCGAATCCTTTTAAGGGGAGAGGGGGTGATGTGATCTGAGATAGACAATCACTTGACCGAGTTTTGGAGTCCAAAAGGTCGAAATCAACAAGACAAAGACCAAGTTTGGTGAAGGGGTTGAGGGTCGAAAGCAATTAAATCAACACAAACTGAAGGGTCGAAGACGGAAGTGAAAACCAATAACTATGCGGCGGCATAGTTATCCGCATCCAAATGGACAGAGACATGGCAGGAGGCAGAGTTTATTTCTATGCGACCGCATAGAGTCTTTTTGAGTCCAGTTCTATATTTTTCGCGAATTTTCATATTTCATTCCAATTGTTATTTTTGCCAACTTCTACTATTTTAGGACTCTTAATATTTCGTTTTTACCATATTCAAGGGTTTAGTATAAGTAGTTGTTTTAATTCATTATATTGAAGAAGTTTTGATGATAATAAAAATTGAGTTTTCTCTCTAATGGATCTTCCATGAAAAATGAACTTATCAAATATTTCGTGTTAATATTTGTGGCGTTCAAACCAAAACTTATCAAAGGATTGGACAACCTTTGTGGCGTTCGCAAATCGGGATTCTAGTTTCTGCACATCAACGGGTTTAGGGTTAATATATCTTAAATTCTTGGGTCGTGAGGCTCGGGTCAAGATCCTTTCGTCTACAAACCTGAATTTGGATTTTTCCGGCGTTTTCAAATCAATTCCGCGAGTTCCATGAGATTCCCCCCCAACCGGGATCTCATATGCCAATCACGGACTATAATTTATTCTAGTAAGAGTCTTTATGAAATAGCTCAATCTCAAAGCCATGGTCTTAGACAACTCTTACATAGGTGAGTCATTTAAGGGTTCATGTAACGTGAACCTCGTGAGAATTCTTACCTCGGTACCCATTCAAAGTAAAACCCTTCCTAATGTCACGTCATTATTAGCACTATCACCATAGGGATGAGCACAAATTAGTGCTATTACGAGTCATGCAATGTGAGTTATTTCTACCTCATTGAACATTGTTCATGAGATCTCCAATCACAATGTTAGGTTATTTCGGAGGTGACTCCCTTATGAGTTTAAACGCATCCCCATTGATGATATATATGTGTGTGTGTCAATCACGGACTATAATTTATTCATATCCCTCTTAAATAATATTTCGGTACCATCAGTCAAGCATTATATTCATCTGAATTTTATGCTCTGCGTATAGAATCGTAGATTCTACATATCTACAAGTTCTATTTAAACACATTTGCAAAATATTAGTCTTAACAGTGAAAAATAACCACATAAAAACAAGTGGTAATATATACTCTCAATGTAAAAATTTAGTTTCACTTTTGATGAGGTAGACCCACTGAGCTTTTATATTTCACCTGGAATCTTCAAATTGCTCAAAACGTCAATTTCATTGTAATTATAATAGTCATGGAAAAAAAAAACCACTCTTTGATGTGATTCCTTGTAAGGATTGCTTTTTTAACTTTCTACTTAAATTTGTGTTATTTTAATTTGTTATGTTAATTGATAATGTAAATGTCTATATACAAATCACTCATTTTTTCCCAACAATTAAAAATTGTGTTACCATTCCTTCAGGGGAGCACTTTCGACACTACACGATTTAAGAAAAAATTTATATAGCTCACAACTAGTTCTTCTTCTATGAGCACAATTACAGGGAGATAAAGAATAAGTCTTTATCGAGTTGCCAAAACTATAGAAAAATAGTATTGAATATAGATGTAGTGTATTTCCAAGTCATGATTAACACCATGAAAATCACTCACTTTTATAGGGTTGTACAAATTCAACCTCGCAATTAATCCATAAATATGAGTTACAATATAAAATTATGATGTTTTTACTTTTATGTTGAAACTGAAAAATTAAATAAAAACCTATATATATCGCGAGAATTCTCATCTCAGTACTACTCATTCAAAGTGAAATCCTTCCTGAGGTCACATCGTTATTAGCACTATTGTCATAGAGATGAGCACAAATAATATTATACAATTACGAGTCATGTAATGCGAGTTATTTCTACCACATTGAACATTCTTCATGAGATCTCTAATTACAAGTTTGGGTTACTCCCTTATAAGGTTAAATCCATCCCCTCAATATATATATAATTTATTCGTGTCTCTCTTAGACAATAATTTGGTACCATCAATCAAGCAATTATATTCATCCAACTTTTATGCTCTGGGTATAGAGCTACAAATTCTGCATATCTACAATTTCTATTTAAACGCATTCGCAAAATATTAGTCCTTTAAAACTAAAGAATAATAACATAAAAACAAACAGTGATATAAACTCTAAATGTTAAAATTTAGGTTTACTTTTGATTAGGTAGACCCATTGAGCTTTTATATTTAACGTGCAATCTTCAAATTGCTCAAAACGTTGATTTGATTATAATTATAATAGTCACGGATAAAGTAAATATCTTTGACATGACTCCCGAGGCTTTACTTATGTTTTGTGTTATTTTAATTTGTTATATTAATTGATAATATATCTATGCACAAATTACTCATTTTCCCCAAATAATCTAAAGTCGTGTTACCTCCTTTTTCGTGCAAGTACTTTTAGCACCATACGGCTCTAAGGTAAAATTCATATAACTTAGAGTCAATTCTCCTTTTATAGGTACGAACACAAAAAGATAAAGAACGGATCTTTATCAAGTTGTCAAAACTATCCAAAAAATAATATGGAATGTAGATGTGGCATATTTCTTAGTTATGGTCAACACCTTGAAAATCACTTCATTTTATAGAGACAAATTCAACCACGACAATTAATCCAAAACCTGAAAATTAAAACGTTTTAATTTTGAAAGTTAAAACTTATTTTATTTTTATGTTACAATAGGAATGTTTAATCGGAGAAGGAAAGTTAATTTGAAAAATGGTATTAATTATACTTCGGACTCTAGTTTTGGAAATATGTTTGTTTTATGTGTATCTAAAAAAACTATTGATCAAACCCAATGGCAGACCCACAGTGGGTCCCGGTGGGTGAAGTGATCCACCAACTTAAAATAAGTTATTTTAATTAAGAAATCGGATTTGAAACAGAAGAAGCTGAGCCCAAAAAATCCAAAAGCTTTGAATGATATTTTAATTTTTTAATGAATGTGAAAGATTCATTCATAAAAAATTATATGCCTAATTTTTGGGGAAATTATTTCTTTTTGATATTTCTTTTATATTTCTTTATGAAATGGAATCGAGGATCCACTTAAGTGCTCCAATTTCTATCTTATTTTGACGATTTCATGGAAATGGATTCTTGCTGCTATTTTTGTCTTTGTTTTGATTGAAACGCAGTTGATAACGTGACATTCAGAATTGTTGTGATTTTTGTATTTTTCACTTGAATTGATTGTGATGGAAAAATAATTTAAACATAAATATGCATTTTCTTTTGATGATCACATTGTTAATGAAAGGGATATTCGAGATAAAAGTGATTAAACTGATGTTGGGGATAAAAAGGATGACAAACTTGGTGATATTTGAGATAAACATAAATCGGTATTTTTTGTAAGTTCAATTGTGTCTCATTAACTCAAAATGTCTGTGTCCGCTATTGATCAATTCCCACTGCCTAAGGCCACTGTTATTGATGGTGTAATAGAAAACATAAGGTTATCACAATTCAATTGTTTTGTGTTTTCAAGGAACAACAAGGAGTATGAGGGGTTCACAACTAAGATTTTGATATATTTTAAAATATTACAAATTTTAATGAATTTTGTGTATTTGAGTAAATTTTCACAAATTCCATAAGAATCTCATTAAAAATGGTGAAATTTCAAAAGATTTTGTTATATATATTTATAAGTTTGAAATCCAACCAAATATTTTAAAATCCCTCTATTAAATCCTTATAAAACCACTACTTATTGGGGATACTTAAATTTTAAAGAATTTCAATAAAATTCATTAAAATCTAAGTTGTGGACACCTAAATTTAGAAGAATTTTCAGAATCCATCAAAATCTCAATTAAGATCTTTTAAAAAAAGATTTGAAGTTGTTGATAGCTGCAGGGAGGCATCCAATAAACATATTATTGTCAATTAATTCTTAAACGTTAGATGCGATAGTATTAACTAAGAAGTAACAGCACCATGCTCTTTAGCCATCCAATTTTTTTGGCATAATGCTGAAAATCAAGATAGAAAAAATTTGTAGATGATACTTCGACTTTTCCGCCATTCTAAAACAATACGACAAAAGATTTTAGGGCGGATATTTTCTAATCCAAAAGGAATGATGAAGATAGATTTACTTAAGTATTTTATTTATTTTAATTATAGTCATTAGTTAGTTATCGTTGGGGAATTTTATTCTTTATTTAGTTGTAGGGTTTTTCCATGTTTAGGTACTATTTAATTTTCGTAAAAACTTAGTTGTTTTTGGTTGATTTTTAATTAATATTGAACTTTAGAGATTTCCAAATTGTTTCGATCCAGTCTCGGTATTCAATTTTGAAGTTTATTGATCAAGATATCCCTCAATATACAATTTCTTAATGAGATTTAGATTTTAATTAGTTCTCGGTATTCAATTGAATTAACTAGCAATAATGGACCAGTACAGCATATTCATTATTTTGAATCAATGAGTCTCGAGCTTGATTCTTCTCTATAACGGTGTTGTGTTCATCACTCTCCCACCCCCACCCTGAAGAAAAAATTATGATGAATTGATATTTAACATACAACATGTTATATTGTCATAAATTATTGTTGCCAAGTTAAAACCTTAAAGTTCGTTTCCAAATAGAGATTGCAAAAAATTCGTTGAAACTCAATAACAGTGGGCGCTCACTCTGAACGGATGGTAAATTGATGGAGATGGTACAGTTAGGGGGATGAAGCTTTATATATGGTGGCTTCCCAACAATCGACCCTGTCTGATTATATAATCAGTGATGCTACACGTACAGGGGGGTGCCATGCCGCAATTTTTTTTTTTTTTTTTTTTTTATTCATGGGAGACGCTACAGTGAGTAACCTGGCAGCCCCCTGTAACCCAACATGTACTTATAGATTAATTCTTATATAATTTAGCTATACGTGAGTGAGATGAGTGGATTATGTGCTATGGCTTTTGGTGGCTGAAATTGGGGAAGAACAATTGGGATTTAAAGAAGTTTATAGGTTGTGAAAGTTGCGTTTCACATCTGAGAAAAAAAAAAAAAAAAAAGAGTTTGATGGTTTGGCTGAATTGTAATTGTTTAACAATCATAACTTGTCACGTGAAATTTCCTTGACGGAACAGAATCTAGCGAATGTTAAGTAGAGCATATGTTTCAAAGATAAGTGACCATTGGGAAACAGTTTGAAGTTTTATGGCTAAACCGTGACCATAATATAAATTGGTGATAAATGAAACATTAGGGATGATAACGGGACAGATTCGGGTCGGGGCAACTTCCCCCGTACCTACCCCTTTACCCGTTTAAGGCGGGTTAGGGAGCGAGGCAGGCTCCTTGCCCCGTTTAGTACCCCTTGTTTTTATAAGTTTTTGAGAATTCATTTTATTGTCCTCATTCATTAAAGTGAGACAATAATATAATTATTACATTTTAATTTTATTTATTTATTTTTAAAAGTTAAATTATTCAAATATGTTTGGTAAACGGAGATTTTTATTTTTTATCATATTCCTTAGATAATCTTAGTTGTCATTTTCTACTAGAATTAATGAAATTTCATAGAGTCTTTCATTTAAATTATTGAATTTTCTTTAAAAAGAAAATTAAATGTGGCGGGGCCCTTGTTACTCGTACCCGCCCCAAGGCGAAATCCCCCGCCCAGTCCTCGACTAAAGCATGACGGATGATTGATATAGTTCAATATTTAAAAAATAAGTGATAATTGGAAACTATTTTGAAATTTGATGACTAAATCGTGATCATATTTAAATTGGATGAGTAACGAAATATTTTACTCAAAAAGTGGGTGTGGGCGAAAAAATCACTTTTTGTTTTGTATATAATCTACCTGGCATGCGTCACGAATATGTCGTAACCTTTTAACTTTTACATGTGTTCCAAATATATATATATCGTAAGATAATAACCAATTGAAAATTTACGATACACATTTAACGCATGTCATAAATAATATATTTTAACAACAAAAAATATGTGCACCATAAGTCAATACCTTGAAAGACCAAATATGTTGTAGTGCATATAGATAGAACAAAATCATTTGGAGTTCTTCGATATAACCGTGAATTGCTTGAAAAAAATGTAGCACATAAGCAAAAATAGATGTTGCTTAGAAAAATATTCCTTCTAGTCAAGCTGCTATAAACTATTTAAATGGAGAGTGTTTAAAGCTCTGTCTAGATTCGAAAGTTCTTTTAAATAGAGTGAATCAACCAAATCAATATTTTTCTTTTCATGTTATATTTTTAATATCCAAATTGGAACATAATTTATTTTTACTTTAAGAATATAAATTAACCCTAGATACCCATCTTTAAAATGGTGCACATGATATTAATTTTTGACTTTAGTGTCTATTTATTAAACTTCAATGTCACATGAATCGAAAGTCTTTCAATTTATGTGTCACAATGATAGCAACATAGAATACATTGCAAATAACAACACGAACAAAATGATACTGCACATCACTGTATTTCATCCTCTCATGAAACATCTGATCTTTTTTGAGGAAAATATCACTTTGACTAACACAAAGGACTATGGTAATCTGCAAGTCTTCACTAAATTCACCAATAAGTCACTTTAACCAAATAACTTCCTTACAAGCCTTTGTAATAGTCATGTACTTAGCTTCAATAGTAAATAATGCAACTGTAGTTTGTAAAGTAACTTTCCAACTGATAACGCAACCACCAATAATAAAAACCTATAAGAGAACTCTTATCAAGATCTCCAGCAAAATCAAAATCAACATGAATATACATAATAACTTCATCTATAGTTCTTCCAAAATACAAACAAACATTAGTAGAGCCACACAGGTATCTGAAAATCTACTAAACTACTTTCCAATGTTCTTTACCAAGATTTGCCATGTATTGATTGACTGTATTGGCTGTATATGATAAATTTAGACGTGAACAAACCATAGCATACATGAAGATCCAGCTATACTTGAATATGAAACTTGTAAGATATAATGGAAGTCTGAAATGGGCTGCTAATGAGTACTACCACGCTTGGCCTTCTGCATATGGAACTTATAGAAAACTTTCTCAATGTATCATTTCTCAGAATTTCCATTACTAATATCTTATTTACTATTCCTAAGTCTTTCATCTCAAATTCCTTACTGAGCTGGTCTTTGACCTTTCTTATCTCTCTTTTATCCTTAGTTGTTATCAACATATAAGAAGAGGTATACAAAGAACTTATCACTGCTCATATTCAAGTAGACATATTGTCATAACTGCTTCTTTTGAAGTCGCGAGTAGTTATAAATGAAACAACCTCTTATACTATTGTTTGGACGACTATTTAAGGCCATACAAAGGACTTTTTTGCAAGCACACATATTCCTCCTTTCCTATAACCAAAAAACCTTCTAACTGCTGTATGTAGATGTCTTTATCAAGTTCTTCATATAAGAATGATGTCTTCACATCCAACTGCTCAAGCTCAAAATATATGTGCCACAATACCAAGCATAGCTCAAATTTAACTATGCTTTACGGTTGGGGAAAACACATTTGTGAAGTCTATACCTGGAACCTGATTGTATCCCTTTACAGCTAATCTTGCCATATACCTAGCTTCTTCAACTCTTGGTGTACTTTATTTTCCTTTGAATATCCATTTGCAATGAACGACTTTCTTATCCTTAGATAATCTTACTAAATCCCATGTCCCATTTTTATGAAGTGATTTCATCTACTCCTGCATGGCAATCATCCATCTACTAGATTCATCATAACTAACTACTTATGAGTAAGTAGAAAGTTCTTCACTGGAATTAATATCTTTTGTTACATTTAAGTCATAGACAACCAAATTAGCCTCATCGTACCTCTATAGAGGTCTAATATCTTTTCTAGTTCTATCTTTAGCAATAGAATACTGTGGTGGGCTGTAGTGGCGACAAAGCTACAATACCTTTTACTTCTAACCTAGACTGAAATGTAGACTCTGATATAGACCATGACCCAATCTCAAACTCCACATGTGTGTTTAATGTCTGTTGATTTGTACCAATAGAATTTGTAGAAGGTAAGTCATAAAGCATTGCACATTCATCAAAGATAACATGTCTACTAATTATGACTTTACTGGTTTCTAGACACCGTAGCTTATATCCTTTAACGCTAAACTTATAGTCGAGAAATACACACTTTCTAGATCTAAATTCCAGTTTTCCATTATCAATATAGCGTATGCAGGATTTTCAAATATCTTCAAATCTAAGTAACTAGTAGGAGTACCAGACTATAGCTCTTCTAGATTTTTTTAACAATGGTAGTTGAGGATCAGTGATTAGTAAGTAAGCAAAAGGTTGATATAGCTTCAGCCCAAAATGAATTAGGTAAACAATCATTAGAGATGAGAGTATACAACGCACTTCTCCATCAAAGTTGTATTCATCTGTTCTGCCACACCATTTTGATGTGGAGACTTATGAACCATCAAGTGTCCTAAAATTCCTTCTGACTTGCAGAAATATAAAATTCATTTAAACAAAACTCCAAACCATTATCAGTGCGAAGACTTTTTACGTGCTTCATTGTTCGCTTCTCAATCATGATCTTCCACTCATTGAATGTCGTAAACACATCACTCCTCTATTTTAAGAATAACACCCAAACTTTTTCTAGAAAAATCATCAATAATAGTCAGCATATGGTGAGTATTTCCTTTGAAAGGCACCCTACATGGTCCCTAGATATTAGAATGAATGTGATCAAGTGTTTCATTTGTGTTGTAGATACTTTAGGTGAATCTAACTCTCTTTTGCTTCCCAAAAATGCAATGCTCACAAAATTTTAACTTACTAGTACTCTGTCCATTATGAAGTCCTCTTCTGCTCAGTTCAATCATTTTATTCTCACTCATTTTCCCAAGACACAAATGACATAGTTTAGTAACATCAACACCAGACAACAAATGAGTAGTAACAGTTGCATCATCCGTGACCATAGAATCCTACAGGACATATAATTGGATAGACCTTTTCTGTCACTCCATTAGAACAATGGTACATTTCCTAGCTTTCAAAACTCCACATTTACCAGTGTATTTGTCCCCTTCTGAATCAAGAGTACTCAAAGAGATAAGATTTCTCTTCAGATATGGATCATGTCTAACATCACCAAGTATCCTAACAACCCAATCAAACATTTTAACTCTAACTGTTCCAACACCAGCTTTCTTATAAGGTGCATTATGTCCCATTATCACAATAGCTTTAGAAACTGTTTCATATGATGAAAGCTAGACTCATTAGGATATATATAAAATGTGCAAGTTGAATCAAAAATCCAATCTTCATAAGGTTTGGAGTCACCATTAGAAATAATAAGAAGTTCTCCATCACTTTGGCCATGCAACATTGGCTTCACAGAAATTTTTCAATTGTTTTTTCTTCTAATTAACAGCAGCTATTTTATTCTTATTCTGCAACTTATAGCAGTCAGATTTGATGTACCCCTTTTTCTTGTAGTAATTACAAATTTTGTCTCTTTTTAGATTTGATATGCCCTCACATTACCACCATATTTCATCTCATGTGTCTTTCAACAAACATGTCTCTCTGATTGACCCTCGAATCCAACCACAAGCTACTTCATCTTTTCCTTAGAGAATGGAGTATCACATACTTCATCCATGGTAAGATGTCACGACTACATAAAGTAGTATCTTTGGAAATCATATATGAAGAGGGCAGTAGACAAAACAAATCAATCCTAAATCTTATTCATCGTACTTAACTTTCATGGTCTCCGATCAAACGGTTATGTGATCTTCAATAGACGTGTTTTCTATCATGCTTTGAGAATATGGATGCTATTTAAGATGCGATTTACTAGTTAGACTTTTGTCATGCATAAATGCTCAAATTTTATCCATAACGCAGTAATGATTTTCTCCTTTGGACTTCCTATAGTATTTGATTTGATAGATGAAGATTAATTTGAGATAGGACTTTTTGATCTTTACGTTATTTTCTCTCATGCGTCCTAGATGATGGCATCAAACCATAGCAATGCATCATTCAAGTCTATTTATTCGAGAATAACCGTATCTTAACCTGCAATAAAGAAAATCTGGTGTTGCAATTCAAAGTAGAATATCGTACTTCATAGTTGCCATTACTGAAAATCAAACATCACTTTGATACTAGTTTGTTACATAAAAAAGGGAATAGACAATATATAAAATAAGAGCAAGAACATCCAATCACATCATGCACAAAATGATACATCACATCAATGCACTTAATCCTCTTATGGAACATCTAATCCTTAGTAAGAAAAATAACATTCTGACTATCACAATATACTGTAGAAATATGTAAGTCTTCACTAATTTCACCAATCAATCAACTCAACCACATAGCCTCCTTACATTCCTTTGCAATGGCCCTATACTCTGTCTATGTAGTATACAAAGCTATTGTATTTTGCAAAGTAGCTTTCCAACTAATAGCATTACCTTCAAGGGTAAACACATACCCTATAAGTAATCTATTCTTATAAAGATCTCCTGCATAATCTGAATCTACATACCCAATGACTCCATCGACATTTCTACCAAAATGCAAGCAAGCATTAGTAGAGTATCTCAAGTATCTGAATATCCATTGTATTTCTTTCAAATGTTCATTGCTAGGATTTTCCATGTACCTAATAGATGTATGTGTCAAAATTGGTCTTGTAAAAATCATAGTATACATAAGTGAACCAACTGCACTGGAATAAGGAGCCTGGGATATATAATAAATGTCTTCATCTAATTGAGGACACAATACAGATGATAATTTGAAGTGGGCAGCTAATGGAGTACTAACGGTCTTAACATTCAGCATATTGAACCTTTCAAGCACATTCTCAATGTATCATTTTGACTCTAATACAATATGTCAGTCTTTTTATCCCTTAAAATTTTCATACCAAGAATTTTATTTATTGCACCCAAATTTTTCATCGCATACTCTTTACTAAGTTGAGATTTCATATTTCTGACCTCTGTTTTATCCTTGGTTGTTATGAGCATATCATCAACGTATAATAGCAAATATGTGATTGATCAACCATCTTCCTTTCTAACGTACACACAACTATCATAAATACTTCTAATGAAACTATGAGTAGTCATGTGAATTGAACATTTTATAACACTACCTCGATGACTACTTTAGTCCATACAATGACTTCTTCAACAAGCACACATAGTCTTCATTTTCAGAAACTATGAAACCCTCTGGTTGTTACATGTAAATGTTCTCCTCAAGTTCTCCATGCAAAAATGTTGTCTTGACATCTATATGCTCAAACTCCAAATCAGTTTTTGCTACTAAACCAAGTAAAATTCGAATGGAACTATGTTTTACAACTGGTAAGAACAAATATGTGAAGTCAACACTTGGAATCTGACTATAGCCCTTTGCTACCAATCTGGTCTTATACCTAGTATCTTCAATCCCTAATGTCCCTTCCTTCCTTTTGAATACTCACTTGCAGCGAAAATCCCTTTTATCCTTAGGTAATTTCACCAAGTTCCAAGTACTAGTTTTATTCAATGACTCCATCTCCTCTTGCATATCAATCAATCATCTACTAAAATCACTACAACTGATTGTCTCTGAATATGTAGTAGGCTCATCAGCAGAATCAATACTTTCAACCACACTCAATGCATAAGCTAATAAATATGTTTCTCCATACTTCTGTGGAGGTCTAATCAATCTGTAAAGTCTATCCTTAGTAATTAAATATTATGGTATTGTTGGTAGTGTAAGCAAAGTAGGAAAAGTATTACTATCTATCAACTTTGGACTAGACCGATATATAGTAGACTATTTTGAAACCTCTAACGTTCCCCTGGACCAATGTCCAGCTCCACCTGAGTTGAATGATTATATTCCTTACTTTTATCAGAATACCCACGAGCTGAACCATGAAATATTACAAGTTCATTAAATACTACATCTCTACTAACCACCACTTTTCTTGTCTCAAGACACCACAATTTATACCCATTTCACATCGAATTTATATTCAAGAAAGATACAATTTCTAGACCTAGGCTCCAACTTTCCATTATCCACATGAATATAAGTAGGACACCCAAATAATTTTAAATCAGAATAACAAGAAAGTTTATTAGACCATACCTCTTCTGGTATCTTTTTCTCAATGGTAGCTAAGAGTGAGTGACTAATCAGAAAACAAGTTGTAGTAACAATTTTAGCGCAAAAAGTCTTAGGCAATCCAGAATTTGAAAGCATATAATGAATATTTCCATCAAAGTACTATTCATGCATTCTGCCACACATTTCTGTTGAAAAGTTTCAGGCATTGTCAAGTGTCTTAAGATGTCTTCAGCCTTTTAAAAGCGATTTAATTCATCTGAACAAAACTCCAACTTATTATCTGTGTGTAAACATTTTACCTGCTTTGTAGTTTACTTTTCTATCAATATTTTCCAATCTTTGAATGTCCTAAACACATCACTCTTCTATGTTAAGAAGAATACACAAACCTTCTTAGAGAAGTCATCAATCACTGTCAACAAGTAATAAGCACCTCCTTTTAAATGCACCCTGAGAAGTCTCCAAAGATCTAAATGGATATACTCAAGTGTTCCTTTATGCTGTGTCTTCCTTCCTTTAGTGGATCTCACTCTTTTCTGTTTCCCAAATACACAATGCTCATAAAATTTTATCTTGCTTGTCTTATGCCCATCAAGAAGTCTTCTCCTACTCAACTTTACTATACATGTCTCACTCATATGCTCAACTCACATATGTTAAAGTTTAGTAACTTTCCCATCAGTTAAAGAAGAAGTAGAAACAACTGCATCTCCTGAAATTGTAGAACCCAGCAAAATGTATAACATTGTAGAGTTTTTCTATTCTTTCATAACAACAAGAGTTTCCCTACTCACCTTCATAACTCTACCTTCATTAGTGTATTTATGATCCTTTGAGTTTCTAATAGCTCGATCGAATATTCAAATTCTGACTGTACCAACTCCGACAATTTTGTAATTTTCCATAACCACGGCACCTCTCGAAACTCTTTCATATGTTGTAAACCAGTCCATGTTGGAATACATATGGAAAGTACATACCGAGTCAAGAACCCATTCCTCACAAGCTTTGGAACTCATGTCAAAAATTACAAGAAGCTCTCCTTCACTTTGTCCATTTTCCACAGCACCAGCCTCCATTGTGTTAACAATTGCTTTCTTTTAGCAGTAGTACTAACAGCTTTATTTCTATTTTTCAATGAATAGCAACCAGCTCTGATATTCTCCTTCTTCTTACAATAATAACATTTTCTCTGTATGTCTAAATTTCAATCTGTCCCTCACATTCCTACTAAAATTCCTATCTTGATTTATCCCATGAAAAACTAGGCTTTCACCTTGACTCCCAGATCCTCCAGCAAAATGCCTCATATTCTCCTTAGATAGTAAAGCATCATAGACTTTTTCGATAGTGAGAATATCCCGACTATAGAGAATAATATCTATAAAAGTCACATATGATGGTGACAACGAGTACAACAACATCAAAGCCAAGTCCTCCTTGTCATACTTAACTTCCAATGTCTCTAAATTGGCCACAATTTCTTTGAACATAGTTAAGTGATCATCCAATGACGTACCTTCAGACATTCGATGAGAATATAAGTCTTATTTCATGTGTAACTTGCTGGTCAAACTCTTTTTCATGAAAAATTGCTCCGACTTTATTCACAATGTAGGTGCACTTTTCTCCCTTGGAACATTCTGAAGAATTTGTTTTGATAGATGTAGATGAATTTGAGACTGGGCATTACGATCCCTACTCTACTTTTCATTCTACGTCCAGATTAAAGACATCTTATTAAAGTCAAGCAAAGTTTCCTCCAAATCCATCTACATGAGAACTACTCCCATCTTCACTTGTCATAATGTAAATCTAGTGTTTCGATCCAATAACAGAATATCATATTCAACATTTTCATGCGTAATAATCAATCTTACTCTGATACCACTTGTTATGAATTGAGAGCAAGATAATGACAATAATGAAATAAACAAGAACTAGCTAACAACACAAGGATTTATGTGGAAACCTAAGATGGGAAAAAAGACAGGCAAATGAGAAGAAATTCAATATAATAATAGTAATTGTATTTATAACAAGATCTCAATACTCTCAATTAAGATCCAAAACTCTTAAGATATTGTATGAATGTTATAGTAACAATACAATCTATATATATATATATAAACTCTAGAAATGAAGTTGTAGATAAATAGGAGTCCAAAAAATGAGTCAAAATGCGAAACAAGCATTGGTCGAATAACCCTACCGCTTGAGCGACAGGCATGCGGTAGGCGAGCGACAACTCCGTCACTCAAGCGCTAGGAGAGCAACAGGCCAGCGACAAGCCTCTAGAGAAAATATGCATGAATCGCTCGAGCGGCAGGCTAGCGAAAATGTGACGACTTTTCTTCCCAATCCATAATTTTCATTTTTTTTAAAACTATTTCAATCGAAATTTCAATACCCGCTAGGATTTTGATCAAACTACAACAATATAATAATTAATTTGTTCAAATTGTACAAAATAAGTATCTTTTAAATGAATGTAAAATTGCCACTGAATTTCCAATTTTGTCATTTTATGTCATATTTACGGGATTGAAATTACAAGTGATGTCAAATCATGGCACAATTTGGTAACTTTAATTAAAAAAGTGAAAAACAGTAAAAGTTAGTTAACAACAAAACTCCCAGCCATTCCTTAATCATCCTTAGCGGCTGGTAATCAATTATCCTTCAGCAACTAATTTGCACGTTATGGTCCAGTATTATTTGTATCATCACACCTATTTCAAAAATTAAAATATATATAGAAAATGATATTATGGGTTTCCAAACGTGTTGCATCTTGGGAATTAAGAAACTTTGTTTCTGAACTTTTGTTAAAGGAAAAAATATATATATTATCTTCAAAAAACCATTTTACCATGTACTTATTTTAAGAAGAAAAGCATGTCAGTACATGAATATTGCTATTTGTAATTAGTGCATACTTATCAATAGTCGATGTAGCATTTGACGGAAATAAGCACTGATTACAAACAACAAATTCTTTAATGAATCCAGTTGTCCATGGTGATATTTGCATACCAATTTCATCTGGTACAACATGGACTTTGGGAAGTTTGCTCTCCCAGCCAATTATTGCATATTTTTGCTCCATTTGAAAGAAATTATCAGATTGCACGAGGAATACACAATGGTTGCAAGAGGATTATTTTCTCTTTTTAAAAATTAATATTTACTTGGAACTTATTTTATTCAATTTTTCAACATTGCACATAAAAACGTGAATTTTTTTATTAACACGGTCTTTGTTAGAATTTTGGGGTCCATCTTAGAAGGTCAACCTTATAAGAGGAGTAGCCACAAATTCTTTATAAATTGGTTTATATTTTCATCATCAGTCAATGTGATACTTTAATACGCCCCCTCACACACAGAGTGGACCATGCCAAACAACTGTGAATAAATCGATATTGGAGGCACCCAACATTGCAAAACTGGGCCGATCTGATACCATGTTAGAAATGAAAAAGAAGAGATAGAAGCCTGCTATTGCAGAGAAGAAGAATGTATTTCTATTCAACTTGAGGATTACAATGCATATGATGCTCTATTTTTAGAGAAAATTACTACAAATCTAACAAACTAATCTACTACAGAAGCCTCTAGAATGAGGGGAATTTGGACAGGAATTGACGTCATGCTGGAAGAGTGAATTGTTGCATGTGGAATCTGTTGCTGAGCTGGCTGATCTGCTGTGGCTAGAACACGTGAACAGCAGGATGGGGATGGTATATTCCAACACACCCTCCTCAAGATGGACTATGGGCCATCTTGAAGATTAAAGTCTAAAACATGGATGCAAAGCCTTCTTCATTTGCTGCTGTGAATGGCTGCAGCAGAGACTAGGGAAAGAGCTGCTGCATCCTCTGGAGCATTCCATGAGGTTGAAGGAAAAGTGAAAACACTTGTTGACTATGAGGATGCCAGCTTCTACTGTATGCTCCTCCACCAGTGTCTTTTTCACCTTTGTTGGATCTGATGCCCTAGCATAGTCACAGGATCCGAAACTGGAAAGGAGTTGAGAAGACTAATTGGCAGATGATCAGATCTGAAGTGAAAGTTATCTTCAGATGAATGAACATGAATCAAAATCTACTATAAAAGCAGGAAAGGAGAAAATGAGATAGAACTCCATGAAATCATCTCTAGTACAAAGCTAGAGAGAATAACTCATCAATGGTTGAATTGCTCATTGAAGAGGAAGATCTGGGAATTCAGCTTCTGCCATGGAGATGCAAAAGAAGCTATACCAAGAAAAAGAGGCAGAGTTACTGCTACTGGTTCATGCTCCTGCTAATATGTTGTTGCTTGTTTCGATTTCTCAATAGTCTTCAACCATCGTATGTTGCCATTCGAATCGTGCAGGCAACCGTATGTGGCTAAGCTAACTGCACAATAGTGAGACAACTCTTTCCATCACACCGTGCTCCATTGTTTCTCCTTTCAATCCAACTCAGGGTCACGTTTGTCTGAATATGCCGACACAATATCATCCTCGTTAAAAAATAACGCTACATAGCATTAATGGTGCTATAACATCATATAAATCCAACTAAATGTAGTAATATAATCTCAATTAATCAAATATGTTATTTAGCCCCTTTTGGTGGGATTGAAATCAGATTTTTAGTAGATTTTGATAAAAATTGATGAAATGTATGCTTGAAAAGTTATGAGACTCGTAAAATATATAGTTAAAATTGTTTGTTGGCTTTGATTTATATTAAAATTTAGATTTTAATTAGTACCAAACAGGGACTTAGTGTCACTTAATATCACCTAAATCGGTATTTTATTACCCCTGACATTATAATAACATTATTCTCGTCAAGATGATTGAAGGATGCAATTATTACACACTATTCATGGTTACTAACTCGTTTGAGCCCCATTCTTGTTAAGAAAATAATTTTTTAAATAATATATTGATGTGAAATGTGTGGTTAAAAAGTAAATAAAAATTTTGGATTTACGTGTAATATTATTTTATGAAAAAATGTATGATTAAAGTGAGTCAAATTACTATTAAAAAATATATTTTGATAGAAAAAATAGGGCCCAAACAAGGGCTAAAAGTTCTATTACCAAGTCAAATATTGCACATTCACTTGGATTCCTAAGCTCCAAAGTCAGTGGATGGAACAGCTTGTTTTCTTGAATATCACTGTCATATTGTACAGAAACCTTTGAATTTAGACCACTAGCTACCCACTGATTATCGGACTTAATAAACAATCAAAATCCTAAATGATACGTTCACATATGCAAATTCCATTCTCACGTGCCAAACAGCAAAAGAATAATGAGACTCGGCGACGGGGAAGAGTTTTGAACCTTTGGGACTCCCTTTCTAACCCACAAAGGCCACTTGTATGACATTTCAAGCTTCTGGGGAGCAGAATCTGCCGTATGAATCTAGAAAAGTTTGAATATTGCCAATTTTCCAAAACGAGAGGTGGGTATTTTTCAATATAGACAGCATGTGTGGCTAATCTTAGGAAAAATTGTAAAAGTTACATTCAAGTAAATTTGTACTTCAAAACATGTCCATGTCTTTATTATCCAAGATAATATTTTGATTATGAAATTAGTACAATTATCTCTAACCATAGAAAACAAAAAGTAATACAAGTTATTTTTCATACTAGGATTTCTGTTTCGGCTACATTGAGTTCATATTTGTAAATGACTTCCATTCAAACTTCTTAATATAGTAGTATATTATTTGCAATTCCACACTAATAGTATTTTATAGCAACCCTCCTTTGTGACAACAACCTCCTTCACTGTTGACAAAGTCAATAAACAATAGATAGCATCTCACATTAAGTTCAAGACTGCAGCACTATATAAGTCAATTGTAGCTTCCATCTCATTTTGTGCTTCAACAGAAAGGTAGGAAGGCAGTAAATTTAAGTTTACTAACTCAAATTTTCTTTTGAGCATCTTTTGTGCAGTGAAATCCAATATGGAAGGCTCTTATGGTGCACCTGACTCTGTTCAGAAGAAATTTGCTTTGCCTGTAGATTCTGAACATAAAGCCACTGAATTCAGATTATTTTCAGTTGCTGCTCCTCATATGCGGGCATTTCATCTGTCGTGGATTTCTTTCTTCGCCTGTTTCGTCTCCACTTTTGCTGCTCCGCCCCTCCTTCCCATCATTCGTGATGATCTTGATTTAACGGCTACAGACATTGGAAATGCAGGAATTGCAGCAGTTTCAGGCGCAGTTTTTGCTCGAGTTGCCATGGGAACAGCTTGCGACTTGTTCGGTCCTCGATTAGCCTCTGCTGCTCTCACCCTTATAACTGCACCAGCTGTTTACTGCACTGCCATTGCCAATTCTGCTGCCTCGTTTCTTTTAGTCCGGTTTTTCACTGGCTTCTCCCTTGCAACTTTTGTCTCAACCCAATTCTGGATGAGCTCCTTGTTCTCTTCTAAGGTCGTTGGCACTGCGAATGGCATCGCTGGAGGCTGGGGCAATCTTGGAGGTGGCGCAACACAGCTTATCATGCCTCTGGTCTTTGGCCTTATCCATAATATTGGTGCAACTAAGTTCACAGCTTGGAGAATAGCATTTCTCATCCCTGCCCTGTTTCAAACTCTATCAGCATACGCTATTTTCTTCCTCGGCCAAGATTTACCTGATGGAAACTACTCACAACTGCATAAATCAGGAGATAAACACAAAGATAGTTTCTCACAGATTTTCTATCATGCAATTACAAATTACAGAGGGTGGATCTTGGCATTAACTTATGGTTATTGTTTCGGGGTTGAACTTACTATAGACAACATAATTGCACAGTATTTCTATGATAGATTCAATGTGAACCTTCATACTGCTGGAATTATTGCAGCCAGTTTCGGATTGGCAAATTTATTCTCACGACCCGGTGGGGGAATTCTATCAGATATTATGGCAAAGAGGTTTGGAATGAGAGGCAGACTATGGGCATTGTGGATAGTTCAGACAATCGGTGGCATTTTCTGCATTCTTTTAGGCAAAGTAGGATCTTTGGGTGTTTCGGTCGCTGTAATGATTATATTTTCCATCTTCGTGCAAGCTGCGTGCGGCCTTACTTTTGGAATCGTTCCTTTTGTTTCAAGAAGGTATTTTCTCTACAAGTCATTCACATTTTATTACAATTTTGTTTGTGTGGGCTGTAATATACTTACAGAATTGCTATAGGAACAGGGTCAATGACCGGGTTTTATACAGATATACACTTGACAAATTTTCATTGGCAGATAAAAAAAAATAAAAAATAAAACTGCCAATCATAAACTGCCTGGAAACAGCCCGTCATTGAGCCTGTTCAATCAGCTTTTTCCATATACTTATTTCATTGATTGCTGATCAACTTAGTAATGACTCATCAGGTCTTTGGGCATTATATCTGGAATGACGGGTGGAGGTGGAAATGTAGGTGCGGTTCTAACTCAAGTAATTTTCTTTAGAGGATCAAGATACTTGACAGAAACCGGTATAACACTTATGGGGGTTATGATTATATGCTGCACCCTCGTAATTATGTTGATATACTTCCCACAATGGGGTGGAATGTTTTTCGGTCCATCTTCTGAAGGCACTACTGAAGAAGACTACTACATGTCTGAATGGAATTTGGCAGAGAAAGAGAGAGGCATTCACATGGCGAGCATGAAATTCTCTGAAAACAGCAGAAGTGAAAGAGGCAAACGGGTAGGATCTGCACCCTCACCAACCGATGGGATTCCAAGCACATACGTGTGATTGAAGCATCGAAGTAAAGCATCTTTTTCTACTAAAATTGAAGTTTTATATGCTCAAATATAGTTGGCAAAGTCTATAAATAAACATGAGAATTGTCATCTCTGTCATCTTATTAGTTATTGCCTCAAATCCCAAGCTATAAAGATTTAATGTTTGTAATTCCTTCTTCCTTTTCTGTAATATCGTTGTGCTTGTACGCAACATTCTTAGCTATGAAATGCATCAAAAAAATGAAATATAAGCAGAAATAAATCAATTTTGAGTGTCGATTATTATCAAGCATGCTTTAAGCAGTATGAATGAATATTTACTGGCCTATTTACACCTGCAATAAAAAAAAATAAAAAATAAAAAAAAGATATGTAGAAGGACGATGCAAATTTCTTTAATATTTCACCTTAACTAATTGTTGGGAAAATCATTGTTCAATCATACATAAACACCATTGTAATCAAACATTCCCCTAGCATAAAGAAATCACAGAAGCTGTAAAATAAGAATGGCCGAAAATGGAGTGTTACTTCCCTTTCTTTGGTATCGAAAGTTAGGCTCAGGAACACCCTTCCATACTTTGCAATTCACCTTCTAGAGAGAGCTAAAGAACCGGCAAGAACCTTTCCTCACTTGGCTTGGGTCATCGATCAAGAGATCTACCAATAGTTGCCAAGAATCACCCCTCAATCATCACTAAGCCCTCAAGAAACACTAAGAGAACCCAGCTCTATTTCATGCCTGAGTTTTACACAACAATCTCACAGGAAATAGAGAGATAGTCGTGAGTCACCCAAAATGAGAGAGAGAGATTCTTATTTTTTCGAAAAATTGGAGAGTCTTATCAAACAAGCAAGTGGAAGAAAATATCTCATGAGAAGGAATAAATCCCAACCATTGATCTCATCCAAAGGTTCACAATAAAACTAAACTAGCACAATCCTAGTGAAGACCAAGTCACCAATAAGTGTACAAAACTTAGGCATCGTTGGTCAAAGTCACAAATAGCACTAGATGAAATAGAGTTAAGAGAACCACAATTCTCACACTAATGTATACAGCAGCACCAGATCCTAATAGATTGTAGCATCTGTTATTGATTTTCATAAATACGAACAATAAAGGGGAAATTATAAGTCGTACTTCCAGCCATAGCAATCAGATATAAAGGTCATTCTAAATGACGGGAATTTGAAATTTGAAACGACTTGGTGGAAATTTGAAATTTTAAACGACTTGGCTAAGTTTATCATGGAAAATCACAGGCTGCATAGGAGATTGGAAACCTTCTTTTCTCAATTCATATTTGTATGAATAGGATTTTGATGGGTTATCTACTACGGCCATGTGCCAAAATATCATGGAATAAGGAACTGAACTTTATAAATGACACTAATGAAACTAAATAAGTTAGTTCAATAATGGGCCATATTAGTACGCATCATGAATAATATTGGATACGTGTTTCTAACATCCTTAGTATAAAATGCAACGATAATTAAGGTGTTGATTCTAAAGAACATACGAAAGAGTAATGTTATTTATCACATAACAAGGTGACAAGTACCAGTTGGAAAGAAGAAAACCTTGTACGTTGAGTTATATTGCAAAGTTACGCTGCATTCTTCATGTTATCCGCATCAATTTTCTAGAGTATATTTAAGTCTAAAATTTAAATGAACGAAATATCATTTTAATTTTATTGCATTAATCAATAAGGAAAAATCCCCTTGGACTGTCAGCCTCCCTCCAATTAGGAGTGTCCCGATGTCAGCCCCCCTCCAATAAGGGGTGTCCCGGGTTTGACCCGGGACATAATCCCCCGTCCCCATAGCTCTTCTCAATCAATAAACCTTAAAGGTGCACTATCTATCTATCATTAACTTAAAAGAGAGGATGATAAAGATCAATATTCATTCTGGTGGCAAAGCTTTCACACGAGTTTCCCACAGTTCACTACAAAGTACCTTTTTTTTTTTTTTACCTTTTCTCATACCTTTTCTTATATCTATCTCTATCTGAAGAGAAAAAATGAAAGGGGCGATTTTCGTCTGACTGATGAAGAGGAGAAAGAAGATGAAGATAACGAAAAAGAAGGATCTATCACGGCAGCTGATGCGGAGAAGGAGCTCAATGTCATTGATCCTTTCCTTTTCACTTTTCCTTTTCCTTTCCCATTCCCTTTCCGTTTCCCTTGAAGAGCAGAGTTTCTTTAGTTTTAATAGCAGAGAAAGGAGTTCATTTGGGTTCCAATAACTTGTAAAAGCCACGAGGCCGTGGTGTTGGTGCCAGTAGTGATGGGGTTCTGGCCGGAAGAAAGAGAAATCACCGGTGAACCTACTATGGGTATTGAAGCTTTTTGAGAAAGAATTGATACTCACATGACTTTTGATGGTAACGACGAGAAACTCACGGTATTAAAAAAATCTTGAGGTTGAGTCATCAAGGTTAAATGTGCCACATCTTTTGATGGCTTTGGTGGAAATTTCACGGCCCTGACATGTTTAAGTTTGAGACATAAAACTATAGGGAGTGAAATTGTGCAGGTGGGGGACACGAACTCCATTTCTGGAGTTGAAAGAGGATACACTATTTGTGGCTTTAGGAAAAGATGTGGAGGAGTAAAAATCTTCTCATGTGGTCTCTGCATAATTCCAGGAGAAAGAAAATTTGCATTGTTCATATTCATCAACCTGTTGAAAGGTATCCATGAGTTAGAACTCTTTTTCTGAATTATTTTTGTATTTCATTTTTGTTGTGATACGGGGATTTTTAATTGATTTTTGTTATTGTGTGTTTGTATGTTTAGTTGAACTGTGTTGGTGCATTTTAATAATTCATTTATTATATTTTCTTTAATAAGTTAGGAAAGTGAAAAATTGGAGGTTTGGAAAATAAAAGGTAGAAAGGTTCAACTGTTTATGACACCTCTTTATTTTGGGTGGCCTATTTTTACCTATAAATATTATCATTTATTGGTCATTCATCAATACGCCACAACAATCACAATTCTTTTAACTTTTCTCCTTATATTCTCACTCATTTTCCTTGAGAAATTATTAAGCAAAGAAGGGTGTTTCTTTTAGTGAAGCTTTGAGCTCAACTACTTGCGCAGAGTTTGTTTGAGTCATACGATGAATAGTTGGGATATTGTATCTTGGAGGGGACAAGTCATAGAGAAGTTTTGTTGTAGCGTGTTTTAGGCTTTGTCAACCGTAGAAAGTTTGAATCTCCTTAAAAAGAGCGAGATAACCGCCCCTCGGTCCATCCGATTTCATTATCTTTCTATTTATTTTGTAACTCCATTTTTTATTTTTTAAATTTCACCAACAATTTTAAGGTGATTCAAACAAATGAAGCTGACACCTAAGAAGCCTATTGACAACGTCAAAGATCTCAACAAACCCTTTCGTTTTAAGGGAGCTCATTTTAAGAGGTGGAAGAGCAAAGTCCTATTTTATCTCATTCTTCTCAAAGTCTCCTATATCCTCACCGAGAAGAATCCATTCAAGTTATCTACAGATGATATAAACGAAGAGGAACTTCAAGCTTATCAAGGAAAGGTAGAAAAATATAACAGAGATGAGTAGAATTATCTATGTTAAATCTTGAATTGCCTAGCGGATAATTTTTATGATTATTGCCAATTACACTATTTGGAAGATCTTGGCATTAGCTTGGAAAGAGGCACAGTGGAAGCAAAGATTGGGTGCTAAATGGCTCTGTGTTGAAAAAGTAAACCAAGATAGGGTTTGTACCGATTTGGGGGTTCTAGTGCAAGGGTTTGTGTGATTGAATAGACCGTAATTGAGAAGAAGGTGATGAAAAGAAAACATCGAATTGGGACACGACAGGGGTCCCACATTATTGGCAGTAGGTATACGGAATGTGGAGGCAACGTGAAAAATAAAATTTTAAAGATTTGAAATTTTGTGTGGCACATATAAAAAAAATTTGGGTATAATTTATAAAAATAAAAAGTTTGAGATTGCAATTGGGTTTTTTTTTTTATTATTATTATTTTATTATTTTAATTTGGCAATTTTTACCTTTTTAATGGTTAAACTAGAGGAATTGGACATTATGGTGGTTTTCTACACTTAAAAGGTTGTAGGTTACATTCTGCGTTAAAGGTTTCAAACATTGACATTTTTTGCTATTTTCAATAGGTGGGGGTTTTATGCTATTAAACCTTTTAAAAATCATAATTTGAAGTTTAGGGATAGACAAAATGTTCAGACCAAACCAAACTAATCCAAAATCGAACCAATAAAAAAAATAACAGTTTTGGTTCTTTGAATCGAGAACCATTTGGTTCCAATTCTAGTTTGATTCTAGTTCAAGAACCGAGAATCGAAACCAGAACCAAACTTAATATTTTATTTTATATATATATTAATTAGTGGAGAACCTAATTTTCTATTCATTGGAGATACCCCATTAATTGAATATAGTTTTTTAATCGATTTTGGGTCATTGGAGGCAGACAACTCAATAGTTGTGTACACCATAATTTTGTATTTATTTGAATCATTTCTCCTTCACTCTTTTTCAATTTACACAACGTCGTAACATGCTAGAACCGCATTTCATAAAGTCGGTGAGGTCTTTTTTAAGATCGAAAAATGAAATTGGTCAGTTGCTTAAAAAGTCTTTAAACTATTTGTTTTATCTTAATTGTTTGATGAGTTATTTGTGTTACTTACAAACAGAGGAAAATCCATTAAACATTCATGGAATATTAAACGTTAATGTTGCATATAAAAGTGGACTATAAATTTTTTCCACAATTCATTCTTTATTATAGGAGTGTGCCTTCAAAACTACTGCAATTAAATTAGCGAATCATTACTGTTACTTACTAAACAATTTTTGAATGAGAATGAAAATTGATTTGTGTATTCAAATTATGATTATATTTTGTTTGTTAGTTTAAACTTTTTTTATCTTGATGATTGAAAGTTAAAATTGTTGAATGTTTGATGTTTATTTATTTATTTTTTATTTAGGTCTATATTGCTTAACTTATATGGTGCAAATATGAAAATTTAAGAAATGGAACTAGAACCAAACTAGAACCGAACTATTCGGTTTGGTTTGGTTCCATATCTTGAAAAAAACAACCATTTAATTCCATTATCAAAAAAATTATTGTTTTATGGTTCATTTCGATTCTCTTGAAATCAAAATCAAATGGAACCATGTCAACGGTCAACCCCTATTGATTGAAGTCTATGAAGATACTTGTAAGGAGAATGGTGATTTCCAGTTACAGAGACTACAAAATGTAGGGACTAGATTGCAAAATGGTGAAATTTATATTTTAGATGATAACACGACCAAGTTAGGATTCTTTAATGATGACAAACATAATTAGACTATACTGATTTTGATTCGAGAAAGTTTTAATAAATTTAAGATTTTATGAGATTAAAGTAAAAATAAGTATTGAGATCAATAATGATTTAGACTAAATTTGTATTTATTGGAGGATCGAGGATTATCCTATCAATATTAAACTCATTCCGCAACTTGTATACTCCCAAAAAAAAATGATATAGAAGTAATTGACACGAGAGCTCCTCTAACTGAATTTCATTCAATTAGGTCGAATTTCTTTAAAAACTTCTACCTTCTTTAGAATATCCTGAATAGTAAAGTCTTTTTAAGGAAATATAGAATAGTAGGAACATTTACATGAGTTTGATTCTTCAATGGATCATAAAAACCTACTTTTTGAAGATATTTTCCTTCTTCTTGAGATAGAACGTCAATTGCAACGATTTGATAGACGGCTCATTGGGATAAACGTAGATGAACAATACCCCATAGAAACATATAGGAAGTCCTTTGCCGACAATTACGTATTTTTATTTTGTCAGAAGAGTCCCGCGAGTATTTTGGCCTTGGGATTTGACGACAAACTTAAAAAGCCACATACAGACGCTTTATATCCAATCATACGTTTGCATCATCCGTCTTACAACGACTGATGTAATAGAGTTAGCCGATGCTTATTACCTAGATACTATCATTGCTTCTTCTATGAGAAAAGAAGTTCACAACCCGTAGGTCTTCTACCTCAATGCGACATTACTTCGTCAAGCTTTCGCTCATTGTGAAATTTTTTCCGCATCTACTGATGATTGCTTTGATAAGATATTGCCCCCACCAACTAGCTAATTAGATGTAATCTCCTCTTTGAGTAGATTCCTCCTTTTGCTCCTTAGCTTATGGAGAATGAGTAGTCGTTTCCAGCTATTCTTCACCTCCCAAGGGAAGGTTCCTACGCATTACTCACCCGTTTACTACTGAAAACACCACTTCTCGTCTGATTAACACGTGTTAAGCATGTCATCGACGTTCATCCTGAGCCAGGATGGAACTCTCCATGAGATTTATAGTTGCATTACATATAGCTTTCTTGTTCGTAGATGAAGTGGATTCAAAATTGTCTCACTCCAAGGCATAACTTGTATCCATGCTCTTCATACTTGCCCGAACTTCGCTTCCACAAATATAGTCATCACTACCTTCCTCACGTCAATCCCACGAGCCTCTTATCCATATCCATTCTCATTAAATCACAGCAGGGGAGCAAATTCAAATAGAATAACTTACATTGGGTTTAGAGATAATCAAGCTCGAACTCATGACTTTCACCACGTCAAAGTGGCACTCTACCATTGAGTTATATCCCTTCCCTGCCTTGTCAAGAAATAGAATTGACTAATCCTAAGTCAAAGGATCGAGAAGCTGAAAGCCACTATTCTTGAACAACTTGGGCCGAACATTCTTTTCATAGTATTACGAATATGAAAATAATGGTCAAATTCCCGTTAAATTGTCAATTGCCCCTGTTGAAAATAGGATTGATTAGCAATTCCCGAGGAACTGCAGTTACCTCTCTTTTCCATTTTCATTTCGATTCTTAAGAATACATACAAGGTTCATCACTACAAAAAGGATAACGGTAATTTCCCCATTAACTACTTCGTTTATGAATTTCATAATAATATAAATATATGTCACACCCATTTTTTTTTCCTCTTTTCGGATGGTAAACATTTCTTAGAACATGGAGTTGAACCAAATCCATGTTTGAATTAAAATTGAGATATTGATGCAATTTCTTTCTTTCTAAATTAGATAGATTCATATCTGTAAAAGTTTAAGGTGGCGAACTCAATGGAATCAGTTATAGTGATCTTGCTACTGTAAAAAAAAAAAAAAAAAAAAAAAATGCTAAACGCGCACAAGTGGATGAAACTTTTGAATTAGATTGTGTTACTTAATATTATCGTAACAATATTGAGTTCAATTGGTAGCTCGTAATTAATCATGAATATTAAATTCGAAAAAAATTATTTTGAATAAGATCAAACTAAATTAGAATTGATAATATATATATATATATATATATATTTATTTATTTATTTAAATGAATTTTTAAGTAATCCATTTTTTAAGAAATTAGTAATTTAATATGGCCTTCTATCATATAGCGTTTTTCATATTGGTTGCCCCTTAAGATTTAAGGTCCTCTGCGAATTTAATTTTTATAAAAATGAAATAAGGGGTCAACATAACTCCCTCTATAAAATATTTTCTTACTATACTGTAACGCAGCACGCCATCCACAAATTCAATCCTTTAGTGGAAACTAACAAGTCAATTTAGCCGTCTGCGCCCGAAATGATGACTATTGAATTTATATTTCCTATTCCTGACCACATGACCTCATGTTTAAAATGTTAATTTTATTATTTTGCCCCTTTTTGAGTTTAATTTTTCAAGATTTATTTCTTTAAAATTTATTTTCAAATATAATTATATTCTTACCATAATTTTTATTAATTATACCACGTTTCAATTACAATGAATGTCCCTAACTTTTACACTTCTGTCCGTAACCTTTTTTTTTTAATGTCAATTTCTTATCATCAACGTTCTATTAATTTGGACATCGTGGTTGTGATAAAAGTTTTTTAAATTTATTTTGTCAATAAATTAAAAAATTAGCAAATATTAGCGACATTTATTAAATTGAAAATGTGACGTCAATAATAAAAACTGCAGTGTAAATATAAATACCCATTTTCAATCACACTTATCTTTATAAAATAAGTTTACTTGTAAACTAAAAACTTTTCCATACTCTTTAACAACATATTCGTCCAAACAAATGGGGTTATTTAGGGTAAGCATGCAGTGTATCAACGTGACTCAAAAACAAATAAACATTAATGACAAATTTTCAAAATTTAGAAGCTAACCCATATTTTTTATTTTGTTTCGTGTAAAGATTTGTTTTCTTTCGAACAAGAGTCATAACATAGCACGAAATAAAAACAAAAAGTCAAATAAACCTGTTCACAAGTGATGGCTATCCCGGTTTGATTTTCATTTTAGGGGAAAAATGCATTCTGAATAATTGATTGATCAAGAATGTATATGTTAAAAAAAAAAAAAAAAAAAATTTAGATTTACGTGTAATATTATTTTATTAAAAAATGTGTAATTAAAAAAAATAATAATAAATTTTAAGAAAAATGAAAATCAAACAAGCTAAGCAGCTGCAAATTAAGTCGATCAGAGGTAAAGTAACAGCAGTGCAGTATTGACTGGGGTTAAGTCAACTTTTGTTTGATTGGACTCGCCTTTCTAAGCAGCCAAGCCTTGTAGATTTATCAAATATTTAATTAATATTATTTTGTTAAAAAAATTCAATTTTGTGTACTATAAAATAGCTGCCAGTCAGAAATATTTTTAATCAATCTTTCACGTTTAACATAATTATATCTTTAAGTCGTAAAAAATCTATATTATTATTATAAACTATCTCAGCATTTAATTATCCTTTATAAAAGATAATATATGATAGTATTTTAATTATGAATCCTTTTTGGAATTTCGATTTGAAAAGAAAACTTCCTTTTTGGAATTTCGACTTGAAAAAGAAAAGTTCTGTGTTCGATTTCAAAGAAAGATAAAATCTAAACGAATATCCAAACACAACTAAATGCAATTTTAGACCCTGTTTGTTTTTATCTCATGTGTGGAACCCATAACGACTATATTTTTCATTCTCATTTTACAAATAATGAGAATCATAACTTTCAAATCTAATTTTTTTTAATTTTTAATTTTTTTTATTTTTTAGGGGGGTCTGATTGAAAGCTAACAACTTCAAAATAAATTTAAAGCATGAATGGTTTGGTGGGAAGATTCAAATCCATCATCTATTGTAATTTCAAGCCATTTAAAGAACATTAATTAGTTTAGATAAGTAGAAAAAAGTTTTCATGTATTTTTCATAAAAGTTGATTGAGAAATAGTTGAAATTTATAATTAATTTAAAGAAAGTGACTTTGTTACGAAATCATATAAATCATTTTTCCACCATATGACTATGACACTGCATGACCTTTAATTTCTATCACCATCATCCATATTGGTCATTAACCAACCGCAAAAACGTTCAAATTAGGTGCAATACGTCTAAACATTACACAATTTAAAAAGGATAGTAGTAAGAAATACATTTATAATTTATTAGAAAAGAATCGAAGGTTGGATCTTTTCTCCAACACTTTGAAAATATACGTGACAGAAAATTTACAAGCTGTTATTAAAGGACATTTAGTTGATACATAATACAAATTTCAAATCAATATCACAAACAAGTGTCGTTTGCCGTAAAAATGAGTAAAAAATACAAATGAATAATGTCATTTTGCCAAATGAATTTGACATCCTGAATGACAGATGAAGGAGTGGCATTCTGTCAAGGAATGTGACAAATCTGTTTAATAATGTAGCAAGATTGAATACAAATGTCGTAAGCTAAAAGCAAAAATCAGATGGTCCGCATTGGTGCCACGAGATGTGTGAACGTTTTGTAGAAGGCCAACGAATAAAGTGTGCAAATTAAGGTGGACGTTCCATATTTGAACCAATAAAAAATATGAATTAATTGTGGCAGTATTTATTTTACCAACTGGACGGTCCACATAAGTAGGTTGGTTGGTAGTGATGTGTCTTATTTGTACACTTGTTCCCGCTAAAATAATAAACCAATATATATTAGTACAAATTTGTAGCATAATTCCACAAAAATCTTGACCCGAAATTCTCTTACCTATAAATACAGGTAGCAGAATCCCAAGATTCATAGTGTGGCTCTACGCATTACCTGACATTCTTGAATCCTCTTTTGGGTCTTCTTTAAACAGTAAAGATCTTAAATTTCTTTCTAGTTTTTTGGGTTATTTTTTATATTATGATTGGATTAAAGATTAACAGATCTGAAATTATTTCAATTTCAAAGTAGTTCTTGATTGATTTTAATCTGGGTACAGGTTGAAAAGAAATGGCGAGGAAGAAGATCAGAGAGTATGATTCCAAGAGGTTGTTGAAAGAGCATTTCAAAAGGCTTTCTGGATCTGAATTGGAAATCAAATCTGCCCAAGTAATTTCAATTTCTCATAATTTAGTTTGTAGTATTAAGATTTGAGATTTCATATTAAAATTGACTCCTCCTTTGAATTTTAGTCACATCGAAATGCTGGCTTGGGATTTGGGACTTTGTTGTTTTCTTCAAATAATTAATTTAATTTTGTGATTATGGGTTACTTATTTTTACAAGATCTACAATTTGTTGGTTGAGTGAAAGTTTGATGTTGGTAGAGAAGAAAGGAACAGATGAAAATTTGGTTAAGGAATTAAGAAATAATAATAAAAAGCTGGTTAAAGCTTCCTTGGACCCTATTATTTTCTTAAATAATTAACTTATTTTTACAAGATTATCTTAAATTTGTTGGTCATGTGAAAGTTTGATGTTGGTAGAGAAGAAAAGGACAGACAGAAATTTGGTTAATGAATTCAGAAAGAACAAAAGCCTTGTGGTTGGTTACCTGAATCTAATTTCACCTTATTGTGTAAACTTTAGATAAGACTTTGTCATCTACTCCTATGCATGTGCTGTTCTTTGGCAGATCGAAATCTGTGTTTTTAATTATTATTTTTATCATCCATGGCTGTCTTTTGATTCCCTTATTTAACGTTTTGTTTTTGTTCTGACCAAATGAAATCGTTGGGATTAGGTAGACGAAGAATTAGTACAATTGAATATAGTTGTATCTCATCATCTTAGGCTTTACAGATCTCTCGTAAGAATTACTTGCACATATATGAAACCTTTACTTGCAGATCTCTCATAGTATTAAACATAACTAGACAACATGATGAACTAGATTTTAGCTCTTGTATATGATCGTTTGGATTTGGTACGTAGGTCTTAATCTAACTTCAATAATGTGATATTTCTTCTCATTGTGGTTTAGGTTACCGAGTCGACTGATTTCAATGAACTAGTCGACAAAGAACCATGGCTCTCATCGACAAAACTAGTTGTCAAAACCCGATATGTTATTCGGCAAACGTGGGAAAAGCGGTCTTGTTGCCTTAAAACTCGATTTGGCTCAAGTTGCCGCTTTCGTGAAAGAGCGGCTAGGCAAAGAGGTACTTGATACAAATTTCGTCACAAATACATACATTAAAATAAATATGAAATGTATAATCTGGACCATGATTCAACGTGTATTCAATTTTTTTTAAGCTGTGTTTATTTCTGAGTTAACAGGTGGAGATGGGAGGCTGCAAAGGTCCCATTACAACATTTATCGTCGAACCATTTGTTCCCCATAATGAAGAGTTCTACCTCAATATTGTCTCTGAGAGGCTTGGTTGTAGCATCAGTTTTTCGGAATGTGGAGGAATTGAAATTGAAGAGAACTGGGACAAGGTACTCAAAACCCTGCTATATAATTAATCCAGCAAAAGTCATCTCATTAATTTTTCCTGAATTTATTTTATATGTTCCTCTTAAATCTTACTAACAGATGATATTTGTGTTTTTTTCCCCCTATACAGGTTAAGACTGTCTTTTTGCCAACTGGTGTATCTTTTACATCAGAGCTATGTGCTCCTCTTGTTGCAACCCTTCCCATGGAGGTATATCTATTAATACTTCACATGTTGTCCATTTCTCATGTTCATAGTTTAGAGCATGTTTGGCTAATCTTAAATTGCTTATCTATAAGTAAATTTATTTAATCAAATAAAGTAAGTTTTAAATTATTAATTTTTATCTCATCAAAGAGAAACTAAGTAGTTACTTATTTTGACAATGAGGTAATAGTTATTTTCAAAAACTGTAACTTTTCTTACTTAAAAGTAGGAAAAAGTTAAGTTATTTTAATTTTTTTTGGAGAAAAAGGTTGCTCAGTGCCAAATTCACTTTTTCTTAAACGTAGCCAAACATGATCTCTATAGACTGCGGAGACAAACATTGACTTCCGCGGTAAAACTAACATATCAAATTCAGTGCCAGCTAGAATACAATATTCTTTCCACTAGTGTTGTTTTTAAAGTTCCATATTGATATTCTTCTCTTGATACAGGTCAAAGGTGTGATTGAGGAGTTCGTCAAAGTAATCTATGCTTTATTTTTAGGTAAGCTTGAGAGCATCAACATAAATTTTCACTTAGAAATATCTGATGTTACAAAAGTTCTTGGATTTTGGCAACGACCATGATATCGATTTTTATGTCTTAGATTTGGACTTCACTTTCCTTGAGATGAATCCTTTCACCTTGGTTGAGGGAAAGCCATATCCTTTGGATATGAGAGGCGAGCTTGATGATACTGCTGCATTTAAGAACTTCAAAAAGTAATTTGATCCCGTCTTTTGTTGATTGTCGCTCATTTAGTGCATGTTTGTTATACCATACAGTTTCTTATGTGACATTGACATTGCAGATGGGGAAGTATTGAATTTCCAATGCCGTTTGGAAGAGTTATGAGTGCCACAGAAAGCTTTATTCATGGGCTGGACGAGAAGGTGTGTATTGATAAAATTGTCCTATCTCGAAAAGTCATTTCAAACACTTAAAAAACTTGCCTTATTTGTCAAACATATATATATAACTCTTTTTTCTTAGTAAATTTACTTATCTAAAAGTAACTCTCACCTTATCCATGCACCCGAACTGTATAAATTTTTCTATTCATAGTAGTATCTGACAGTTTTCCTCTTAAAAATTCACAAAACCGCACGCCTCTATTAGAAACTGCTTCAAATCTTTATTGAGTTTTATTTTCCCATTGCTTGCAGACGAGCGCGTCTCTGAAATTCACAGTCTTGAACCCTAAGGGACGAATTTGGACTATGGTCGCTGGAGGAGGGGCAAGTGTCATCTATGCAGATACTGTATGTTACACATCTTTGGCGTTTTCATGCTTTTATGACATTTTTGGTAACATGGATTAGACAACACTAGACAATATTAAATAAGTAAAATACTGCCTTTCAAACGAGCACTTAGATGTTGTAATCTTCCTTATTCCTCCCCATTGTTGACATTAGCTTAACACGGGTTTTCTTCTGTGGCCAGGTTGGAGATCTTGGCTATGCTTCTGAGCTCGGGAACTATGCAGAATATAGTGGTGCTCCCAATGAAGAGGAGGTCTTGCAGTATGCCAGAGTTGTAATCGATGTAAGGATCGTATTATTGCATTAAGAAACAACTTAAATTCGTTTCTTATTTTATTGATCTTATTAGAAAAAAAATTAGTCATAGATTCATTCATACAAATTTTCTTCTACATAAGCTTCCTTAAGACTATTTCTTTGATGAAATCCAGTGTAGACTCATGAATCGTTTTATAGTGTGCAACTGCAGATCCTGATGGCCAAAAGAGAGCGCTCGTAATAGGTGGTGGAATTGCCAATTTCACTGATGTTGCTGCTACATTTAATGGAATTATCCGAGCTTTAAAGGAGAAGGTATGGAACCTTCACGTCTATGTATTTGTACCTTACCAAACAAGCCATTAGTGCTCGTCTTTAAATATCACTTCTTCATAAGCTGAGAAATCCTATTTGACTTCGCTCATAACAGGAGTCGAAGCTTAAGGCTGCCAGAATGAATTTATACGTCCGAAGAGGTGGGCCAAATTACCAAAAGGGACTTGCCAAAATGAGGACTCTTGGTGAAGAAATCGGCATTCCCATCGAGGTATGGAATTGAATATCTTTCATACATGGTCGAACCTTAAAATACTTGCTCGACTTATACGAGGAAAATGAACATTATTTTTCTATTTTTGTTCTGTTTAAGGTATATGGACCTGAGGAAACCATGACTGGCATATGCAAACAGGCAATTGAGTGCATAACTGCAGCTGCATGAAGTTACCAATGCTGATTATCATCTTCTTTTATTTTAAATTTATTTTGAGTTGATTTACTTAGAATAATGTTGTATCCATCTTTAATATATGTGCAAGGAATTTGAATTGTATTGACGTCTTATATAAAATGGACCACGAGTAATGGCCACTAGGCCTACAGTTTCAATCTCAGTAATCGAATTGAAAGCCTTTGTTTATTTATTTATATTTCTTTCAAACATATAGATTGTGGGTTTAATAAAAATATAAAATAAAAGGAACTTCACAAACAATGCTACCCTACGACCCTCCGGGACACATTCAAAGTGACAAAGACCGTGCGTGTTGGAGCTTGCTATTCGAATCCTAGGAGCAGCCAAGTGATGTAAAACATTTGGGCAGAGCAGTTTGGTGTTGTAAGACCCATGGAGGAGGGTCTCTTGGGACAAGGAGTAGAAGAGTGCACAGACACTGGTTATGGAGGACATATCCCGTGGTTTACCTCCTCGGGCTGGAGAGGGACCAAAGGCTCGAGATCTAGGATTTTAGTCTGGTGAAGTTGGAACGCTTGGATTATAGAAAAAAAAAAAATAAATAAAAAAAAATAAATAAAAAAACCAATGCTACCCTACTACTATAATTATAATAATAATAAAAAAATATTACTTTTTCTTGTTGAAGATAAGATATTATTAAAAAAGTAAAAAAGTTGTTAGAAAGTACTTATCAAGACTTAACTAATCCCACTCCCATCATTTGACTCAGATGCTGCGGAGTTGTTGGGCTAACAATTAGGCCACATAATAGTATTAAAGGGGCCCACTAGCCCAAGTTAAATTCCTTGAGTCAAGTTCATGGGCCCTTGTAAATCATTTCGAATACTTCTTAATAATAATAATAATAATGTCTTATTTAAATAGTTAACAATATATTTCGAGTAATATTTTTTTTTTGTAATTGCTCCATAAAAACTAGAGAATAAGTTTGTGCAAGGGATTATTTGAAAAGTGTTCCTTTTAGAGAATATATAGTTAACAAATAAAGAAAACGTGATATATATATATATTTTAAGAATGTGTGATTGAAAAATAATTTTTAAAAAATCACTTCCACTTAACTATTGTTTTCGAATATATGAATCAATCTTAATGTTAACATTTTTCGATTTTGACGAGAAAAATCTTTTGTCTTATTATGCTTATGTTAGGCTCCAATTTTTAATTTTATTTTCAATTACATTTATGTTACCGACAACTTTTATCAATTTTTCAATCTCACATTTTATCAAATTTTAACAAAATTAACTAAAAAAATTGATTTTTTTTTTTAGCTAATCCAAACACGAGCTAAATTACCTTGTCGGAGGATCTCCAATGTAATGTAAAATTGGTCGTAAATTGACATCTTTAAAATTACTTTTGCATCCCCATTCATATCTCAGTAGATCTAAATTCAAATTCTGATCCAATAAAAAGATATAAAAAAAATTGGGTGCAAATGCGTTGGTAGCTTTTTGCCTCGTGATACCACAAGTAGATCTAAAAAACATGCAAATTTACATCTTTTTTTTACTTTTTTTTTGGTCAAAAAGTGCACTTTGTATTTTCTTTGCATCTATTCATTGAAGATATTTTCGACCACTTTGAAGATCTAAATTGTGATATATTTTAGAGTACTATTGAAAATGCTCTCATAGTGGAGAATTTGAACCTTTTCGGTTTGTGGGACCTTCATCCATTTTTCCACTGTCAATAGTTAAACACGAAACATTTTTACATGGCCATAATTGCAAGAATTCATGTGCTTTTCACTCTCTTTATTTCTTTAAGGCAGATCATGCAAAGTTTGTACATTGCATGCTCCATTCACGACTTGACATGTATAATGAGAACAAATATTTCTTTTCAACCCGAGCGGGCCCATGACTTCGTGATTTGTTTAGACTATGGGCACACTTGAATTCTGACTTTGGTCGAAAATAAATTCAATTCGTACGAGAAATGATATGTCAAATACGAAATTTAAATGAATATACAAATAATATTACTTTGACATGTACAAGGATAACAAATATTTATTTTCATGATTTCACGCTTCATTTGGACAATAGCGAGCTTGAACCTGAATACTTCATCGGTCGATAATGAACATTGCCCATGTCTCAAGTCTCTAATAAAAAAAATATATGCCAAAAAAAGCTCCATTCCCATATATTAGAGCTTTTGATAATATGAAAAATCGAGGGGCTCAAATGATATTTTTCATTTACTTAGTCTACAAATTACAATGCAAAGAAAATACCTTTTGAATATGTTTTAATAGAATTAAAAATGAATATAAATAATATTTAAATAGAGAATTACATCAGTTATGAGTGTGTGCCTAGAGAATATTCAGTTTTTCCAATGCGACAAAAATACCCTTGGGATTGTGTGTTAACAATTGAGCACATTAAGGCATTAATATAAAATAATTATGGGATTAGTTTCTTTATAGTTGTTCACTACATTTTTCTTTTCTTTTTAAAAAAAATATTAAAATAATTAAAAGTCGAACCATCAAACTAGTAGTACAAAAAATGTTATTTCACATTGAAAAATCAGTAAACCCAATTGATTCTTTAGTTTTCTTGTTATCAATTTTTCTTTGTAGCCATTCGATTATTGAACCAATTTCTGATTAAATCGGCCAATCTAGTTTGATTCTCATGTTCGCATAGGTCACTAGACTTCACATAATGATATAGATTTAGACCTCCCATTTAATGACACAAAATAACAATGTATCTATCATCTATGCCTATAAATGTTAATGGGAATGGACATAATTTTTTATATTTTGATCAATTATAATAGCATATATTTCCATTAAAAAAAATTATTTCTAATTGTTTTTTTATTATAAGATTTTATTCATTATCCTGTATAAGGGCATTTTAGAGATTTTCCCTCTATCCCAACTATACAAACAAGACCCACAGTCACGGGTTTGGGAGAGTGAGCTTTGCTCTTTTTAACATTGTTAAGGATTCAAATTAAATTTTTAATTTAAGTCAAAATTAATAATTAATTTTAAAAATAATTCTCCGAGTTTAGGAAATGGTTAACAGGGTTCTTACAAGTGCTGTGTTGACAACATCTGTATGGTCCCTTTTTTTTCCCCATCCAATGAAACTGCCATGTGTTGTTATCTATTATAAAATCTGTGAAAATTTTCTGTACTTATAACATTGTTCTAATTTTAATCATATAATTCATAGGATTCACATTTATTCAATCAAATCTTTTATTAATTTTTATCAAAATCTACTGAAATTTTGATTTTAATCATCATCGAACAAGAGATAATATGATAATAAATATTGATAACTTTTTGTTATTTTGATGATGTCTTATTATTTCACCAAAAAATTAAATAAAATTACGGCAACCGTCTTCAACCTCTATCTTCTTTTGTACTCTTGTATTTTCAATCTTTATTTTTCACAATGTTAACATTCATTCCTTAATGCATGTAGTACATAGTACCATTCAAAATGATTGTTAAATTCATGTAAAAATGAATTTCACTCTCCCTTGATTTTTTTTTTTAAAAAGCAACAAACCCAAGAAAATAATAAAATATCATTTTCATTATCTCCTTGGGCCAACTAACCTTCTGTCTTCAATCTTCATTTCTTAACATCATTGTCTAATTCTTTTCATTTTTTACGCGCATGGTTCTATTAACAGAAAAAATGTGCAAAATGAATGCTAAATGGGGGTGAATACAAAATTATCCCACTCTTTGATAAAAGAAAAACCAAAACAAAAAACAAAACCCGTAATAGAACAAAAGGAACATTGTATTCATCATCTCTTGAATTCCAACTCTGGCACCTAATCGTGTCACTCTCATGTTGTTAAATTTTGGTGAGTTGGCATCGTTCTCACAACCATGGACGGATCTGGGTGGTCTCACAGGGTAAGTGACCCCCATTTAAAAAATAATAATATTTGTTTAGCTTTTTTTTATATTTTTTTTATTAGAAAGTAACTATAAATTTTGATTATGACCTCCTAACCCAAGTTGTCTGGGTTCGCCACAACCACAAATTAGTAAATAATTTTAATCTTTGCTATTTAAATTAAAGTTTAATAACTCAATTATAACAAATTTAAAGTTGAAAGACCTAATTCAGATTTTGGTTTAGAAAAAGGCACATTATAGCATGTTGGGCCCCATTTGCCTAAACATAATGTTATGAAAATTATGTGATACTATAAACACGAATCAAATAATATAAATATGATAATAGAATTAGAAAAATTGACCTAAGAATCATGATAAACGCTGACCTAAAGTATTGTAGCCTCCTTTTCGTGCTGATACTTTTGATACCGCATGGCTAAAAAAAAGTCCTTATAGATTGCAGTCAAACAATAAAAATTCCACTCCCTTTTATAGTGGAAAAATTCAACATCCTCATAATGAATTTTAATCAAATTAAATTTAAGTTATAAATATAATAATGAGATTGAATTTTTTAATCTGAAAATTAAAATAAAAAATTGGAAAATTGAAATTTTAATTTTCAATTTGAAAGTTTTAAAATTTATTTTCAACAATCCCTCACAAGTTTCTAAACTTTCAAAGTGTATATATATAGTGACAATAATATACTGTGCAATATGTGTAGGTGTCTTTTAGATTTGAATTTCATTTATTGATAATAATTTTCATTTGAGAGAGTCATAATGGACAAAGTCTTGAATTATGTTCATTTGGCCAAACTTCAATTATTCCACATACAATATTGATTTAGGCTCATCTCATAATGAGTAGCGTTGTTAATAACAATGCGCTCTTATCTTGATTCTAGTAAGAGTTTTTAGGGAATAACATAATCTCATAGTCACGGGCTCATGACAACTCTTACATAAGTGAGTTCTCCAAGGGTGCAAGTAACCCGCACCTCGCGACAATTTTCCCTCTCGATACTCATTTAGGGTTAAATCCTTCTTAACATCATAATCATAGCACCATCACCATGGGAATGAGCACAAATAATATAATGTTATTACGAGTCACACAGTGCGGGCTGTTTCTACCACATTGAACTTTCTTCATAGGATCTCTAATCACAAATGTTGGATTACTCTCGGATGTGACTCCTTTATGGGCTTAGGGCCATCCCCTCGATTATTCATTAACACCTTTTTTAAGTAAAGCTTTGTTTAAGTTGTTTGATAAATTCTTTTTAGATATTATCAAATTAAGAGAAATCACATTTCTCTTAAACAAGACCTTAACTGATTTAAGTCTTGCTTGAATATGTCTATTCATCCTTTTATTTGAGTGAGATTGATTCATGAGCTCTATTATTGCTTTACAGTCACAATGTATTGAAATAAGTGAAATTGGCTTACTTATTAATGGTAGATCTAATAATAGATCTCTAAGTCACTCAGCATTATACAAGTTGTATCCAATGCTATTAGCTCTGACTCTAAAGTATCTCTAGAAATAGTCGTTTGTCTTTTTGAACCCCAAGATATGGTTGTACCACCTAGCTTGAACACATATCCAGTAATAGATTTAATATCAACATTATTAGTTATCTAGTTCGCACTACTATATCCTTCAATAACACTTGAAAAACCTCTATAGCTTATAGAATAATCAAATGTACCTCGGAGATATTCAAACTCTTTTTTTAGAGCATTCCAGTGTTCTTTATTTGGATTGATAGTATACCTACTATGTCCTCCAATAGCAAAGGCTATATCAAGTCTTATCCTATTTGTTACGTATAATAAAGATCCAATAATTTGAGAATACTTAAATGGAGAAAATGGTTCATAAAAATTCTTCTTCAAGTGTACAATTGAATCATATGAAATAGAAACTAGCTTATTATCATAATGTTCAAACTTTTCCAACATTGTTTTAATAGCATTAGAATGATTTAGTGAAATTCTCTCAAATGTTTTCCTTACCTTCATTCCTAAAATCATGTGAGCTTCTCCTAAATTTTTCATTTCAAAACTTTGACAAATAACTCTTCACATCATTAACAAAACTTAAATTTATCCCAAATATTATTATGTCATCAACATATAAACAAAGTATCACGTTCTCATTGTTATTTTCTTTGCAATATACAAACTTGTCATGTGCAGTAATTTTAAATCCATAATTTAGTACAACTCTATTGAACTTCTCATGCTACTGTTTAGGAGCTTCCTTTAGTCCTTATAATGACTTCATTAATTTACATATTCTATGTTCTCGTCATTAGACTGCAAAACCTTATGGCTGTTTTATATATATTTCTTCATCTAAATCATCATTCAGAAATGCAGTCTTAATGTCCATTGATGAATGATCAATTTATGAATACTAGTTAATGCCAACACTGTCCTAATAGTAGTTTTTCTTGCAACATGAGAATATGTATCAAAATAATCAACTCATTCTTTTAGAGTAAATCATTTAGCTACTAACCTAACTTTAAATATCTATACTTCCATCGGGTTTGAACTTCTTTTTAAATACTCATTTACATACTGTAGCTTTATTACCTTGAAGTAAATCACATAAAACCCACTTATTATTTTGTATAATTGATTTATATTCATCATATATAGTTTCTTTCCAATAAGGCGCATCAGTAGAGACCATAACATCTTTATAAGTTTTAGGTTAACCTTCAACAAGATATGTAAATAATTCTTCTCCAAAACATTTCTGTTTCCTAGCCGAAATTATGTGATTTGTGTAATAAAATATCAACTATAAGCATAAATCAAAAACAAAAATACAAGAACATAGTTAGAAAAGTTGGTCTAAGAGAGTTTCAATAAATACAATCCTAAAGTCGTATAGTCTTCCCTTCGTGGGGGTACTTTTCGCAGCGTACGACTCCAAGATAAAAGCCTTATAGTTTGCAACTGAACCTCTTTCTATGGGCACTATCACAGACACAGAAAGAGCAAGCCCTTATCAATTGTCAAAATTTTAAAAGAAGATAACATTTAATGACTAGAGAATGTTTTTCAAGTATTTGCTTTTGTGTGTCAAACAATGGAAATTACACTCCCTTATATAGTGAACAAATCCAACACCCTCATAATGAAAATTAATCAAATTAAATATAAGTTATAAATATAATAATGAGATTAAATTTTTTTGTATTGAATCTAAAAATTAAAATTAAGTTACAAGAGAATTGAATTTTTAATTTTCAATTTGAAAGTTTTTAAATATATTTTCAAGTTTCAACACATAAGACAACAATACCTTTTAAAACTGCAAAATAATTTTAAATCTTAAATGCATTGTTTTATCTGAATCAATCGCAAATTTTCTTCGGTCCAAATCACTGAATAAATAGCTTTGAGCCGAATTTGAGAAAGGTTATATATATATGGGACGGATCCTTCTATTCATAAATTTGACACACTTATTTGAGAAATAATTGTGACCTTTAATTTAAGTTAATCCAACGCTCAATATCTTATGGATCTCAAGTGATTATAACCAATTATTCCATGATCTTAGTGAAATACATACTGAGCGTTGGATTGATTTAAATTAAAGGTCGCGGTTATTTGTCAAATAAGTATGTCAAATTTATGAGTATGAGGATCCGTCTCGATATATATACATGAGACTGTTCTTCCTACTTATGAATTTGACACACTTATTTGACAGATAATCATAACCTTTAATTTAAGTCAATCTATCGCTCAATATCTTATGGATCTCAAATGGTTATAATTAATTTTTTCATGATTTTAGTGAAATATATATTGAGCGTTGAATTGACTTAAATGAAAGGTCACAATTATTTGTCAAATAAGTGTGTCAAATTTATGAGTAGGAGGAACGATTCCGATATATATATATATATATATATATATATATATATTATAAAAAGTTGAGAAAAGTGATACTTCATTTATGAAATTATTATATAAAAGGAACATGAATTTCAAGAGTTTAAGAAAAATAAAATTTAGAAAATTGGAGCTAAACATGTTTCCTTTTTGTTCGCCCAATATCAGAAGATTTGCACATTTAAGACTGTCTCCCGTGTCAGTTGCATAAATTTTTGACCCAATAAACTTTTATTTCAAATGATTGAATTTATTTTATTTATTTCACAGTGTCCGTATCAGTATCTCTGCCAGTCTGGCCTTTGTTTTGGACTTTTTGTAGTCTGTATTTTTCTAGTAAATAATACAGTAGTAACATTCTTGTATTACTATTGGATAGATATTTTGAAGCTAATCTTGAACGGATATGATGTGAAGAAGCTGAAAATCATTTGCATACAGGAAAAATACAATTTTGTGGGGATCAGTTTACAACATAGAATTCACATACTACCATTCCCAGATCACAAGACTCTCAGAATTTCAGGCCCACTTTCTGTTTTTCTTTCTCAAGAAATTTCTCATCATTTTCTTGGATTTTCTCCTGTCCAAAACTGGTATCCATTTAGTGAGGGCTCTGTATAATTGTTCAAGACTGCAACTTTATCATCTGGGCTCTGTCATTGTCTGAAGTTTGTGAATTCTTTGAACTCAAAACTGCAATTTTAAGCTTCTTTGGGAGAAAAACGAAGATTGCTTCATAGAGTAATCAGAAAATGTGGAGGCAGTTAATTTCTGTTAAAATGGCTTATTTTCTATGAAATAAGCCAAAATTTTGTGAAGTTAAATTGGAGTGAGTGTTATCTGAGTATGGAAAGAAACCATTCCCTACTGTGGAAGGTAGGATTAATAGTTTTGACATTGATAGATGGTTCTTCTTCAACACTATCTCCTTCTGGTATTAATTATGAAGGTAAAGTTCTAACTTGAAATTGTGTATTTATTTATTTTTAAAATCATATTATAGAGTGCCTCCACAAACTTTTGTATATGTTTTTATTTTTATTTTTTGCTGTGATTTCTTTTTTCTTTTATATATTAATTTCAAAATTTGATTGGAGTAGAATTGGTCAAGTATCCATTTTCCCTCCTTTTGTATATGGAGTTAGAAATACTGTGGCCTCAAGACGTGTATTTTATTTATTTTTGGATAATATGTATCTCTAATTTTGACTGTTGGAATTCTTTTCCTTTAATTTTATATAGTTGTAGCTTTGATGGCTATAAAGAGTGATTTACATGATCCACATGAAGTTCTGGAAAATTGGGATGCTAACTCTGTAGATCCTTGTAGTTGGAGGATGGTTACTTGTTCCCCAGATGGATATGTTTCTGCTCTGTAAGTTGGCCTATACTTTTATTTTATTGTTGGAGAATTAATTGTTATAACACTTTATAATTGAATAATTTTGCTCATTGTACTCATTTTTTTATTTGTTGGTTTCCTTGTTATTAGAGGATTACCTAGTTTGAGTTTGTCCGGAAAGTTATCAGCTGGAATTGGGAACCTTACTAACTTGCAGTCTGTGTAAGTTTTCTAATGTCATTTTGTTCCAGCTTTAATTACATGCTTTGTCAATTCTCCTTTATTGCATTGGTGTTGGACTGTGGAGCTTTATATACTTTTACTTGTCTCCTTGACTGGTAGTTCTCACATTGAGGATAAACCATTATAAATATGAGTGTGCTTCTATCTTTTGCTTAGCTCATTATTGCTCTCGGAATCGGGATTAGGGCTTAATACCTAAAAGTTGTATATGAACTTCTCAAGTAAAATAATGTACTTGAAGATAAATAACTTCGAGTCTTAAATGTGTCATCCTTCGATGTCTAATGCAGTAGCCATGATGTTATGATTAAGGTTTTCACTTACCTCTCTGTAGGTTGCTGCAAAACAATGACATTACTGGACCTATTCCTGCTGCAATTGGGAAGTTACAGAAGCTTCAAACGCTTGATCTCTCCAACAATAAATTTAATGGTGGACTTCCCAGTTTTCTCGGGGACCTGAAGAATTTAAATTACCTGTGAGTGTTAGGGACTTTGCCAATCTTGACTAGCTAAAGATTTTGAAATTTGATATTTCCATTGACTTTGGATTGACTCCTGCATTTGTTCTTCTTTGTGCAAGACAGGCTCCTCAACAACAACAGCTTTACTGGATCAATCCCCGACTCTCTGTCTAAACTTGAAAGCCTCGCTCTGGTGTATGCTTTCATGTCTTTTACGATGCTACCTGTTCCTCAAATTGATGTTGACTATCTTGGGAAGAACCTAAGTTTGTTTCTTTAATGTTTGTGTTAAATATTGACAATCATTAATTCCTTGCAGGGACCTATCTTTCAATAATGTGAGTGGTCCCTTGCCAAAAGTTTCTGCAAGAACATTCAAGTAAGTTACTCCATCTATACCGATTAGTATGATAGTCTTGTAGAATAAGTTGCATTTCTAATTTAAAGTGATCACATCACTTTACACGACATTCAGAATAGTTGGCAATCCGTTGATTTGCGGGCAGAGTTCTGAAAAAAATTGTTCTGCCGTCTATCCGGAACCATTGTCCTTCCCTCCAGATACAGTGAAAGGTATGTATTCAGTTCTCTGATGTTGGTGAGTCCAGATGCACGAAGAAATAGTAAGAAAAAGAAAAAGCACTTCCTCAGTGCTGTGTTATGTATTAAGAGTTGGACGTTCTATGTTTATATTTGGTTTGTAGATCAATCAGAATCTGGAGTCAGAAGTCATCACGTTGCTGTTTCTTTAGGTTCAAGCTTCGGTGCAGCCTTAATAGTTGTAGTTGTTATCGGGTTGCTTGTTTGGTGGCGATATAGACGCAATCAGCAGATTTTCTTTGATGTTAATGGTAATTTGTTACGTTTCCTGTGTACTATTGGGTTGAGCTTTTTATGATATACTCGTGATACAATACAATAGCGTAATTCTAGAATCCTAGTATAGAAGGTTCTGAACGTGAAAATTACTGGGCATCTATTAGCCATTTTAAAAAGAGATGGCTTTATGCCTTTCCTAAAATTAACATCAGAATAATCATCATATATTTACTTTTGCTCCTTGTAAATTAGTCCATGTTTGGTGTAGCTTAAAAAGCTAAAAATGTCAAAGTCAAAGTCAAAGTAAATAATTAATTTTAATGCACGTTTCATGGGATCCACAATTTTTATCAATTTTTCAACCACACATTTCATTATTTTTTATGAAAATCTACTAAAAATCTGATTTTTTAGCTACACCAACAGGGGCTTAAGAGAAACCTTTATCTGTGAGCTTGGCCGTTTGCTCTTTCCCTGATTCGTTAGACGTAGTGTTATCCATCAGTTTTTCCTTCTGGATTCTGGCTTTTGACTAAGTACATATTGGTTGGCAGATCAATATAATCCAGAGGGCTTAGGTCATTTAAGAAGGTATACCTTTAAGGAACTCCGAGCTGCAACCAACCATTTCAATTCAAAGAATATATTGGGAAAGGGAGGGTTCGGGATTGTGTACAAGGGCAGCTTAAATGATGGGACTGTGTTTGCTGTCAAAAGATTGAAAGACTATAATGCTGTTGGCGGTGAAATTCAGTTTCAGACAGAAGTTGAGACGATTAGTCTGGCTGTGCATCGGAACCTCCTCCGCCTTTGGGGGTTTTGTTCAACAAAAAACGAGCGCCTTCTAGTCTATCCATATATGCCAAATGGGAGCGTGGCATCTCGATTGAAAGGTTTGGAACTTCGTATATGTGGTTTTGCATTTTTATCCCGTTGCAAACCATACACAATGCTTGTTTGGCAGTGTGGACAGTTCTGGACATGATTGGACAATATATAACCAAGATTTTAACTTCTTTTTTTCCTTAAATAGCATCTAGTGCTATCCAATAGGTACTTTGCAAAACCTGATATCTGTACCAGGTCTAATAGGTGTCATTGGTTGTTTTTCTTTCCAGATCATGTCCATGGCAGGCCGGTATTAGACTGGTCAAGGCGAAGAAGGATAGCTTTAGGAACTGCAAGGGGACTAGTGTATTTGCACGAACAATGTGACCCCAAAATTATCCATCGTGATGTCAAAGCAGCCAACATTCTGTTGGATGAAGACTTTGAGGCAGTAGTCGGAGATTTTGGATTGGCTAAGCTCTTGGATCACCGGGATTCTCATGTTACAACAGCTGTTCGTGGAACTGTTGGCCACATTGCTCCTGAGTATCTGTCAACAGGTCAATCATCAGAGAAAACTGACGTCTTTGGGTTTGGAATCTTACTTCTCGAGCTTATTACAGGCCAGAAAGCTGTGGATTTTGGCCCTGGCACCAACCAGAAAGGGATAATACTTGATTGGGTACGTTGCCTCTTCTCTCTTGATACAAATATCTCATGGTTTTGTTCACAATGTGCACATTATTTTAGAGGCCAATATATAAACCTTATGGTACCTATTTCAGTATTGTTGTTTACTGCATTTCTGTACAAGACTTTTTCCGGGTATTCTTGTATATTAAACTTAAACATGCTACATCTATACTATTTGACTGGATAGAGCTTAATTATACATTTTACTTATCCTAGTTTTTAATTATATAAATGATATTAGGTGGCGCCATCTTTAATATAGAGGGGGATAGACAGGCTGAGAGAGGTGTGAGATCTCTATAACAAACTTCTCTCTCTCGATTTTTAGTAAAAATCTGCAGTAGCGAGTAAATGTAGCTCTCCTATTAAGATTAAGGGCTTGCCTACATATACCGCATGGGTTACCACACACACACACACACAATGGGGGGGGGGGGAATATTTTTTATTCAGGCGGAACCCACACACTCCATGTGAGTGTGTGTTAACCTATGCGATAACCCATGTGGTACATTTAGCATTTTCCTAAGATTAACTACTATACCTGTGCGATCCTTAGCATTTGCTGATTTTTGCTGGATTATTAATTCTTACAAAATTAAAGATGAAAGTTTAATCCATGCCGTATACTGTATTTTCCCGGGGTGATAAATCTTCCTTGATTTGCTGCATCTAATGTGCAGGTAAAAAAGCTCCATAAAGATGGGAACCTGAATCTTATGGTGGACAAAGATTTAAAGAACAATTTCGACAAAGTTGAACTAGAAGAAATTGTTCAAGTTGCACTACTTTGTACTCACTTTAATCCTATCCACCGTCCAAAAATGTCGGAAGTTTTAAGGATGTTGGAAGGGGATGGACTAGTCCAGAAATGGGAGTCGTGCCAAACAGTCGACACTCCTAGGTATCGCACGTTTGAAAATCCTTCTCAGAGATATTCTGACTTCATCGAAGAATCATCTCTTGTGGTTGAGGCGATGGAACTCTCTGGCCCAAGATAACAGTCACTTCTGTTTCTTTCTTCTGTATACATGTTCTTTTTCAGTGCCATTAATTTTCTAAGCTTAAAATGAAAAATATAGACTGCAATAAACTGCATGTATTCATCCTGTAAAAAGAAATGAAAGCCATGTAGTTTGGGAAATTTTCAAAAGTGTCTACTCTATTCTTGTCAATTGAAACATGTCTAATTTTGACAACCATTGTGAAAAATGGTCAATTTTGATACCAAAATGTCCATTATACTCTTAATGTAAAAAAAAGCTAAAAAAAGAAAAAAAATTCGACAAAATTTTTACTTGGATGCATCTCGAGACAATGAAGTTGCTTCTAAATGATATGCAAGTTACATTATTCCATTGTGAAAAAATTTATGCACTAACAAAGACAAATGTAGCATTTTTCTAAAATACTAGCGTGGTTAACGTGTGTTGTATGTTGGTTGGTTAATGTTGAAAATAAATGTATGTAAATTTTAGAGGAATTTATTTGTAAACGTGAAATATATTCGTGAGTTAGTTTAAATGAAGTCACTTGTCGTCTATTTTCTTTGTATATTTTCGATTCTTCATATGAAGATTCGGTATTAATTGTATTAAACTTTTCGTCACAACTGTATTCTTAACTAATATAAGCAATGATTTAATGATTTTCTTTTATATTATGATGTATGTTTTAGCAGCTTAAATGAAGAGTTAATTGCTTGTGCTCAACACATTTTAGCTAGTTATTTGTTAGATGAAAGTTCCTAATTACATTAGTTTAAATTTATAAAGATGAGAACTTTAATTGTTTTTTTTAATCATATAATCTGACAAGGGGACCAATTTCTTAAAACAACATATCCAATCGTCAAGAAGTTAGAGATTGAAAATACTGGGATTTTTATGCAGCATTGTTAATCGTTAAAAAAAAATACATTTTTCATAAAATTGAAAATTCACCATTGCACAACACAATAAACTAATAATAAGAATTTAAAACGCAGACGGCAAGGTATACGATCCATAAAGAATTATTTTGAATGCCAAGTGCTATAAGACTTTGAAGTTAACTTGTATGAAAAATCACATGTCATATAGTTTCAAATTGTGAGAGTGCAAATCATAAGAAATTGTATATACACATTTGTTTTAATTAGACTTATGGTGAAAAAAACTCTTCTTAGAGTTTATTTGTATAATCGCCTATATTCCTCAAGACCACGACTTTGTTTTTCAGCTTCTTAAAGCAGTTAGTTGTAGATCAAATGACAGAACCATAGCAAACCTCGATAAATGTATATACTGTACTAAACTGGGATCATCATATTTTGGAATACATGGAACCCATTCACACCTTCCTAAATATAGATAGTAAGAAAAGTCTGTCAAATATGAAATGTTAAAATTTTTAAGGATGTTTAAATTCGTTATAGGAGAAATAGGAATGAGAGAAATAAGACTTCATTGCTTCTTTATTCTGATATCTTATTGCATGAAAAACATAGCAGTTAGCATTCCAAATAATTCTCCAACCACACAAGTAAACATATTGATAATTGAACAAGCTCCTGAAATAGCAAAGAGGAATAACAAAATTATAATCAACACATATACCCAGAAAGAATTAAACACTAAATACCATTTTGTTGCTTATAAAACAACACTTCTTCAATTGTTAAAACACGGAAACATCATAGTAGTTATTTTCTATAAAGTAAGCCAACGATTGTTATCGTTTATATGTTTTTATTATATAGGGCATAATTGCATAAATTTCACGTCAGACATTTCGTCAGAAAAGCTAATGTATTTTAGAAAAGCAAATATGTAAGAATACCATGGAGCATACCTTGCACAATCTATCCAAAGCACCACTTATTTGAAAGCTGCATTTCCCTACTTATCCATGGTAACTGCAACAGGCTTCGCCAAGGTAACAATGCAAAAAACCTATAATAAATAGAACATAAAAAGAGACCAACACACAGAGCTTATTATTTACCTATCAATTTTATTATAGCAAGCTTGAAGAAGAAAAAAATGTGTATTATTTTTTATGGTGAAGTTTACATATAAGATAAAATAAAATCATTGACTCTTGCTGTGCACAACGGTAAACTTATTTGCAACAGAAGTTATAGTAGTTCCATCCGAAATAATTATTGAAATTCTCCTGCCTGCTAACGTAAAAGAAAGAGAAAAGTGTACAAACAAAACTAACTTTTATTAAGCATCAAAATAAATGCAAAACCTATTGAACATTTGCAACATAAAAAAGAATGAAAGAACTAAAACTCTTTCATCACCTAGTGACTCACAACCTCCCTCATCTCTGATACCTTGTGCCTTTTCAATTCTCACACTCTCAGGGTGTTTGAAGAATCCTTCAAGCCAAAAAAAGGTATTGAGAATCAAAAGTATAACCTTCATGGACGCATGTATCTAAAAGGACCACATGATAAGATTACCATAGTTCCCGTTCTTCTAACTAAGCTGCTATTTACTCTCTAATTGGGAGGGATCTATAGCATGTGTCGTGGGATAGAAAGAAGGAATAAGAAGATGAATAAACATCATTGTTGCTAAACAAGGACACATGAGGTCATCATTGGGCTGTATACTCCTTTCCTAAAGACTTAAAGTAGATAAATTGTCTGGACATCAATCACTAAGTCATATACCATTCAATTAGAGATTCAACCAGTAGATCAATTACAATGAACTCTTGATTGCTTACAAAATTTATAATATTTATTATGTTGAACATAACAAGAGAAGTTGTTAATGTTCTTCCAGAAATTTATTATTAAAATGTACAAACTGAAGTATCACCAATTAGCCTTTTTTTATAAAATATATTCACTCAAGTCAACAAAATGAAATCACAACCCTCGACCAAAATCAACCAGAAGCCGATGACCAATGTGTCCAAGCGGCCTACATCAATGATGAGTAAAAAAAATTTAGAAAACATATTTTAATAAATCTTCTAGTGAAGCCTGTCGGGGAGTGAAATTTGGGAAAAGAAAATGAGGGGTTAGAGATAAAAGAAATGACAGAAAGCATGTGCTTCATGCACATGGAGCTTTGTGTGAAGAAAAAAATTCTTGCTCCATGCACACGATGCTTTTGCTCCATACACGGAGCACATGGAGCTTTGTGTGAAAGGGGAAAAAAAATTCTTGCTCCATGCACGGAGCAAAAAAATTTAATTTTTTTCCTTTCTCTTAAATATCCGTGGAAATTGCTCGGCGAAAAATAACAACTCTGGCAAAAAAGAAAAAGAAAGAGATTTCAAAAAGATAAATTGCAGAAAGAGTCGAAGAAGAAGATGAAGAAAAAAACCAATTGTTTGATAAAAAAAAATCCAAGAAGACGAATTGGAAGAAGATGGAGAAATAAGAAGATTTACCTTAGCCAGCGACCTAATTTCGATTTTTGCAATTTCGATTTCTATCTGAAGATAGGAAAAAGAAAAAAGACGTGACGAAATAGAGAAAGAGATGGAGGTTGTGTGCAGAAATGAAGAAAGAGAGTAAAAGGAAAAAAGAAGAAGAAAAAATACGACATAAATTGTGTAGTAGCTTCAGAAAAGAGAAGAATCAACCTTACAAATTAACAAATTAGCTTCATAAATAGGATAAAAATGAAGAGCTTACTAAATTGAACCTGGGTTTCTGAAGCTAAGCTATGGTGAACCTCATGGAATTGTATCAGAGAAAAATATGGGAGAAAGAAATACAAAAGAGAGAAGAAGAAATGCGAAATGTGCATAAAATGGGGGGTTGGGTGAGGGAGACAATGGAGTAGTCGGTTGCATGGTAGAATGGAGAAAGGAGAAATGAAGGAGTGGCCGGTTGCTTATAATAATGGAGAAAATGGGAAAATGGTAAAAAAAAAAAAAAAAGGGAGGGAATAGGTAGGGCGAGAGGTTTTTGAAACAGAGTTCAAAAAAAATAAATCCGTACAGGATGATACATATGAGCGACACGCCACACGTGTCCTCTCCCTTGTTTAGCCTCTTTTATATTAATAGGATATTTGAGACAAAAAAGAAAAGCGAAACTGGGCAAATGGATTTCTCGATTCACCCATTCCAGTGATAGCATTAGGAAGCATAGTCAGCTAGGGGTCCAAAACATATTAATATTGGACTTTCCATCTTCTCATAACTAAGGTTTTGTATCACGATTCTGGTTAGCAACCCAAGCTCTAAGTGGTTGTTCAAAAATCAAAATGCATTCAGGCAACATCTGGTGGAAGTGCATCTTCTCCTGGGAAGGCAAGAATCTCATCACAAAGGGCTGATGGTTCATTATAACATGCACTCCAAAGAGAGTCCACAAGCTGTCTTTCCTCTTTGGCAGCCCCTAAGTTTTCGGCAGACATCTTCCCAATTTCCTTAATCCGTTCCTGCAATATTTGCTTCAGTCTGCCATCAAGATTAAAGGTCTAGAGCTGCATAACCATTTTGCAAGGAAAAATGCAGAAATTCCAGGTTTTTTTATGTCTTATTAGACCTAAAAAGTACCAAAAATGAAAGAAAAAAAAATTAGTAGGATTACTAGACTACGATAAAGAATGAAGGAAGGTACCTCAAATTATTAAAAAAAACAGAGAGAGAGAACAACAAAGAAATCTTAAGGGACGTACTCACATGAGATTGCACCGTGTGCTTTGATGCAGACCATGACTTCAAGATCCAATGTGAAATGCAACAAAAGTTGTTCTATGCCATTAGCTTCCATGAGTAATTTTTGACCCCTAGGGTTATTCTGAACAATGGTACTCACAGTTTCTGCAGCCTTCTGTCTAATGTTAGCATGCGAGTTCTTCAGGTAGCCAAGAAGCTGCATCAAGCTACCAATCAAGTGAAGATCTGTGTTAATGTTAGATCATTGTAATTGACTATTCTGTGAACAAAAGGATCAACTTGACATTTTAGAAGTTTAGGAGCTTAATTGTAAAGTTTCATAGTTGGTTGTATAGTGTAGGGTTCGAGATCCAAGTTTGGAACACGAAGGAAACTCGCCGCATTTTCGCTAGCTGCTCGCGGGAGTCATCCTCGAGCGGATGAAGCAGAACATCTAGCGCTTGCCCTTCGCCCACCTGTCGCTCGAGCGATAGGGCCCTCGCTCGAGCGAACATGCTCCCCGCTCAAGCGACCAATTTATGCCCAAATCTAATTCACGATTTCGCGAAATTTTTATTGGCCAAAGTTTCCATATTCGTCCAACATATAAAAGAAGGCGCCGCACATTCGGGAAAGTGAATAATTCTTGTGTTGTTTACTACTTTAGTTATTGCTTTCATATTACTACGGTAGTTCAAAATATGATAAATTGAATTGGTTGATTTATCATCTAGAAACTAATTAAAGTGACTTGTTGCTTTTGTTAGATTAATTCCGCACATAAAGTCAAACTAAAAATGGTAATTAGTAACGGTCTAGCGCTATCCCTTAACTTTCAATCTGGCGAAATGAATATAACCAAACAATGTGTAAAACAAATAATGCAATGCTGAAATTGTAGATAGGTTTAGAAGTGTTAGAGCCATTGAAAATACTATATAAAAAGCACCATACTATACTAATATGCAACTGTTACCTCAAATTTTATTGGGTTTTGCTATTCGTCCAGGGCCACATGACCCTGGATGAATAGCAGATGCCCAACCAATAGAGGTGGTGCCCCCTGAAATGACAATGCTCATGTCTAGCAAAACCAAATTTTATATGGAAAAATTTCATAAACCAGATTTTAAGTATGGACAATTCAAATTCCAGGCCTAAGGTTTTAAATTGCAAAAATTAGATGTCCATTAATTAATTAAAAATATTTTATTAATTAATTATTTTAAGCTCACAATTATACGATTCAAGGTCACAGTTACATAATTAAAAGTCACATATCATCAAATTAATTGGTCACGGATTATTTTGAGATCACAAATAAAAAATTTAAAGGTCACAGATTATTTCAAGATCACAAATCAAAAATTTTATAGGTCACAAATTCAAAAAATTATAGGTCACGGCTTATCTATCAATAACATATTTTTAAATTTATTGGTCAATTATTATATTTTTTAGTCACAAATTGTCGAATTTTATGGTTACAGTTTGAGAGTTAGTTACAACCAACCAAATAGTTGGTCACATTCACCAAACTCGACCCCGATCTCGATCAAACACTTGGTCACAAATACTACCCCACCCGCCACAACAACACCACCACCACCTTCGCTGCAAACACCACCACCTCGACCCTGACCCCAATCCAATATTTGGTTGCAGCACTACCCACCACAATTGCCGCCACAACACCACCACCAAATTAAGCAATTTAATGATCACAGTTAGAGGTGTCAATCCGGGTGGTCCGGGCCGGGTCGGCCCGCCAATATATGAGCCCGGTAACGGCCCGCATGAAAAAAATCCCGCTCGCTACGTGTTCTGGGCCGGTTCCGGGTCAGCCCACAAATTTTGGACTACAACCCAGCCTGCCCGCTGACCCATCCGGGTCGAGTTCATGCAAGTCACGGATCGCGATTTGTTCCGATTTGGCCCGCATGATTGTATAAATAAAATTATAAAAATATAGATATTTATAGCCAAAATATTTTTTTTTGTTAAATGTAAACTAAGAATTGAATAAAATGATAAATTCATATTTATATCAAGAAATGTTTACACAGAATTCAAATTTAATGTTACCTGAATTATTTATAACTTTGTAAAGTTAAATTTAACTTAAACAAATAACTAAATGCATTTCTAATTACTATTATCAAATATTTATAGCATAAGTACATCTCAACTAGGTTGACACCTACTTAACTATAATTTAGTTGTTCAAAAATGATATATTTATTTATATTTTAATTTTTTTTTTCATGAGCCAGTGGGTTAACCGCGGCCCATGAAGGTGCAACTCGCGAAACCCGAGGGTCACACCTCCTTGACCCGTGAACGGCCCGCTCGGTTCACGGGTCGGCCCACGGTCCCGGGTCGATCCGGGTCAGTTTTCACAGGTCTGATCGGCCTGCCCGTCTTGACACCTTTAGTCACAGTCGACCAAATAATTGGTGACCACCACAACACTTGTGACCTTCGGCAGCACCATCGCCTCTGACGCGCCAGAACCACCAACCACCGTCGCCAAAACCACCACCATCTCATGATAACTAGGAACACTGTACTCTTAATCTTTTCACCACCACCACCTCACCCTCCTCCTTCTCACCACCACAACCACCAACAAAACCACCACCACACCATCCCAACCGCCAGATCCACCATCATAAACCCCGCCAACACACAAAATACCGTCGGTGCAGCAACGTAACATTGTGGTGCTTCAGCTGCAAAGAGTCTCCAAAGTGGGTGGATCTACGTCGCAACTCGCGATGATTCGCACTCTTTCTGGGGTAAAATGGATTGAGGGTGGTTATGGGGTTGGGCGACAACGGTGGATGGCGGCAACAGAAAGGTGAGGAGTGATTAATGCTTCTGTCGCATTGCTCACAATTTCACTGGCACAATTGAAGCTCCTAGCCGACGATATGGATTGATAGTGGTGATGGGGCTGGGTAACGACAGCTAGTGACGCAACGAAAATGTGAGGAGTTCGTGGTCAAAAGAGTCAGCGACGACCGGAAGATGAGAGAGAATAGAAGGAGGCGATGGGGTGTGTTTAGAGAGAGAGAGAAGAGTGCGACGGATGAATGGAAATAAATTAGGGTTTTAATTATAAATTCAATTAATACCTGATTTTTTATTAAATAAACTTAAGATCTTATTTTTCAATTTGAAAAATTAAATGCCTGTTTTTATGTAATTTTCTCATTTTTATTTTGAGTTTCAAAGGCTGCCCTAGTGGACCATTCCTAGGAAGAAATTAGCATTTAATGCATGAATTGACATGTACTTTTGAAATACTAGTGAGATGCACGTGCAAGGCACATGCCATAATGTAATTGGCTACGTAATAGCGTATATATAAAATGCAAAAATGTATAATTGTTCACGAAATGACCTTAGTGACGTCCTGTGAAATGAAACACATAAAATGTAGACCTAACATTTGTACTTTTATCACTCTCATGAATGCATTACATGGCTTGGGGGTATACGTTTGCAACTTAGAAGATCTAGCAACAAGGTTCCAAAGCGATAAATTACACCTTTTCAAGTCATATTCTTGTCAAACATTGGAGACAATTTACCAAAAGTTATATTTAAATAACTGCATATATGATATCATTTTATATTTGTACAAAATAGCTTAATCACTTCAATCACATGTACTCCCATAAATCTTATGAAGTCTTTTATTGTCATCATTGTGTTGCTTTGTCACCCACATAAACAAAAAACATATTGATACACCAAGGAAGGAAAGGCAAAGCAGTTAAATTTGTCACATGCATACGGCATATTACATAATATATTCTAGCATTACAAGACAAATTAGACCAATAAAAATGATTTAATTTATATAAATATGGAGAGATCTTAGAAGTAAAACCCATTAACGTGAACCTGGTCCTAATTATCTTGCATTGCCATCCGCTTTCATGAAAAACTCAAATACCTTTACTTTATGCTCTTTCAAATACCTTTAGTTTTTTAATTAATATTATTTTTCACAATTTTGATCTTACAATAGATCGTTTCTGCATTTTCCGTCCTGCCTCTTGTGAATTCTTAGTTTATGTAATAAAAAAAACTCATTTATGAAAAACTTACCATTAAACTTCCATGTTTCAACATGCACTGTTATACCATCAGCTAAGTTTAGGTCACAAGACTTGTATCTGAAAGAAGTGTTTATTCACAAATCATTTATAATTTCTAACAATAAGTACCAAAAATTCAGCTTTCAAATGAAGATCGTCACTGTTGGGTTTTGATACCCAATAATCCCGGGCAATGATGTAAACTCGGTTTAATATTCAGTCGGCTTTAGCCAAATGACTATTGGTATATCGACACCATTAATGGAACGACCCAACTCCTTTCCATTTCTTCCCTTTTCTTCAACATTTGTGGCTATTGTCTTTGTGACATTATTTCCTTTGTGGTTTCTTTAGTGGGAATATCAAGAAGCAACCGTAGTGGGAGAGTCGGAGTTGAGTTTTGGGTTGGTTCCTTGGTGGTGTCGATTGAAGGATCAACTGAGCCCCGAATCCATGTTTGAAAGGAGATTAATTCTCACAGTCACGGACTCACAATATAAGATAGCTTTAGATATCGTACTATCCAAAAAAATAAATCACGTGCACGAGAAACCTTTCTTACCAGACCTGTCTTTGAGTAGACACAAGCTTAATCTGAGCAATGAATTCCTTTCAATAAAAATCATTAATATTCTTTATCCCATCTCTAGAGCTATGTTATCATGTGATTAAAAATAAATAGAATATATACCATGTGATATAGTCATATGACCAACCCCATTTTTAGATATAAAAATAAACCAGTTGGAAGCACTGAATAAAAGTTACTCATAAATCCTTCTAAAGTTTCGCATTATCATATATAACTCATACTGTAATTCCATAAAGACACTAATGACTCCAAAAACAGTTATATATTGTAAGCTCATTCATGTCATAACGAATCACATTTGAACAAAAAGATAAAATATGGATGCCAAACTTTAATTAATTCTACCAGAGTTGCTTGATTTGGTAGAATTCCTTGCTTATTCCAGAAATCAAAGTACCTAAAAATGGTGACTGGAGATAGCAGAGAGATTGAACTTGAAGAGTGCCCAAGATCACACCTTCATCAACATCACATCAAGTATCTCGGACCAGTTTGTGATAAAAAAAAATTGCATTTATTTGAATTTTATGGATAACGTAAATTGTGATGCAATCTTTTAGCAACATCTTGATTATTTTGTCTTAATTGCTCTCTTTCAATTCATGCATTTTAATAAGTATTCTAAGTTTCTTTTCTTTACTCTTCTTTGATGTGTTCAACGAGAGAGGGAAACTTGCGAATATGTGGCGATTGATGGAAAAAATTGCACAAAAAATCTAGAAAACCCCTTAAAAGGAACACAGGATCACTAGAGTTGAAATGCATCTTCGTAATAAGCTGATCTAAGAAACTCTACACTGGAGAGGTAGATTTAAAAGGAAACTATAAGTACATGTAAGACTTGAAACTTTTGATTTAATGTTACATCTCTATTTTTATTACCTTTGGAAAAAGAAAGGATTGTTCCATCATTCTTGCTTCCTCGCGCGTACACGGGGGGGGGGGGGGGGGGGGGGGGGGGGGGGGGGGGGGGGGGGCTACTTTAGCTACTGGGAGGCTCATGGTAGAAGATGGAGTGCTCAAGGTATAGTCTGGGGCACTAATCATTAGTCTTGGTCTTGATATATTGAAGTCAAATGTAACTCTTCAAAATACAATTTGCTAATATGAGTAGGATTTCACAACAATACATTATATTGTATCTGCAATCCACATCCAGATGTTCTAAACATATATTTTCATGTTTTTACTATGCATGAAAGATAAATACAACAAATATATTCATGACACAATGTCAAATTCTATTGAAAACAGAGTAAATGGTTTTATCTTGCCATCATATTTTCTCCTAAGTAACACTTCAGAAGCAATATACACAGTAGATTTTGGTTGAGTGCAGTAATGAAGACTGTAAAGAACAAGTTATAATGAAGATTGAAAAGTTCATGGTAGATAATTATGAGATACAAAGCAAATAAACATAATAGGCTTGTAGGGTTTTCTATATTATCCAAAAGCTGATTAATATACAATTCACAATCTGTAGCATTACCTTAGAATACCCAAAAGGACAAATTTAGGGGCTTGGAGCAGGGCTTTCATCCATCAGTGTCAGCACATACAATTATACTTACACCAGGATACAGATATAAAGGCTTCAAACTTGATGGTTGTATCTAATCTTTGGCCCTACATTATCATGAATTCAAGAACATTTTGAAGTGATTGTCTAAAGACATATAGAAGAAACTCAAAATTCCGAAGTTCTTCCTTTGGCCAAATGCAATAGAAATCATGCTTTCACAACCTACTAATATGGCAATAACACAAACTTCCATGAAATGAAAATTTCTATTTAGTCAAATAAAGATATATTGTCGTAACCCGAGACGTTGAAGAAAGAACCTCCTGTTTTCAAGCATTCATTGATAGGCAATCCTGGACTCTTACAAGCAGCAAGAAACCTTCTCACACTTTGGTGACCATCAGAGAGAATACTCTTGCACTTAACTTTAACTTCAGCTTAATATGCTTTAATTGTTTCTATAAACAGATTTCTTTCTTCTTCATTGGGAAGAAAATGTTGAACAGAATCTTATACAAATGGAAGTTCGAACACAGATAGGTTTTTATCCAATTTTCTATTCTCAAAACCATCAACAATCAACTGGGACGAAGCTCTACATATTGGAGAAGAAGATAACCAAAATAATCTCAATCTTGCAACATCAAAATTCACACGTGCCCGCACATTCACATAAATCAAAGTTAGTGAAATGAAAAATAGAGTATACAAGAATAGAAAAGAAGATCTGTGTATTTTGGAGAGATTTCTACCCAAAATCATCAACAATCAACTGGGAATAAGCTCTACATACTGGAGAAGAAGATAGGCCAACGATTGGCATCCAACACGGCAGCAACCAGATTATTAGTCGTAGATCGTCAATTTCATGAGTGGGGGAGGAAAGGAAAACGAGAAAGAGAAAAGGAAAGGGAAAGCTGAACAACAGCATGTGAGAGAAGAAAACGAAATAGAAGAGGAAGAAGAAGAAATGATGGGTTTGTGTGGGGGAAATGGAGGAGGCATGGCGTAGTGTGTGAAAATAATGAGACAAACAGTAATTGAAAGGCAGGACACGCCTCGGCTAAACGGCTAACTCGAACACGGCTCTTTTTTGTGGTCATTCGGCTTATGAATAATAATTCCAAACTTACTCTTTTATTTATGTAGGGAAGTAGTATGAGTTATGTGTAAGTTTCTATTTATCAACACAATTTTTTAATTATATGAAAAAATTTGTCATGTGGAATTTCAAATTGTTATTAAGGACATTTTAGTCTAAATTTTATTAAAATGGACATGGAACAAATTTGGGACATTTTTGCAAATGACAATGTGAAATTGTACATTTTTTTGCAATTTCGTCTTAAATTTTTTTTTTTTCCTTTCTACCATCAATTTATCTTGCAAAACATATTATTCAAAAGTATACGCCACCTCTTTGTCCACCTGTATATATTAACCGTACACCCAGATGCATCATTACATGCAAAAATCATGGTTCCAGAAAAAAGAACCGGTAACGGTTTGTACTCCAATGAAGTCTCTCTCATGGAAAACAATAATATGAGAGAAATTGATGACAAAATGTCATTCATATAATATCCAACTAACATATTTTCTTCATCAACTACCTCCACAACTAGTTGAGCGGCTGGAACCTGATTTGCTGCCATTTCTTCCTTTGAGTCTCTTTCCCTTGCCTCTCTCTATTCTTTTCTCGTAGTTTGAAAGTTCTCTCAATCTCATAATCAAATTATAGGAGTTCGAGATCTTCCACATACAAGCACCTGAAAAGATCAAAGGAACCAAGATAGAATAAACAAGTTATATAATTGTAATCAAAAGCAATAATAAAATTCAAATCTAATGATGCACTAATAAATTCAACGAAAACTCCACTATCCAACAAAGACGCCAAAAACGTGTTTGGTGAAATCCCATAAGCATATGAGATCGCTGACAAGTAATAGTATAAAATTAGTACAAGTGTTATTCCCACAAGGATTAGAATTTCATTGAAATTATTAATTCATGATCAAACAAGAAAGTGGTAAACACAATTGAATTTTGATGGTTTGTAAATTGTAATAATGGCTACTAATTACTAGACTAAATTATAACTAAATGCAATTGGAGATGATTTTTTGAAAAGTTATACGTGAGAAAAACATGTTCGGAATCCGACTCCCCCATTAATCTCCTTTCTAATTCTCAAGCTCTATCTTTTAGTCTAATTTATATATGTATGAATTGACAATCAATAATTTTATTTTGTTCAAAAACCTCTCCCAAGTAGATTTAAGCCTATTTCTAAATAGAAAAGATCAAGATTTAATGTACCAACTATGTATCTTGAATCCCATTTTAGACCAGCCTAATGATCTATGTATCTTAAAAGCCATTTCAAACCAGCATTTGCATAAGGGATATTACACATTTCTTTTATTTCTTCCTCAGTTTTAGGTGATTGTCCAGTGTACAGTTTTGTATGTGTAACAAGAAGGACATGAATAGATTTAGCTTATTTCATACCAAATTTAGTTATTACTTTGTCTAAATAGGTTTCTTGTGTAATAGTTAACCTATTTCTAGTGATAACCATTCCAAGTATCTTTTTGGCATTCCCTAAATCTTTCATGTCAAATTCAAATTTGAAAATATTCTTTAGTCTCATGATTTCTTCTTTACTTGAGCTTGAAAGTAACATGTTATCAACATACAAAAGCAAAAAGACCTCAAACTCACTTTCACTATTATTATAGTATAGGCAGGAATCATATTCCCTACTTATAAAACCTCTTTTAATAATATATGAACCAAATCTTTTATACCGCTACTTGAGACTTTACTTTAATACATACAGTGACTTTTCCAGTTTGTATACAAAGTCAGTTTTCTCATTCATCTTAAAATCTTGAGGTTGACTCATAAAAATTTTCCTCCAATTCTCCATGAAGAAAGTAGTTTTAATATCTAGTTGTTTAGGTTTCCAATTAAATTGAACAACCAGAGCTAAAATCAATATAATAGTCTTATTTTATAATAGTAAAAATATCTTATTATAGTCAATTCATTCTCTTTGAGTAAAGTATTTGGTAACAAGCCTAGCTTTATATCTCAAAGGATCAGAAGGATCATTGTCCTCTTTCAATTTGTAAATCCATTTTCATTGCACTGTTCTTTGACCCTTAGTCTTTTTAACCAATTTTCAAGTCTTATTTTCAATTAAGAAATGCATTTCTTCTTCCATTGCCTTTTTCCAGTTTATAGATTTAAGCCCATTCATAGCTTCTTGAAGAGAAGAAGTTTTTGAATGTTTAATGGCTTCACCTAAAACTATGATAAAGTTAGTTAAGTTCAATGACTCATATCTAGGATTTGGTTGAACTTGTCTTCTTTCTCTATCTTTAACAAGTTGGTAATCCTAGATAGTAGTATTTTCAGTGACAAGGGTATTATTATCCAAATGAGTTTCCTCATGAGGCACATCTACCTCATCAATTATAGTTTTAGTTTCTTGTTCTTCAGTTTGAGAAATTATTGGTTTAGTATTCTCTATTTGAGTGAAGCTATACTTAGCTAACTTCGTCTCATTTTAAGATTTATTCCCAATTTCAGATTCTCCTAAATTATTATCTTTGTGTTTTCGACATGGCATCTCAGTTTCATTAAACACAATATCTCCGCTGTTAATGATTTTTTTTATACCATGGACCCCAACAACCCACAACTTATAATCTTTAAGATAGCTTAACATAACAGATTTAGTGGCTCTATGTTCCAATTTGTCCTCAATCAGATGTACATAAGTTGCACACACAAATACTCTAATATGTGTTGAATTTGGTGGCTTTCCAGCCTACATTTCTTGAGGGATTTTAAACTCAACAGAAGTCGATGGAGATGTATTGATTAAGTGTGCTGCAGTATATACTACCTCAGCCTAGAACCCTTTAGCAAGGCCCATGCTAATTAGCATGCATCTGACTTTATTTATCAAGGTCTTGTTCATTCTTTCAGCAACCTCACTCTGTTGGAGTGTGTACTTTACTATTCTATATCTCACGATTCCCTTTTACTTACAAAAATTTTCAAATTCAAAGTTACAAAACTCAAGCCCACTATCTATTCTTAAAGTTTTTAACTTTTTATCCAATTGATTTTTAGCCATCTTAAGCCAAGTCCTAAATTGTTGAAAGGTGTCAAATTTAGCCTTTAAAGAGTAAACCCACATTTTTCTAGAATAATCATCCACAAAGAACATGAAGTAATTATTCCCACTAAAGGTGGGGTGTTTTTCAGGCCCCACACGTCAGTATGTACATAGTCTAAAGGCCTCATCGTACTATGTGATTCTATCTCAAAACTCACCCTGTGAGATTTGTCCAAGACATAGGTCTCACAAAAGTTCAGTGGTTCAACTAAATATTTTCCAATTAGTTTCTGATTACTTAAAGATTGTCATTTATTCCTAATATGCCCCATTTTATTATTCTAAAGATTATATTTACTTTCAATTAAAGTAAATAGACTAGTATCTTGTGAAGTCATGGTATCACCCACGAGATAGTACAATTCATTCCTTTTAGGACCTTTCATGACAACTAATGATCCATTCACAACCTTTAGACGTGTCCCTCATTTTAAGGAATCCCTAAAGAAATGAGGTTCATTTTCAGATCAGGGACATATATGACATTCCTTATTAGCTTGACAATGTCATCATGCATTTTGACAGCAATATCCACCACAGTCTGTAATTATTATCTCCCATATACACATTTCTAGGCTCAATTTCCTTATAGTTGTAAAATCAAGGCCTAACTAAAAGCCCAAGAATAACTAACCAAGAGGGGATTGAATTGATTTTTAGAACTTTTTCGAAAAATAAACTTAAATCAAGGAAGCAAAGGATATGTTGATCAATTAATAATCATAAGAAAATAAAAATAAGTAGATAAATCAAATAATAAACATAAATAAGATAACGATAAGTAAAATGGTAGAGATGATGCAAACGATATAATTGTTGAGGTTCGATCCAAAGCAATGATTTACATACTCCGTTACCAAGCTCTCCAACACGAGTAAGACATTTTCACTATATTGATTGATTTGTGGTACAATCCAACCATCTACAACACTTCCGGTGACTTACAAAAAAGGAGCACTGATCCTTATATTATTGAGCTTTTACGGGACCACAATATGACCGCACACTATTGAGCTTTAAGGACCTCAATATGACACACACGATGACTTACAACAAGGAACACTGATCCTTATACTATTGAGCTTTTACGGGACCTCAATATAACCCATAAATTTAGAGAAATGATTTTACAATGAAATTCCTCTCTTAATAAATGATACAAATGAATTAAGTACTAAGAGAAACTAAAATTTCAATGAATAACAATAAATGATAGTTCAACTGTTAGATAAAAAACTTTGATGAATATGATAATTAAATATTTGATTCAATCAATCAAAAATTTTCAAAGAGAATGAAAAAAGAAATAAATGTAATGTAAGTTCAAAGCAATGATTTACATACTCCGTTACCAAGTTCTCCAACACGAGTAAGACATTTTCACTATATTGATTGATTTGTGGTACAATCCAACCATCTACAAAGCTTCCGGTGACTTACAAACAAGGAGCATCGATCCTTATATTATTGAGCTTTTACGGGACCACAATATGACCGCACACTATTGAGCTTTAAGGACCTCAATATGACACACACGATGACTTACAACAAGGAACACTGATCCTTATACTATTGAGCTTTTACGGGACCTCAATATGACCCATAAATTTAGAGAAATGATTTTACAATGAAATTCCTCTCTTAATAAATGATACAAATGAATTAAGTACTAAGAGAGACTAAAATTTTAATGAATAACAATAAATGATAGTTCAACTGTTAGATGAAAAACTTTGATGAATATGATAATTAAATATTTGATTCAGTCAATCAAAAATTTTCAAAGAGAATGAAAAAGGAAATAAATGTAATGTAAGTTCAAAAATATTCTCAAAATACATCTCTCTTTTTAATGAATGATTGTAATAAATTAAGCACCAAGAGAGAAATGAGAAACTTTGATAAATATGATGAGTTTACAAGTTTGATTCAATAAATCAAAGTTTTCAATATGAAGAAGTAGAAGAAATATATAAATATAAGTTCAATGACCTACTTTAAAATATATCTCTCATTTATGAATAATAGAAATAAGTTAAGTATAAAAAGAGAAATGAAAAACTTTGATGATGATGATGATTAAGGAGTTTGAATCAATCAAAATTTTTGATATGAAACATAAATTAAATGAATGCAAAGGAAATCTCAAAGAATTCTCTCAAAAAAAATCTCACTTTACATTTTGGCCCCATTTGATCTGATTTGAAGGTTTTGAAAGGAATGGATATTTGGAGAGTCTTTTTAACCAAATTTTCAAGATAAAAGATATTTTTCAAGTTCAAATATTATTTTAAAAGTTATTTTTATATTTGATCAAAACGTTGCATTAGAATGACGTTTAATGCACAAAATTATTTTTAATGCATAGAAGGATTTTAAGTTTAAGCATTTATTGCCAATTATCAAATTGTTAGTACCTTTACACTTTATCTAAAAATTCAAATCTTTGATCTTGCTCCAAAGTTTGGCTCTTATTTTCTTGAATATGTGACTCCGATCTTGATCTCTTTCATGAGTCTGATTTGTGATGATAACTTTCAATCTTTTGACGATCAACGATCAATTTTTATTAGTATGCTTTGAAAAACTATAATAACTTAAATTCAACTTATTAGTTAACAAGATTAACTTGTTTGTTATAATCAAAACTTTAAGGTTATAATTAACCATATGCCAACAATTTCCTCCTTTTTATTATGACAGACAAGATGATTTGTAAAGTAATATTGAACAATTGATAAGGAATATAAATCTTAAACTTTGCATGTAATCCATCTATTCACCATATCTTTTACAAACCAGTAGCTATTCACTTTAAAGCATATGTTATCAAGGCAAGCATTTTGATCATATATTTCAATTCAAGCATATCAATCTCATTTTCAAAGAAATTATCATCACATTTTCCCCATTTAATTTCAATGTTTTTTTAAATATTTTTCAAATCTATCGTACTCTTTTTCGCATCTATCTTATTCAATTTCCTCATTTTGTCATAAGCAAAAAGGTAGTACACATGAGAGCAAGACTACGGCATACAAGATCAATTTGACCATAGAAAATAATAACAGTCCGCCCCTCAATTAAATACAAAATGCCAACTATATGTAAGTTTAAACAAGAGGATAATCTCACATTTATAGCAAACTATTAATCAAAGCATGAGTGATGAAATGTCAAAACATAATCAGTTTGGTAAAGTTTATATAAATTTCAATCAATGATGAACATAGAATCAATCATATGGAAAATTAGTAAAAATTCAATTTAACCACATACTTCACATTCATCGATAATTTCCAAACCTCTTTGAACATATTAAAATCTATCAAATGTTAGAGGTTTTAGTGAGAATGTCGTCCAATTGATTTTTTGTATTCACATTCTAATACAATATCCCCTTTTTGGGTGCCTTTAGGATACCATAGATGTAATGTCTTAGTGACACTAAGATATATTAAAAATTTGTTTTGTGACACTAAGGTGTGATTCTTGAGCATTGGGTTTGAATCTAGCACATAATCGCACACCAAACATAATGTCGAGTCTACTTGCGATTAAGTAAATGAGAGATATGATCATACCTTGATATTTTGTTATGTCTGTGGAAGTAACTTAATGAGCTCATTGGAGTTTTAATTGATTTCAACTCTTTCATTTCAAACTTATTGAGCATTTCTGATGCGAAACCCCGTAACAGCTAGACTACGAAACTCACGTGCAAATTGATGCGGAACCCAAGAACGCCAATTAAATCGGTTTAGATCTGAATACAAAGATATGAAGCTAAAAACCCAACGAGAACGATGCTACGTTGAACCTCTAGATTACACGACGAACAAAATTCACAATTCGGTTGCTTGAATGCCACAAATATTCAACATATTCGATAAGTTCGATTGTTTGAATCCAAGTTTCGAAAGAGAAAGTTCTCCATTAATTCAATTCATCAAAGGTTTTAATTACAATGAAATAAAATTTCTATTTATATGAAAACTATGGAAAACCTAGGAAATATGAAATAACACGAAATTTAGAGTCCTAGAATAAGAAAACTATCAAAAATAACAAATTCTAGTCAAAATAATGAAAAAACGCGGAAACAAAAAAATTTCTGTCAATCCGGACAACCGGATTTACGCGTCCAGTTGGACAGACCTGCCAGACAATCTTTAATATTTTGGTCATAAATTTCTCTACCGACGTCCGATTGAAGCGATTCAAATTGCATTAGAAATACTACGTAAAGGGATACAATTGTTCTTCAAACATAATCTTCCAATTCGATCATTTACCATGTCAAAAATAGGTTTCAATATGAGACTGAAAACAATTGCATAACTTTCGTGTTGATCCAATTGATTTGCGACCTCGACCCCAACATGAAACTTGTTCCTTGGCATGTGGTCTTCAATATTATGGACTCCATTACTTGAACATGTAAATGTATAGCTTTTATCAACTCTTTGAAGTTTTAGACTTAGCTCAAATCTCTCTCCAACATACTTCAGATTCTTGATGGTTTCTAGCGTAGCCCGGATCATATCAATTTCCATGGTGTATTTTGTTTGACTCCATTCTTTAAATAGAGATTGATTACTTTGTACTTTGGAATATTTTTCTTCATTTTGTTGCAAATTTGCTTCTTCCTCATGTTGATTTTCAACATTTTTAGAATCTTCTTTGTTTTGATTTTGAATGTTCATTTGCTCAAAATGAATCTTCAAACCTACTTCATTAACAATACATTTCTCTTGATCAAGAGGATTAGTTTCATCAAATGTTACAAGCATGAATTTTTAAATGACTAAAGTTCTTTTGCTAAAAAGAAAACTCTATAAGTTTTGCTAGTTGATGCATATCCAAAAAGGATTCCAATATCAAACTTTGAATCAAATTTTCTTTAGTGTTCAAGATAAAACATTTACAATCAAACACTTTAAAGTAACCGATATAGTGAACTCTATTTTTCAAAGTTTATATGGAGTTTTGGTTTTCTTTCAATTAACCAAGACTCTATTCATAACATAGCAATATTGAGGAGTTTTAGCATAATCCAAGTCATTTTTTATAATATATGATTCTTCCTTTTATTACACCATTTTATTGACGAGTTCTAGGAGTTGAAACATTATGCTCATAACCATAAGTTTTTGCAAAAGACATATTGTCAAGATTCTCTACCATGATCACTCCAAATTGTAGTAATAGTGTACCTCATTTTATTTTTGAATCTTTTTACAAAAGTATTTAAATGCATTCAAAGTTTTATCCTTTGAATTCAAAAATATGACTTAAGTGGATCTAGAAAAGTCATCAACGATGACGAAAGGATAATGTTTACCACATAAGCTTGCAGTTCTAGATGTTCCAAAAAGACTCATTATGGAGAAGTTATAAAAATCTTGTAGTTGAAGAATATTTATTTTATTTGAAAGAGCTCTTCACTTGTTTTCAAAGTGACATGCATCATAAATTTTATTTTTATCAAATTTCAAATTTGGAAAACCATTGACAAAGAATTTTTTTTGTAAATATTTGAAAGTAGGTCTCTGCAAACATGACATAATCTTCTATGCCACAGTCAAATATCATATTTTAATCTTAATAAACATTTTTCTCCTCATTTAAAGTCAATATTTATGACATAAACATCATTTCTTTGGCTTCGTATAAGCATCACCTCTTTTGATGTAACATCTTCAATAAGGTATTTAGAAGAATCAAATTTGATATAATAACATTTATCACATAATTGACTAATGCTAAGAAGTTATGTTTGAAATTATCAACTAATAAAACATTTTCAATAGAGGAAGACGAAAGATTACCAATGTTTCCAATATCAATGATTTTTCCTTTGGCATATTCTTCAAATGTAACATGACCTCCATCATTCTTTTCAAAGTTTGATAACAAAATTTGATCTCGGTCACATGTTTTGAGCATTTACTGTCCAAGAATAATTTGATATTTATCTTCTTTGGTACTACAAAAATAATTCAATTTTTGTTCTTTGATATCCATACAATTTTTGGATCCTTGGTTTTAGTATTTGTGGACTTTTGAATCTACTTTTGTTTGCTTTCAAAGTGCAACCTCTGTTTTACTGAACAATTAAAAGATGCATGTCTATTTTTATTGCAAAACCACAATTAACATTTGGAATAGGGAAAGCAGAGGCTTTAACAAAGAAATTCTTAAGGGAATTTTTTTTTTTTTTAAAAATGGTTTGTATCCAATTCCTCCTTTATCAAAAACACATTTTTGTTCATCACGCATTAAATCAAATTTTTCTTGCCTTGAATGAATTGGTGAACAATTTAAATCAAATCTAAAATCTTTTCTTGTAAAGAGAAATTCTCCTTAATTAAAGAATCGTAATTGACATTTTCTTTTTCAAAAGTTTATTCACCACCTTTTCCAATAAAGAATATTTCATTTTGAGGAAAAAAAAATGATTTAGAGAAAGTTTCTCAAATTCTGCAAGAATTTCATCATAAGAGATAGATAATTCATCATATGAACAATTTTCATTTGAATTTACTTCATTTTCAATAGCCATGAAACACATGTTGGTAACTTCCACTTGACTTTCATTTTCATTATGATCTTCATCATCACTTTCCTTGACTTTCATTTTCATTATGATTTTCATTCTTGTGACCAAGTTTTCCACAACTATAGCAAACTATTTTATTACTTTTCCTTTCCCCCTTTCCTTCTTTCTTTTGAAATCGTCAATTGTTGCGAAAACTTCTCCATTTTTGACAAGAAGAACTAGGCCATCAATTTCTTTATCATTCATATTTTTCCTTGAAGTGCCTTAATCCATTATTGATCTTAAAGCAATTTGATGATTTTCTTCTTCTATGCTTTTCATTGTTTTCTTCTTTATCTTGTGCTATTTAGCTCATATGTCATCAATGTTCCATACAGCTCTTCTAATGGATATGTGTTGATATCTTTGGTATTTTCTATTGACATTCTTAACGAGCTCTAATCATTTGAGAGAGACCTAAGTATTTTACCCACATATTCACCATTAGTAAATTTTCAATCAAAGCCTTTAAAACCATTAACAATATCGGTGAAGCGAATAATCATATCAACAATAGGTTCGTTTTACTCCATAAAGAAATTTTCAAATTCCTTAACTAAAATATTTATCTTGGTTTCTTTTACTTTGCTAGTGCCCAAGTGAGTAACTTCTAAGGCATGCCAAATATCGAAGGTGAATCACATGTGCTAATATGATTAAATTCATTTCTATCTAAAGCACAATAAAGTATATTTTTGGTTCTAGCGTTTAACAATAATTTTCTTTTATCTTCATCATCATACTCCTCTCTAGGTTTTGGAATGATTTGGTCCAATTTACCAACCACTTTAATAACATTTTTAGGCACATAAGGACCAAATTCAATGACTTCCCAAATAATATAATTTATTAATTAAACATAAATCATCATTCTAGTTTTTCAATAATTATAATTTGTACCAACAAAGAAGGGAGGATGACTTGTAGAATGTCCCTCAAGAGTTTGAAAATTGTGGTTAGCCATTGCTCAAGATTGTTAAATCTTTAAATTCAAAATGAGTACCTCACTTTGATACCAATTGAAAGCCCATGAATAACTAACCAAGAGGGGAGTGAATTGATTTTTAAAACATTTTAGAAAAATAAACTTAAATCAAGGAAGCAAAGGATATATTGATCAATTAATAGATTATAAGCAAATAAAAGCAAGTAGATCAATCAAATAACAAACGTAAATAAGATAACGATAAGTAAAATGGTAGAGAGGATGCAAACGATATAATTGTGGAGGTTTGATCCAAAGCAACAATCTACGTCCTTCATTACCAAGCTCTCAGCAAGGCCTTTTCACTATATTGATTAATTTGTGGTGCAATACAACCCTTTACAATGCTCCCGGTGACTTACAAACAATGAGTATTGATCCTTATACAATATTGAGTTTTAAGGAACCACAATATGACCCCACACTATTGAGCTTTAAGGGACCTCAATATGATCTACACGGTGACTTACAACAAGGAGCACTAATCCTTATACTATTGAGCTTTTGTGGGATCTTAATATGACCCATAAGTTTAGAGAAATGATTTTACAATGAAATCTCTCTCTTAACAAAAGATACAAATGAATTAAGTACTAAGAGAGATTGACATTTCAATGAATAGCAATAAATGACAGCTCAATTGTTAGATGAAAAACTTTGATGAATATGATAATTAAACATTTGATTCAATCAGTCAAGGTTTTTCAGTGAGAAAATGAAGAAGAAATAAATGCCATGTAAGTTACAAAAAATTTCTCAATATATATATATATATATATATATATATATATATATATATATATATATATCTTTTTAATGAATAATTGTAATAAATTAAGCACCAAGAGAGAAATTATAAACTTTGATGAATATGATGAGTTTACAAGTTTGATTCAATAAATCAATGTTTTCAATATGAAAAAAGTAGAAAAAAAAATATACAATATAATTTTAAAGATCTTCTTCGAAATACATCTCTCTTTTATGAATAATAGAAATAAGTTAAGTGCAAAAAGAGAGATGAAAATCTTTCATAATGACGATGATGATTAAGGAGTTTGAAATCAATCAAAAATTTTGATATGAAGAAATAAATGAAATGAATGCCAAGGAAAGCTCAAAGAATTCTCTAAAAAAAAATCTCACTTTATGCTCTTAAATATCTTGTGAAGAATGGAAAGAGTAAGGATATTTATAGGGTTCAAAACGCCAAAAAAATCTGTAAGTTTGGATGACATGTTCGATCGACTGCATCTTGTCCGGATGACCAATATAGCAGTTTGTATAATAAAAATCAGAGGTCAGAACGATCAAATTTTGGACCGTTGAAAATTTTCAGTCGACCGCTACTTTTGGGCGGTGGACCGCCACTGGTCGACTGCCACATCCAACGAGTTGACTGCCCGACAATTTTGAGCTTTTTACGTTTTGACCATATTTGATTCGATTTGAAGGTTTTGAAAGATATGGACGTTTGAAAAGTATTTTTAACTAACTTTTCAAGATAAAAGATATTTTTCATTTTCAAATGTTATTTTAAATATCATTTTTATATTTAATCAAAACGTTGCATTAGAATGACTTTTAATATACAAAAATTATTTTAAATGCATAGAAGAATTTTGAACTTAAGCGTTCATTTTCAAATATCAAAGTGTTAGTACATTTACACTTTATCTAAGAAATCAAGTCTTTGATCTTGCTCTGAAATTTGATTCTTAAGTTATTGAATATGTGATTTCGCTCTTGACCTCTTTCATGAGTCCGATTTGTGATGATAACTTTTGATCTTTTGATGATCATCGATCAATTTTTCATAGTATGCTTTGAAAAGCTATAATCACTTAAATTCAACTAACGGTAAACAATGTTGATTTTTTTGTTATAATCAAAACTTTAAGGTTATAATCAACTATAAATCAACACTAACATGATACATATGAAAGGTACAACCTGAATCTAAAATCCAGTCCTTTTTTATTTTATCACTGGACACAATCATCACATACAGACTGTGTCGTTCAGGGCTAACGTGCATTATTTAATTCTTTACTGTTCTGTTCTTTATATTTCATTTTCATTCGAAGAAATCTCTTTTAAAGTGTCATAGCTTACCACAGTCATATCATTTTTTTTATTGCTTTTATCTTCGGATTTAGATCTCTCTTTAGATTTTTCCTTTCCTTTCTTGATTTGAAAGTTATTCTCTCTTTTTCCACTTCTCCTTCTCACAAACATACTCTTTTCTCTAGAGGCTCTTGATTCCTTTTTAACCACCAACTCTCTGGATCTCAAGGCATCTACAACAATAGCTTATGTTAATTTGTCTCTGAAGTACTTAATTGCAATTTTCATTTCCTTATAAGTAGGCGTGGGTGTGGGTTGGATTGGGTCGATTTTTTTCAACCCAAACTCAACCCAACATGGTCGGTTTACTCAAAAATCAACCCAACACAACCCAACCCAACCCAACCCAACCCAATTATTGATTTAAACCCAACACAACCCAAACCGAACTTGATCGGTTTGGGTTAGGTTGGGTTGGTCGGTTTGGGTTTCGACCCAATTAAAGTTGGATCCGATTTATTTATTAAATTTGGATAATTTTTTAGGGTTTGAAATTACTTGAAAACCTCCGCTTTTTAAATACACATATAAGGAATTCTTTCTAAAAATAATGTATAAATAAATTTAAAATTTATGAAGCATTTTTTTTTACAATTTTTTGGAATTCATTCATTTGATCATCTTTTTTTTAATTTTTATTTTATTATCAAATAACATTATATTTGTAAATAGTGTTCATGTGAATCGATCTATGTAAAGAAAATTGACGTTTATATATTATAAGTCATTCTCCTATCTTACTATTATTTCTATTTAATTTTTTTTCATCTTAGATATTAATTTTTTAATTCATCGGGTTGTGTTGAGTTTTAAATCATAACCTGCGATCCAACCCAACCTCAAATTCAATTTTTCAACCCAACTCAACCCAATTGAACGTAAAAACTCAACCCAAATCGATCGATTTGGTTTGGATTGATCGGGTTGAGCGGGTTGGGTTGGATTTTGCCCAACTCTACTTATAAGAATTAGGCAGAAAATTCAATAAAATAACGGCTAGGCTTTTATCATCATATGTTTTTGTCATTGTGATCTAAACTTTTCACAATGATACTAAAATTACTTAAATTTACTTCTAAGTCTTTCCCTGGGTACATCCTAAAACTAAATAGCTTTTCCAAAAGGTAAATCTTATTTCGTAGTCTTAGTTAGGAACAAAGTGTCAAGTGCAGTCCACAGATGTCTAGCAGTCTTAGCTTCATCTACTTGTCTAACAATATGATTAGACAAATGTAAAATTATTGAATTGTATACAATCTCATTCATTCATTTCTTCCATTTCAGTAGGTTTGACTTTCAATTCAGCATAAAATGTTTCAAGATTATCAAGGGATTTAGCAATCCTTGGACCAATATAGCCCTCCATTTCTAATTCCATATCGAATATTTCCCCTTTTCATTGAATTGTCTATTCGACTCTCGAACCCACGATAGATTCTGTAAAAAAGTGACACATATTCAAGGTTATTTTTGGTGATTTTATCATAAGATTTCCAGAAGAGCAGAAAATGTTTTGAAAAGCAAAGCTTTTTCACTTTTTATCAAGAAACACTTTAAGAAATAAAAAATTGAGGAATCTTGAGCTGTCAAACAATTTTTGATCAAGACAATGTAAATGGGAGATTGCAGTTAAGATATCAAATTATCAACATATATTATTTATATATCAATCAACTACTGTAATGTTAAACTTAGAACACATCAACAATTAATCATGCATCAAACGATAGAGGAATTTCAGAATTTTAATCTATTTCACCAAAAACAGTCGAAGAACAGTTTTACCCTTCCAAATAATTATCAATAAACCAACCAACACTGCAGGTCCACCACACGATTAGTGAAACCAGGAAAAGAAATTAAGGGAAACACTTAATATTTCGAAAAACGCTTAATCAAATAATATCACAGTAGATCCTTTCAAATGTCTACCGAAATTTTTTTTTTAAAAAAAAAAAAAAAAAAATCAAGAAAAATGATTTTTGATTTCACAAAAAAGGATTTTAGAGGACACTTAAACCATTATCTAGAAATTTTACAGCTCTGATACAGTTTTGTTGGGATTTGATCCAAATAAATTGAACAAATTAACAAATATAAAAGACAGAATATAAAGAATATAAGAACACGTAAAAATGTTCACCCAATTCCGCCAAAATGCCTAATCTGGGGGTTCAGGAATCAGCACGTTCCACGATGTGCAAACCACGCATGCCAAAGAGGATTAGAGTACATATACCAAATCAAAATCCAATTTTAGTCACTGATTTTATCAAATCAAACTAACACGTTGAAATCGCACCAGAGATGGATGTAGGGGAGGGCAGGCCTGGGCTATACCTAGCCTTTCCCCAGCCCATATGCAATGGAATGTAAATAATAAAAGGGAAAATTACTTACAACCCTAACATTAAAGATTAGATTTCATAAACAAGTGGATTAAGTTTAAATTTCAGATTTCAGGTGTTAATTACAAATTATTAATTTAATAGGTGATAAATAAGATTAGTTAAAATAATAAAATTAAATTACCTCAACCCAACCCAACACAAAACTTCCCAAAATAATTTTTCTCGTCTTCTCTCTCTCTTCTCCATTACCTCTTCTCTCTCTACCCTCTCTCCCCCTCTCTTCTGGGGGCAAAAACCTAGCTAAATCCCCTCCTCGAATCCACCATCACCTCTACATCCACCACACCACCTCCAACCAAATCATAGTTGCAGCGCCACCACCACTACTACCATGGTACCTCACCACCACCACTACCACCACCACCACCACCACCAACAATCCAACACACAGCCCGAACACAAATGCACAGAAAATTACAGATCGCACCACCCCTCTGAAAATGGACCTCAGCCGACGGAATCGCTTCCCTCAGATCTGTGTTGATGCTGTTGTTAGATTTGGGTGAGATGGCGGTGCGATTTCGGACTTTAGGGTGGTGGTGGTGGTGTGAATATATGTGGTGGTTGGGCAAATCTATAAATTTGTGGTGTGGTGTGTTTTGGTGATTTATATTTGATGTGGATGTGGTGATGGTGATGCTACAGGTGGTGGGGGATCTGGTAGTTGTGGTGGTGCTATGATATTCGAGATGATGGTTTTGTTGACGAGAGGTGGTGTTGGTGGTTCTGGCGACGGTGGTTTGGGTTGTTGCAATGGTGTGGTGTATTGGAGTTAAAGGTGTCAGTGGTGGTAGATTGGAGGTGATGGATTACGATACTTGTATGCGGTGTATGTAGATTTATTTGTGGTGATCCTATGTGACCAAATATGTGTTTGTTGTGACTATTTGTGATCAATTCTGTGTTGGTTGTGACCGGTTGTGACTTGAGATTGATCTGGTCACAGATAGACACACCGAATACAAATTTGGTCACAATTAGTCACACTGAAGATGAATTTGGTCACAATTAGTCACATATAATACAGATCAGTGATGGTAGTATTTATGGTCGTGGATTTGAGTTGAATGTGGTAGTAGTGGTGCATTGGAGGTTATGCTGGTGAATGCAGGACGAGTCCAGCCCTGCGTCATGAGCATTTTGGTCATTTATTGTGACGGAATCGGAATTGGCTGAAATTTGGTAGGTTGATTGGAAACGGCCCGAAAAATTGGACTTGGGGCAAAGCCCGAGATCTCGGGATTTTAGCCAAATTCCTTCATTTAAGCCTTTAAATTGTTATTTTTAGTATAATTTGTTTTTACTTTTTGCTATTTTTGGCTCGTTTTTTATATTTTCTGTTTTTGGGGTTTCTTGTAATGCCCATATAAAGGTCTTTTAGCAATTTTCGTCTTGCTCAAATATGTGTTAGTGGTGATTCTTTTTGACCAATTCTGTGTTAATTGTGATCGATTGTGACTTGATCACATACGGTCACAAACAGTCACACTAAATGCAAATTTGGTCACAGTTAGTCACACTGAATACAAATATGTGATTATGAATAAATTTGTAATTGTGACATACAATTTGTGTCTCATGACTAATAAATAAGTTGTGATAAATTAACTTGATGATTTATTATCATACAATGACTTGTAATAAGTTAATTTAATAAATTGTCTCATATCATTAATTTTTTTGGCACAAATCAATTAATCGATCACGGTCAAATGGGTCATTGGTAGTTAAAAAAAAAAAAAAAAAAAAAAAAAGGTCGCCGAAAAGTTGCCGTCGCCGGAGTTTCTGCCGGAGCCGTCGTCGTCATCGGAGATGCTGCCAGAGCTGTCGCCGTCGCCGGAGCTAATGGAGAGGTGGAGAGAAGGTGGTGTAGTGGGGTGATAAGATAGGATGGATAAGGTGGCCTAAAGTGGAAATAATTAATGTATATTATATTATATTTTATTATTTAATAAAATTATTTACCACCTGATTTTTGAAATAATTTAATAAATTTGTTAGTTTTGAAAAGTAATTTTTATATGTAGGATTTGTGTGGTGTTCCCATAATAAAAGCTAATTCAGCCAAACTGCAAGCTAGAATTGAAAAGAAAAATACTCCAGCCCAGCCCAGCCCAGCCCAGCCAACTGTAGTCCCAGCCCATCCATTGTCCAATTACATATTTATTTCATGCATATTCATGCCACACAAACTCGTTATCAATTTAGGTATTTTAGTTCATGTATGCTTGACTAAGTTTAAAGAGTTCACCTATAATTAAATAAGTAAATTTTATAATGATATTTTCATTGACTAAGTAAAAAATAAATGATTTAATTTAGCATTAAGAGAAAAAAACATGTTTGAATAAGCTTAAAATTAATTAAATTTTTGTATCGTTTTCATATATTATTTATTTACACTTATAAGTTAAAAATTTACTTATTTGACCATGAAATAGATGTTATTACCTAAATAGGTAACTTTCTCCATTGTTATTTAGTTAGTAAAAAAAAATATTTGTTAAAAACGTATTTATGTATAAATTAATTTAATTTTAAGTACATTATTAGTGAGCCAAACATGGACATTTTTTCCTGTTTCCGCCTCTGAATCGCACAGTATAGAACCAAAACCACGCAGCTAGTATCAGAGCATAGAGTTACTGTAGCATACCAATTTTACAAGAGTTTTTTTCTCAAATCTTACAAACTAGAATGATCTCCAAAATCAAAGACGAAAAAAAGTTTAGAGAGAGAAAAATATCAGAGACTCGAATGCCAAAAGCCATACCAACTGAATGTATAGTAGCCAGCCCAAAGGTCACATTAAACCATGGGGTGATTACAGCCATTGATCAAATCGAACAGCTCAGAAACGATTTTGAGAAGCAGAATCCGGGTGTCGAGCAAGCTGCCAATTGGAGGTTGCCACTTGGACCATTCAATTCAACTCAGCAGTCAAGGATTTTTACTAAAATGACCCCAGCTAAGTTGTAAAACGAAACTGAAAAAGCCCAACACTAGTCGGGCAACTTGAATCTCACCATACAAGCATCAGTGTGCGCATATCTTATAACGGTGACTAAGTGTAAGTTGTCTGTATCGAATGACTTTTAGCTCATTTGTCTCTCTTCGAACATATTTGATAAGATGCATGCATACAATTTTCAGTCAATATCATTAAGTTATTGGCTAATTTTGCCATTTATTTATATCCCACCAACCACAAATACTGTGCTAGTTTAGGTAGTGGTTAAGTGTCGATTTTCTTTTATAGGCATTGTTGAACTTGTTTGTTAGAGATTAAAATTTGAGTCAAAGTCAAACAATTAATATCAACCAAATATTTTTGGGTCCCACAACTTTTTAACCACACATTTTAAAAAGAATAAAGCTACTTGTACAGAAGAGTTTGACATTCACTCACATGCGAGTGGATCCCATGTAAATAAAAAATTCCAAAAAAAGCTCTATTTTAATCTCCACCAAATACACTCTTAATTGAGTACTTACTTAGTTGTCCAGTTTAGAATATAGAATAGAACCTTGATAAATTAATAACCTCTGAAATAATTTTTTTGGTAGTTCTCGATATTTTTGGTAGTTCTCGATATAGGGTTAACTCGCTAAAAATTAATAATTTGTTAAATTCGTAAGATAATACAATATAAAAACTATTTAGATCCTACATAATATGCAAACTAGTAATTTCTTGAATAGTGCTTATGGTTCGATCATGAGGACTTCCTAAAATATGACTCAATCGTGGTTTATTTCTTTTTAAAATTGATGTCACCTTAAATTTTAAATTAATAGAATTTTTTCCCCCAAGGCTATTATTGTATTGAGATTTACCTGTAGTAAGTATGTTGATATTCATGACTGGGGAAGCAAATAAATATTTTCTAACACACGAAAACGTTATCCAAGGAAGTTGAACATTTTTGAATAGCTTAATTCAAGAAAGATATAGTCACCTTGAGTTGCCTACTATCAAGTACTAAGTACATAGGGTTTAACTTAATTACTCGAAGCCGAGGTATTTTGGCACTATGTTACCCTAAGTGTCAAAATCACAATTGTGCACTAGCCCAACACTTTTTTTCCTTTCGATGTGGTAAGTTGCACTGGACATAGACGCACCTTGTCTATCCCAATTTTACATCCCAAGATAAGAGTAATCTCATCCAACGTAGTCGAGATTAGAATTTGGATGATGTTTAGCCCCTGTTTAATGGTCATTATTTGGCCAAAACAATTATTTGAATAGTAATTTTTTGGAAAATTTATGATTAGAGATATAGTCATCTCGAGTTTTCTACTATCAAGTACTAATCACAAAGTGTTTAGTTTACTCGAAGTCGAGGTATTTTGGCACTATGTTACCCTAAGTGTCAAAATCGCAATCGGGCACAAGCCCAACACCTTTTTCCTTTCAATGTGGTAAGCTGCACTGGACCTAGACGCACCTTGTCTATCCCAATTTTACATCCCTAGATAAGAGAAAAATCATCCAACTTAGCTGATATTAGAACTTGGATGATGTTTAGCCCTTGTTTGATGGCCATTATTTAGTCAAAACAATGTTTTGAATGATAATTTTGAGGAAAAATGTGCGGTTAAAAAGTAAAGAAATTTTTTTTGTCTGCTTACAGCATAATTTATTTTTATGAATATGTGGTTAAAAATGAGTAAGTAAAAAAATAATAAATGTTTTTCAAATAATGGCTGTCAAATAGGGGCTTAATTAATGCCGATTTATTATATTTTTATGCTTGCATATTGCAATTGGACATTTAGCCCATGGTTGGTGATCATTATAATTAAGAAAAATTTGGGGAAATTATGTTTCGAATAGTGATTTTTTTGGAGAATGTGTAGTTTAAAAGTCAGAAATTGTTGGATTTACATAGAAAATATTTTGTTGTAAGAATGTGTCGTTAAAAATGAGATTGAAAAATAAAGAGTTCAGATTTGAAGCGAGTGAAAAGGGCTTAAAGGCTAAAGAAAATAAGGAGGAAAAAAATAGTACAATATATAATGAAAATAGTTGATGAATTAATAATGGAGACAATGGGCCTCCCCTCTCTCTCACTCAACTTCAGCACTTGACCCGCACCTTGCGCATCTCCTTTCTTGTTTCTTCTCCAAAAATAATCACACCCCTCAACTCCATCTCCTCTATTCATCTTTTTAAATCGAAATATCCGTAATTTCTTTTTCTTCGTTACAGTGAAATCCTATTACAACAAGCAGTCGGAGGTCTCTTTGTTTAATTACTTTTGATAGTCAAATATTACATGATTAGTCACTTAATCCATAACAAGAATTGGTTCTTAGATTATAATATAGTTCTGTGATTGTACAAGATTATATATATGGATGAAATGTTTGGCCTTCATTCCCCGAGTGATTACTTGGATAAGGCCTTGATGTCACCGGAAAATCTGATTATTCCGGCGGAGTATCACAACCACTACCATGCCCTGATTTTTTCCGGCGACCTCCATTGCTATCCTACATCGGGATCGACTGAGAATATCAACTTTCCGTGTTCATTGGCAACAGAAGTGGCATCTATCAATCCACAAACAGAAAAAGGAAACCCTGAAGATGAACATGGACATGCTTCCAGTTTGATCAAGGCCAAAATTGCTTCTCATCCTTCATACCCAAAATTGCTCAGCGCTTATCTGGACTGTCAAAAGGTTCAGTCTGATCAAAATTTATAAGAATCAGTTGCATTGTTTATCAGCTTTTAGCTTTGTTTGTTCCTCAAGCTTTCGTAATAACAAGGATTAGGTCAGAAATAAGATTCAATCAAGATTAAATTTTGATTTAAAAAGTTCTTTTCTACTGATAATTACAGTTTCTGTGAAGCCCACAACTTTTATATACTTCTTGAATTTAATTTATGTTATGTTTGCAATAATGTTTTACCAAAAAATATAAAAAAAAAAAAAAAAATAGGGTTTTGTAACGTAGGGGAAAAATCATTAATTCTTGAACTGGTAACTGGGCATTAGATTTTACTTGCAATCTGTTATTTTTTTTTTCTCTTGTACAATTCATACAATTTCTGTTGAGTAATTTTTTCAATTTTCAGGTTGGAGCACCCCCAGAAATAGCATCTTTGCTTGACGAAATCAGGCGAGAATATGAGTTTTGTAAGCAAGATGAACTTTCCGTTTGTTTAGGAGTTGATCCTGAGCTCGACGACTTCATGGTCTTCCTCCTTCCCTCTTACACACAAATGTGCACAAAGCTTAAATGAGTAAAGATGAGACTTGAAAATTGAAAGATCTGAGATAATGGACAAATTTCTTTAGTCAGTTTTCAATTTTGCCTCCAACACAATTTTCTTCTCTAGTCAGTTTCTGTACAAACGCATTGAAATTCCTATAATTTGATCTTGATCTTCCAATTTTGTCTCAGTTTAAGAGGTATCTAAATTCTTCTCTGTATAGGAAACATACTATGACATACTGGTGAAGTACAAATCAGATCTATCAAGGCCTTTTGATGAAGCAACATCGTTCCTCAATAAGATCGAAACTCAACTGGGCAATCTTTGCAAAGGTACGTCCTTCCAGATTTCTTTTAACCCTCCACCCCCACCCAAAATCCTGGCTTAACTTAAGAACATCTATATAGAATACAACCCAGCTGTTCTGTAGCCAGAAGGAATAATCAAAGGCCAACAAATTATAGCTTAGGGCATTACCTTATAGAAACCCTAAAACTGAAAGAATCTTGAATTCGGGACTGTTTTTTCTCTGACATACTTAAAAATTCTTTGGTTCTATATTTGTGTATGGTTCAGATTGTCTTCTAACTATTGCACGTGATCTCTATTTCTTGTTTGTACAGAAAATTCTAGCATACCTTAATGAAAAGTCAACGAAGTTTTGGTAGAAACTAAAAACAACTCTTTTCAAATTCAAGTTATTAGAAGTGATTAACCAGTTCACGAGCACGTCGAATTCATCTTTTACCGTAGGCGATGCCTGCATACGATGAGGCTGGAATTTCTAAACTTTATCTACTTTGATACTATGTTGAACTATTAAATTTGTTCGACAAATCTAACTTAATACTGAACTGTAGCAAATGAAGCCATTTATCTGATTAGACGTATCAGAGGGCAGATCATGACAATACAGTAGTATCCCTTTTCAAACAGTCACAGTCAACTATCAGCTTTCTCATTTTTTACTTGTCTACATATATCGCACTAGGCAAGAAGATTAAATTTTTAACTGTACTCTTAACTTAAAATTTGGATAGTTGGAACTTGTACTTTATTTCTTTATATAGTTAATTCTGTTTTGGGTGTTTAGCTTGGCATTAGTCTCTGATGAGTTGGGAGGAGACCTTCGGTCGATCTTGTTTAGATATAATCTTCATTGGGTTCCATTAGGTACAATGACTATACGACTTAAAAATACAAGTATTGTTATAATCATGCTTGCCTGCTTACTTTTAAAGGGGTTTCAAGTTCCAAAAGATCATGTGTTGGCCTCAAACGTGAATTAAAGATGGGAAACAAACATTGGGAAGTGTCTAATTCCCCATTGGTTGGTGATTAAAGATGTGTCTTCTTGTGAATTATCTTAATAAATAATAATATATATGTTATTAAAAATAAATAATGTACTATCACAAGGGATAACTGTCCATCTGAATTATACTGTTTCTGCCATCTTTATTTGCTACTTGGCATCCAGTTTCTTCTTTTGTTGGAAAAGATATTAAACTATAAATAAATTTCTCAATTTTAAATAATTTTAACTTTTAGACGGAATGATTTATCATAGTATCTGATTTACATAAATTCCATGTTCAAGCATGGGCATTATCTATTTATAAAATATGTGTATGTGTCAAGTTTTGAGGAAAAACAAATTCGGAGTTATATCTTAAGCAACATGTTCTACTATTTAAATTTTAAAGCACTCTAGAGGAGATAATACATTTTAAGTTGTGGAGCATAATTAATACTTTTGTACAGAGTCACTACATGGATCAAGCTCGATAAATCTTTTAAACTTTTTTTTCATCTTGCAGCGGTGAATTAGGATGTAGTTTCACATTAAAACGAACCTCTATAAATATTCTTGTGTGTTTTTATGTCTATTTTCTTTAGTGATTTTATTGCTTTCGTTGATATAAAATTAGGGTTTTTAATTTTCAACATTACCTATCTCTTTTCGTGGCGTTCTTTATGATCTTTATTCTATTAATTAATTAGTATAAACTGTACTTCAAGAGTCAGCAAAGCACAAATGTTTGCTCAACTTAATATGTAAATCACTATTAAATTTTAAAACATAACTCAAAGTTAGATTATTTTATGCAGAAAAAGCTGCTGATCTTATCTTGATTTGTATTAATGTAGATATCTGGTAACAGCCTTTGAATTTGAATGCTAATATGCTGTCGACTAAAATATATTATTAAGGTAAAAGAGATTGTGTTTAGGCATATGATTATTCTTTAACCGTTTCAAACTACAGATTAACTTTTGGTGATGAATTCAGTTTCTTTTAAGATACTATGGGTATCCACCTGAATGTTGTATTAGCACAATTTCACGTGCGTCTTCATAGTATATATCAAATATAATGCTGTCTTCACGAGGGCTTGGTCTTCTTGTTGAATTGCCTAACAATTTTTATTTGTTTTATACATGAAACATTCTCAATTGGTTGTTAAACATTTCGCCTAGTCTTTGCATATACTTGCACGCAGTTCAATTTGGATTATGGCTTAAATTTTTCATATTACAGCATGTTGGCACACCAAATTAGATAAACCCTCAAGAAATTTGGGAGTTATTTATAAACTGTTTCTGTTTGGCCAAATAATTTTTCATCCACACAACTCGAAGATTTACAAGTACTAACCATTTATCTATTGATCATTTCTATCTATTTATAATTTAAACGATTATAAACCACTTCCAATCAAGCTTTAGATGCAGTAAAAAAGAGTACTACTGCCAGGTTTGATTAACACAATAGACCGTGCTTAATATGGCGTATTACGAGTTACTCATAGCTGATTTTAGTTTAGCAGCAAATGCTCTTGTTGTCTTTAATATTATATATTATAGCTCTATATATAGCATTAGGACATATTAAGCCCTTGTTTGAACCTCATTTTGGGTTTAAAAAAGAAAAAGAAAAAGGAATATATATATATATATATATATATATATATGTGTGTGTGTGTGTGTGTGTGTGTGTGTGTGTTTTGGAATAGAGTTTTTGGAGAATATGTGGTTAAAAAAATAAAAATAATACTCATTGGATAGGGATGAGGCTGCTAGGGTGATGTGACAGGTGGTGATTGGATGTTCATGCACATGTCCTCTCTATCATTAAGTTTGTTACTATGCCAAGATAGAAAAAATAATGAAGATTTTTAGATTTATGTGTAATATTATTTTATTAAAAAATGTATGATTGAAAATAAGAAATAAAATTTTATTTTAAAATTAATGAAGCCCAAACTAGTGCTTATTGTAATGAAGTTGCTATCCACCAATTATATTTTCGAGAGCTGGACGTATCACGCTCTTCATATCAAGTGGGAAGATGCCAATATCACCCATTTATTATGAAGATGTGTCAATGTTGGTGGGGATTAAAATTATATTTTTTAGTAGATTACGATAAATGATTTTGAAATGTGTGGTTGAAAAGTTATGTAATCCATAAAAAATATGATTAATATTGATTGTTTGACTTTGATTTAAATTAAAATCAGATTTTAATCAAGAGCCCGTTTGATTCCCATTTTTATGGAAAAATGCATTTTAGAATAGTAGATTGATGGAGAATGTGGTTGAAAATTAAGAAAAAAATTTTGATTTACGTGAAATATTATTTTAATGAAGAATGTGGTTGAAAAGAAGAGAGAGAAAAATGCATTTTCTTAAAAATGGAAATCAAACAGGCTGCAAAATACTCCTAAGATTCTTATTATCATAAAGGTTGAACTCTAATTTTGAGGGTCTCCTACCGTCCAATCCTTAAAGTATTGTGGATGAGGTAACTAAGATTCTTATTATTACGTGATATAAATTGTGGTTTGTCTTGTTTATTTTTAAATCCTCTTTGAGAGAGAGAGAGAGAGAGAGAGAGAGAGAGTATAAGTTGGTACATGGTAGGGTAACCCTAGCTTTATTGGGAGAGCCCGGATAGGGCGGGTGGTGGAAAGTCATATGGACGCCCGGGGTTTACGCTGCCGGTCAGTCCTTTTAATTACACACGCGCACACACTCGTCTTGTCAGAGACTAGGAGCTGCTTATAATGCTTGTCCTATCAATTCACAATTTTTCCACTTTATGAATCTTTATTCCTTGTGACATCGAATTTTAAGTAGGCCCAAAATAAGTTAATTTGATTTTACAGCTTATTCCTGTGAAGTAATGCTATTTAAGCAACACATAAACGTGCGATGGGCACTAGCGATCATAGATAATTTCATTCGATTTGACAGTATATTTTTTTGATTTTTTTAGATAGTAAATGCTCTCTTTTTTTTAATTTTAATTTATTATTTTTTGAAAAACTTGGCTTTTGAGCTGGACCAAACATGCTAATTTAAAGCACTTAATGTAGGAGTAAGTACTAATTTATTTTAAGATTCAAGCACGTTTAATTGTTCTATATAATGGACATAATATACCTAAAATTGAATTGAAGTGAAAGATATCATGTTTAATTGTTGATGTTCTATTGTGTGTAGTATTTGTCCATCATGTTATCTTGAACTCATAATTATAAATATTTGCTCCCCAAATTTATTTTAAAAATAAATAGATTGAAGGATTTTGCTTCTCTTCCTCTAAGTAGAGCAAGAATAAAGTGAAGTGCATTGCTAAACACAAATTTAAAAATAAACGACTCTATTATTGAACAAATTGTAAGTGATCACTAGTGATTTTGATTAATTTTTTTTATTTTTTTTTGTGGTTAAAAAGTAGTAAAAATAAGGTATAAATTTACGTGCAAAATATTTTGTTGTAGAATTTTTTTATTGAAAATGAGTATGTAAAAAAAGGGTTTTAAAAAAAGCCCATCAGACGGGGCTTATTTGATAAGAAATAGCTGACCCATTATTTAAATAAAAAATAAATTGAACAAGAAAGAAAATTAATGGATAAGATATATTGGGTCGATTGATCAATATTTTTAAAAAGAAAAAAGGAAAAGTCACAATGCATTTTTCATTTTTTTATTATAGAGAAAAAATTACAAGATTTTCAATTGATTTGTCTAATTTCATCCCGCATGTACCGGTCATAATACAATTGTTCTAATCTAAATTATGAGAACATTCTTGATTACTTTGGGAAACTTGCATCAATTATCAGTTACCATTGACTTTAGCAACTCGATCCATTGAGTATTAAGGATGTCATGAAGAGATATGTTTTTAGATTTCACGTTATTCTTAGTGCAGATGACGGAGTTTTGTCTTCGGACGAGGAGTTCAGCGAAGTAACGGAGGTACAATATAAACAAATCAAGAATGTCGATCGTGAACTTAAAGACATGCTCATAGTTAGACACGGTAGCCAAATAAATAACCTAAAGCAAGGATTTTCGAAGAAGAAGAAAAATGGAAAACTTCCAAATGACGCGAAGAAAAAATTGCTTCAGTGGTGGAATGCTCACTACCAATGGCCTTATCCTACGGTTAGAGTTTCTTTCATCGAATTCATACGACAATCAAAATAAATATGATTCTTTATCATTATATTACGTGTTTCATGTGATGGATTGAACTCGATTAAGAGGTGAATTACGTAAAATTGTGTCATCTCAAATGACCTATGTATGAGAAACCGTATAAAAATAAATGTGTTGAGATGATGAATCATGTGATAAACTGTTGATGAACTATTATTTCGATCTTTTAATAGGGAATGATTAATGTGAAATGTTTTTGTTACCTTGTTGACTCATGTCCAAACGTGCACATAGTATCGTTGAAATCTTGGACCGTACTCTTCCTTAATTATGTCAAATTACTTCGATTTCAGTATTGTAGAACATACTACTGATTTGATTTGGTTAATGTTCATGTCCAGGAAGCCGATAAAATCGCACTGGCCGAATCCACGAGATTGGATCAGAAACAAATTAACAACTGGTTTATAAACCAAAGAAAACGGCACTGGAAACCATCTGAGAACATGCAGTTCGCAGAAATGGACAATATTTCTGGTGGATTCTTCATCCATGCAGATTAAATTCAATGCTGATGTTTGGCTCTTGGATGTGTATTTTGGGAGATAGATTAAACATTTTTATTTTCCTCATTAGATTGTCAATTTGAAAATAATTTTGATCGTGAAAAATGGCTCAAAATAGCCCCATTGATAAGATTCCTGTTTTCATTCTATTTGCTCCAAGGGTCATTTTGTAACCATTTGAAAAGGCTTGGTCAAATTGTAACCATTTTTTTTTTTTTATATACATTTAGAGTCAAATTTTCAATTTAATTTTCTCTGCTAAAATTTCAAAGTTTTTTATACCTGATAAATGGCACAAAAGAGTTGTAGGTGGTGCCACCAAGTGAAAGTTTAAAGAGCGTTACTAGTCTTTTCCTATCCCATTTAGTGATATTTGTGTCAATTTCTCTAGAGGTCCAATCAATATATCTTGAAGCCAAAAATTTCAACCCAGACTCAGAACGAACCAAATCGAGGATATTTGATTTTTACGTTGGGGGATATGAATGAAAAGTAACTTTTACGTGTTTTACTAGCCAAGCAATCAACCCAAGTTCTAAGAGACATACCGTGAAAATTGGGAGTGAATTGCCTCCTCGCAACAGTTTGAAGTTCTCTCGTTGATATGACCGAGCCGCCTGTGTCAAATATTAGTATTTGCATATTTTTAAACTACGTTAATGATGGAAAATAAAACGGATGAAGATAATATATATTACATGTTATGGAGTATATGATTGCAAACAAACTACAAAATAAAAGACAAATAATTAATTGACAGAAGAACAGAGTATTTTATTCAATTGACGAATATGGAAAAATAAATACAATAACAGTGCCTACATAATTATTCTATATTTCAGTAATAGAAAACTTGTGAAAATAGTCTAATATTTATAGGGGTGCATGCCAAACCCTAGAAATACCACAAAAATGGAAACAAAATAAAAAATCACATAAAATAAATAAAACAATATTTTTCAAATAAAAATGCGTGAAATAAATGAAATAATATTTTTCAATAAAAGCACATGTAATAAAAGAAATAATATTTTTCAAAAATAAATTCAACCTAATTTCGGTAAAAAAAATAAATCTCAACAATCTCCACATTGATCAAAATTTCAATGTAACGAACGAAACTCCAAAATTTCTTCATCTAACTGCAACGAAAAAATTAAACTCTTTAACAAGAACCAAACTTTCTCAAGCACAAAAATACTCTTCATCTTCCACTATATCCAACACAGATACATGAACCCAAATATCGGGTTCCCCAAAATACAAAAAGAATTAAAATAACCAAACAGTGTCGAAGCACATTCTGTAGCAGAATCAACTCCCAGTACTTTCATAGAAGGCCAGTCTTAACCCCTTCAAAAACGCTAAAAGCATGTACAACTGAATCAGCATCCACATATCTATCTCCAATTGGTCTATCATATAACACCCCAAATTCTCTAAACTCGAAGAGTAAAAAAAAAAAAAAAATTCTTATTAGTTTGACCTCTTTAGTGTTAACCAAAATAAATTGCAAATAAGAAAATATTTTGGAGTTTGAAATGTAAAAAAAAAATGTAATGAGTGATGTTTGTCCTTATAAACTTAGACAATTATGGTGTATTTTGATTTTGGAAAACATCCGGAGGAAAATCAGCAAATACGGGTCGCTCAACAGCGAAAAGAAAAATATATTTGTCCTAACAAACGTTGACAAAAAATTATGAAATTTTAGAAGAGGTAAAAACATTCATATATGTACAACATATAAAAATTTGGGGTCTCGACGATAACGTTTGAAGCACCAAAATATTTTTCAACTATGCAGAACAAAAATTTCGAAACTAACCCGTTGCAGTCTACTAAAATGAACATAACTAACCTGTTGCAGTCTACTTGTAAACCTTTCAAACCCTACTGATTTCACTCTAAAACATGCACTGTAGTCCAAGTTATGCCATTTTAAAATAAGAGAACAGAATCTGAAAAAATTCATTCCAGTAATATTTAAACTTATGCATAGCCAATCCAACATTTCTAACTAGTAGTTGACGAGCAATATAAATAAAACTAGACGAAACAGAAAAGTTAACATTTTAAAGTGTCATCTACGTGTTCATAAGAGGTTTACATGACTGAAAATATTATTAAAATTTAAAGAGTACGTCAAATCGTCGAGCACTTGCCACCATGTCAAGCCATTGTCGTGCCTTCAACTAACCTGTAAATTTTATAAGAATCAGTATCACAAGTAATACTCAGTAGGAAATACTTAAGTAAATAGATAATATAATATATATATATATATATATGTTTTCTAGAACTGCAATCTTCTGTCTAACTAGGTTCGCTTGTGTATCACACAATTTTTGGCTTTTACCCTCTATTGATCTCACCATTCAGCCTTTTACACTCAAACTTTCACACAAGTACTTCAAAAAAAAATTTCAAACTCATCTAGGAATTATTCTCGTTTCATTCAAATCAGAAATTTAATGAGATTTGTGACCTTAAAGACCCAAGAAAAGAATTGGATAATTTAGATGAGAGATAATTTAATTCAAGAAAGTGACTTTTGAATTAGAATCGGACCTACCTTTTTTTTTTTTTTTACTTAAAATGAATTTTAGTATGCTGGTAATTTCCCAAATAAATCGAAACAATAATATTTTTTTTTGGTGAGAATTGTACCTATAAACAATAACTTTTTTTTTAATTCGAATTTTTTATACTCGAAAATTCGACTACGATATCAACAAAATAAATAAAAGTTGATCTGGATGCTAGATTAGCCCAAAAATAACTTTTGACTTTTTTTTTTGGAATTTTTGGATTAAAAGCTCAAAAAAACTACGAATAACGAATAAAATAGATAAAAAAAATTTAGTAAGAAATAAAAGATATAACTTTGGTTTTGGAGCCTAAACTCTGATACCAACTTATGAGAACCACATAACAATGGTGACTACGAAACTCGCAACGAGATTGAGATCGGATCCCAAGATCGCCAATAAACCAGGTTTTAGATTTAACCCAAAACTTGTTAACCAAACAACCAACAAGCGATGAATTTGTCGACTTCTTGATTATACAAATGTTGAATCTCACCCGAATTTGTGAACACCACAAGAAAAGTGATTACTTGATAAGTTCGGATTATTCAATGAAGAACAGAAAAGTGGAAGCAAACAGCTCCATATATTAATCTCAAATTATCAAAAGTCTCCTACAATGAAAATATGAAATCCTATTTATACTAACCTTAGAAATCTGGTTAAAAACGTTAAATATTAATTAAATATTATAAGAATTTTACCTAAATTATGATTCTAACAAAATAAGGAAATTCACAAAAAAATAAAAGATTAGCACAAAAATTCCTTCTATGCGGTCGCATAGTATGTTTCTATACGGTCGCATAGAATATTCAAATTCTGCCTTTGTTTTCTCAGTAAGTCCCTATGCAATCGCATGACTTTAACACTATGTGGTCGCATAGTATTGTGACTCGACTCCCTCTTCAGCTGCTGGAATCAAGTTGTTCCAAATGGTTCTGGCCCTCGACCCCTTCATGACACTTAACCCTTGGTTCGCTAACTTCACACATTTGAACTCCACGGCTCGAATTATCGATTTGTGTGACATTATTGACCCCAAATAGCCTCGAACACGCCATTAATCTCTTCTCATTGAACATTGTACTCTCGATCGCTCAGGGCCTATCCTGTATCACATCATTCTAGTTCTTTGTTATATATTTGTTTGAAGGTTTAATTTCACATCATTATCGATCCAGTGATTGTCCAACTAATAATGCTAAACAACAATACATTCTATAATTGAACTTCTAGTTCAATATAATATTTGTCATTTGAATAACTATTCAATCAAAGAAAAACATAGTCAATTCTCAAAAATATGACTAACACCATGATGTGATCATATAAGAATCAATATCCACATGATATGAGTTGTATTTTTTCTTCAGGAAACACAAATTCATAAATTACACACATTATACATTCTTAGAGATATATGCTACTTTGAGAGCACTTTATATTTTACTATTACTTCTTCAAGAGCAATATATTAATATTCTTTTGAAATATTTATATAAGGTGGATTGTGTTTCTTTCTATATCATAAACACATTATTCATTTAGAATAAATATAATTTAAATATGCTTCTTCATGAACATTGAGTCAATATACTTCAATGGCATGCTTCTCTGAAGCATGTAATATTCTACAAGACATGTTGTACTTCAAGAGCACGATAATTTATCATCGTCATCATCATTTGTTTTAAATGATTTAACTACTACTTCTTCAAGAGCAATAAGTCAATATTCTTTCGTAATATTAATTATAATATTGTGCTACTTCAAAAGCAACAATAATTATGAATGGATTTAATAATTGATATTTTATTGACTAACATAAAAAGAGATTATGAAATATTTAATTGCACACCACGGTAACAATATTAATTAATATAAAAACACTCTTAAAATAATTAATAATTTAAAATAGAGAAAAGGTATTTAATAATCATCATAAACAAAAATTAATATGGTTTCATCATTAATTAATACAAACATGATAGGTATACATTGAAGCTAATTGAAAATTGGCATGAAAGCTATTATATACAAACAAGATATGCCCATAAACAGGATATCAAACAAGAAAATAATACTCCAATATATACGAAACTCTTGAAAAAAATCAATAAGAGCTATTCTTAATCATCATGTTATCACAGTTATTAAAGGTTGATAAAATATCTCTTATGAAGACGGTATTATTTGAAAATTGTACAAGACAAAATAAGATATATTTCCCCAAAATTATAATATTGAAGAAATTGAAGTACAACACAAGGATGAATTAATATAAGAATTGAAATCAAGAAGAGTAGTTTTACCCTTTTTCCTTAGATTAAATTTTTTTCCCATTGGAGTTTTTCAACAAGATTTTAATGAAGCAACATTTTATTACCCCAAATTATTTTGACTAGTTTTTCATTAGTTGGCATTTTTGTTCCATCGAGTTTTTGTGAAATAATTTTTCAATGAGATAATTATTGTATAAAGAGTCATTCAAGAAAGGTGTTGACCTCGTTTTCAGTTAGGGTCACGCGGGTAACAGATGTAGGACCTACCCGTGTCCACACAAGCTAAGTCCAACACGTTAGGACAAAGAACCAGTCAAAAGCACTCCGAAATGGGCGTGGGAGAAGCTCTTTAGAACACAAGACGATGACGTTCAGATCACGACAATGAATGGACGACGATCGTAAAATAATAACTGATCGTATATGAATGATCGAGAACAAAGTGTATCAAATTCGTAGTGAATGTATGTTTGGAGAAATAAATCTATCATTGCTCATTCTTTTCGGTATATATAGCGGCATCTCCCTCTCAAAGATACATGGAGGGGATATTTATAGTATTACAAGTGATATTGAGACCATTGGATGAGGAGGCACGTAACTTCACTCATTAGCCAAGGCATCTAATCATAGGCATCAATTTAGACTTCCCAACCTGTGGAGCATTTAATGCTCTTACAAAGAGTAGTCATTCTATTGACAAGACAATACACTTACACTTATTACAATGGCCACATCAATCATTCCAATAAGATCTTTATGTAGGAGATCTTTTGGGAGAAGTGAATATGGAAGATGTTCCTTTATGGTTAAGAGGCTTCTGCTTCGATAATGAGGGCTTCAACACCTTTCATAGTGCTTCGGCATCAGGGCCTAGGCTACATTCACAGTACCTCGTTTTAAGGCTTCTGTTAGGCTTATTAAGAGCCTTGATTTGTACCTTTGTAGTCACCTCGGCTAGACCTCTTGAGAGCTTCGATTTGTAACTTTGTAGGCACCTCGGCTAGACCTCTTGGGAGCCTCGATCTGAGGCATGGGCTTCTTCTTGAGCCTCAATTTTGAGGTATAACAATAGTCCCTCAAGTCCAAGTGTAGATATTTATATCATAATTGGAGTTCAAAGTGTAATGTAAACTTTCTTTTTGGTCATAGATTTCGAAAAATTTTAGTATATACATAACAATAGTCTCCTAAGTCCAAGTGTAAATATTTATATCAGAATTGGAGTTCAAATTTAATGAAATAAGTTTTTTTTTTTTTTCATGTTGCTGGAATACCTGGAGTCTGTTCATTTCGTTTAGCTGAATTTGCTTTTAATCGAGGCTAGAAACTACATTCTGTCAATGCTCTTCCTTTCTTTTATAGCTGAATTTGCTTTCAGTCGAGGCTAGAAACTATGTTTTGCCGAGGCTCTTCCTTTTTTTTTAGCTAAATTTGCTTTTAGCCGATACTAGAATCTATGTTCTGTCGAGGCTCTTCATTTCTTTTATAGCTGAATTTGCTTTTAGTTGAGGCTAGAAACTATATTCTGCCAAGGCTCTTCCTTTCAATGATAGTTGAATTTTATTTCAATCTTTTATCCTTTTCAATAACGTCAGCTTCGCCAAGGAAGGCATGTGATGTACTCCTCGAAGTACAAACGAGGTAGTCCCACATTTAGGATCATTCCACTTACTCGAGGCCCCCATACTTCCCTGCATGGTAGATGGTTCATCCATGCAAAGGCGAACCCTTGACGTCCAGCTTCATCAAGGTGAGGCATGTGATGTGCCTCTCGGGGTTCAAGCGAGGTAGCCCCACTTTTTTAAGGTCATTCATCTTCTCCGAGGCCTCACGCTTTCCTGCATGGTGGATGGTTCATCCATGCAAGGGCTTCTTTAACAACGTTAAATGTTAAAGGGATTTTATTTTTATTTTCCTGGGCATGAGGTTGAGCGATTCGTTCATGCCGAGGCTTCCCGAACAATTTTTTTCATGAGGGCTTCATATAGGCGAAGACGAGCATTTCATAGCAGATGTGCTGAAGCATGGGCAAGGATGAGGCTTTACAAGTTCAAGTGCTGAAGCATAGGCAATGATGAGGCCTTGCATGTTGAAGTGCTGAAACATAGACAAGGATGTGGCCTTGCATGTTGAGGTGCTTCATGTTAAAGTGCTGAAGCATAGACAAGGATGAGACCTTGCATGTTGAGGTGCTTCATGTTGAAGTGCTGAAGCATAGGCAAGGAAGAAGCTTTGCAAGTTAAAGTGCTTCATGTTGAAATGTTGAAGCATAGGCAAGGAGGTGGCCTTGCAAGTTAAGGTGCTTAATGCTGAAGTGCTGAAGCATAGGCAAGAATGAGGCCTTGCATGTTAAGGGCAAAGATGAGGCCTTGCTTGTTGAGGTGCTTCATGTTGAAGTGCTGAAGTATAGGTAAGGATGAGGCCTTGCATGTTGAGATGCTTCATGCTGAAGTGCTGAAGCATGGGCAAAGATGAGGCCTTGCATGTTGAGGTGCTTCATGCTGAAGTGTTGAAGCAAAGGCAAGGATGAGGCTTTGTAAGTTGAAGTGCTGAAGCATGGGCAAAGCAAATAATTGCCTTTAAGTCTCTCAATAATTTCATGAACAGGTCCCTCAACTTTTCATCTTCCATATTTTGGTCCCTATATTTTAACTTTTATTTCGATCATACCCTTGATAAATTGCATCCATAGTCCTTCAAATTTTGACACTTGTACACTTTAGTCCCCAAGTTCGTATTTTTGTACACTTTTAGTCCTTTTATAGCGTTGGAGTCTTAAACTCCAAGGACGAAACCTTTGAATCTTCAGGGGGCTCTTCTTCTTCATGACCTCTTCTTTAAAATAGGAGAGCTCATTAAAGGCTACTTCAGCCGCCTTTTCCTCTTCAGGGAGGCTCCTCTTATTCATATCTTTTTCTTTAAAAGAGGGGGCCTCATTAAAGGCCACTTCAGCCACCTTCTTCTCATCAGGAGGGGTTCCTCTTATTCATATCCTTTTCTTTTAAAGAGAGGGCCTCATTAAAGGCCACTTCAGCCACCTCCTCCTCTTCAGGGGGCTCCTCTTCTTCACATGAGACCTCATTAAAGGCCACTTCTTCATATTAATTGTGGCCTCGGTGGGTTGGTCAGAAGCATAATTGGTCTTGAATTCATCTTTCCTTGGTAGAATTAGAATTTTTTTTACTTTTGAGGCTTTCTCTTGTTCTTTTTCAGGAACAAATCCTTTTTCAAGGGATGCCCTGCTGTCTTCATAGAATGGGGCATCATTAAAGGCCATATCTTCATATTAATGGGGCCCTCGGTGGGTCAGCCAGAAGCATAATTAAATCCTCTTGGGGCTTCCTCTTGTTCTTTTTCAAGAACAAATCCTTTTTCAAGGGGAATGTCCTGCTGTCTTCATAGAATGGGACCTCATTAAATGCCACTTCTTCATATTACTGGGGTCTCAGTAGGTCGGCCAGAAGCATAATTATATCCTTTTGGGGCTTCATCTTGTTCTTTTTCAAAAACAAATCCTTTTTCAAGGAGAATGCCCTGTCGTCTTCATAGAATGGGGCCTCATTAAAGACCACTTCTTCATATTAATGGGGGCCTCGGTGGGTCGGCCAAAAATATAATTAAATCCTCTTGGGGCTTCCTCTTGTTCTTTTTCAAAAAAAAATCATTTTTCAAAGAGGATGTCCATCTATCTTCTTCAACAAGCTTTTTTTCCCACCTGGTTGCTCGTGGTTATAGTGTGGTTTCCCACAGACTGCGTCAATCTGTTGACCTCGTTTTCGATTAGGGCCACGCGGGCAACAAATGTCAGACCCACATGTGTCCACGCAAGCTAAGTCCAACACGCTAGGACAAAGAACTAGTCAAAAGCACTTCACAATGGGCGTGGGAGAAGCTCTTTAGGACACAAGAAGGTTACGTTCGGATCATGACAATGAAAGGATGATGATCGTATATGAATGATCGAGAACAAAGTATATTAAATTCATAGTGAATGTATGTTTGGAGAAATGAATCTATCATTGCTCATTCTTTTCGGTATATATAGTGGCATCCTCCTCTCAATGAAACATGAAGGGGGCATTTATAGTATTACAAGTGAGATTGAGGCCATTGGATGAGGAGGCTCTTGGTTTCATCTCCTTAGCCGAGGCATCTAATCATAGGTATCAATTTAGACTTCCTAGCTTGTGGAGCATTTAATGCTCTTACAAAGAATAGTCATCATATTGACAAGACAATACACTTACACTTATTACAATGGTCACATCAATCATTCCAATAAGATCTTTATGTAGGAGATCTTTTGAGATAAGTGAATATGGAAGATGTTCCTTTTATGGTTAAGAGACTTCTGCTTCAGTAATGAGGGTTTCAGCACCTTTCATAGTGCTTCGGCATCAGGGCCTTGACTACATTCACAGTGCCTCACTTTAGGGCCTCGATTAGGCTTATTAGGAGCCTTGGTTTGTACCTTTGTAGTCACCTCGGCTAGACCTCTTGGGAGCCTCGGTTTCAGGCATGGGCTTCTTCTTGAGCCTCAGTTTTGAGGCATAACAAAAGGTGTTATAAATGTAGTAATATTTATAAATAACTTTTATACCCCTACAGCCCTAGTTATTATGACTATTGCATCCCTTGTATCCTTAATTCTTCTCTATAAATATGAAGTTTTGGTTCTTAATAAAGCACACAAGTTTATTTACTCCAATCTATTCTCTTCTCTTTTATCTCTAGTTTATAATTAACAATTGTATATATTTCTAGTAATAGTTATTTGTTATCGTTGTTAATTTAGATATTCATTATGACGACAATTAATTTTTTTATTAATTTACAATAATAAATTTGTAAGACTGACAAATACTACCAATGTGTACTTGGAAGAAGATAGTCTATGATAGATATAATGGTATGATGAATGATGTTCACAATAAGCTTTAAAAAGTCTAATTATGAAAGTATTGGTATTACCAAAAGGTGAAAAACCAATGTCAAGATTCTATTGGTATTTTTTTATTTCCACTATTGTAATTTAAATTTTATTTATGGTTTAACTAAATGTGATTTATGTTTGTGTATTTCAGGACAAGGATCTCGACCAGCCTATCTCTCAATTAAACTTCTTGAGCCATGTCCATAAGACGAAATACGGGCATAGAAATTTTGTTGATATAAAATCCAAAAGGTTTTATACAAGTACAATTAGAGTTTAGATAATCTGCTATATAGTTTTGATAAGAATTAATTTTCCTTTTTCTAGTTTAAGTACAAAGCTTCTATCGAGTCTAAATTTGGTACATTTTGAGAGATCCGCCTAATTCAAATCATGATATATGAATTGATGTTGTCGACGGTTTATCTAAGGGTAGCATTTATGGGTTGGTCATCGACAACATATTCCGCATGTTCTTGGCATACTCACACCTACACATTCAATACTTTCAAGTGAGGTCACAAGTATTGAAAGGGTGAATCATTTGAAGTTGGATGTAACAGGCCTAGTTTCTTCACTTTCGAACTATGCTAGTACCGTGCGACTTTTAACGCTCTACAATTCTTGTTCCCATGAGATAGCGTTAAGTCGGTCTTAAACCCCATGATAATTTAACCTATGAGGCTAAATTATATTGCCTTTGAGTAGAGAAGTAGACACGAATTATATGTAAATGAACAAACACATCAACTTGGGAAACCTCTTTGTATAAATCAATGTTTTAAAAATCGGCCCAAGCATCGACCTGAAAAATAAACAGGGTCAAGGGTCAAAGGGTTGAACCGGGGTCAACCCATATGACAAATTAAATAAATAAATACACAAATAAACTATATTGTATCATAACTATAATTGATTTTTAATTTTAATTTACCAATTCAAAAAAAATATAATCCATATTTGTTGATTAGATTTACTATAGTAATTTGTTTTATAACATCAATAACTAACCATTAATATGTCCAAAATAATTCACTTTGTTCAAATTTGTAATTATAATCTTGTTGAGTCTATGATTTTTAATGAAAATAATAAAGTAAACTAGCAAACACTTAGAATTGACAATTGACAATTGACAAATATCCCACATTGAAAGATCACTAAAACTTTGGAAAAGGAGTATCCTTTAAAAAGTTAGTGTCCCGCATTGGAAGATCACTAAAACATTCCAAGAGGAATCACCTTTAAAAGGAGCTAAATGAGCATCACTTGGATAAGAAATTGATTTGGGCCTCTAGTATAATAGGTGAGCCCATTAAGATAATTAAAATATTTTTTGAAAAAAAAAATTAATATTACTCGAAAAAATCGTGACCGATTTTCTGGTTCAAGGTTGAGATGGCCAGGTTAACGATTTTTGGGCTAATTTTCTATCATCCGGTTAATATATGAAGACTGGACCGGATTTGAGGCCGGTTCTCGATTTTCCCGATTGAACCGGCTGGTCCGGTCCCTTTTTAAAACATTGGCATAAATAGAGAGAAAACTATATATAATCTCTCAAGTATTTTCTCACTTTAATCCCATTCCATTCATGTGGAATTTTCTCTCAACTCTCCATCACTCCCTCTGCTGGATTCATATTCCATATCCCATATGATTTATGAATGAACCTAACACCTCTATTTATAGGCACGCTCTTACTAGACAAGTTGACATCAATGACTAAGACTTACTTGATCCAAGGGCTTTCATTGGTTACAAGTTTCCATCCACCTTCTTTGATCACATGGTAGCCAAATTGGAATTTGCTACTTTGCAAGTGCTTGTCCATTTCTAAGTCTATGCTAGTTGGCATGTCCTTTTCAATGAAAGTGGCAAATCCCTAAAACTCATATGCAAGTGGACATGTCCTTATCATAGTGGTCAAGTTGAACTTTGCTTTCTCTATCAAGCTTGTGGTAGTCAACTTGGACCTTACTTCCTCAAGCAAGTTATAGTAGTCAAGTTGAATTGGGCTTCTTCATGTAAGTTGCACGAGTGACACAAGTTGGCATCTATTGCATCCAAAATCATTAGCTGCATTCCACGGTATTTCTCCCCCCTTAAGATAGTGGTTTTCAATTTAGAAAAACTTAAATTCCATCACTGCGTCCCCTATCAACGTTTTTCCAGCTTACGTCCTACTTGTACAGCTTGACTATGTTTACTTCCAGCATCTTGCCTACTCAGTCTGCCTATGTTATTGCTTGCGAACCCTGCCGCATTACCTGCACAGTCTGCCTGTGTTCCTTGTCGCACTGCCTGTGTTAGTCCTATCTGTATTCCCTGTCATAGTGTCTGTGTTTTCCTTACTTGAGTCCCTACCACAAGTAGCTATATCCATCCATGGTGCACTGTCTGCTCTATCTAATTTTCCCAGCTGCAACCTGGACGTATCGATTGCGACCATGAGGGACATAAGTCACTTCTCTACCAAATTAGGCGACGCTATCATCGCTATGTACCGTCGAAGCTTAGACCTAATTTGCCATTGGTCTACCTCATTTTCCCATCTACAGTCATGACATTCTCGCGTTACGTCAAGCCTCAAGTCACTCCATCACTGACAGTGACATTCTCTACCACTCAATCCGCTAATGTCCTCATAGCGAAATGTGTACATTACATCCTTATGCAACTTAAGCATTGCATTATCCTCTATGTCAATAAGCATGAAAGTTCTCCCTATTTGCTACACCATTCTCTTGATGGACGGAAGTTCACAGAGCCTTGCACCACTTCTTGGTATAACCTCTTACATTCCACCTTCGACACCAACCTTCACCTCTGCACATCTGCATTGGTTCCCCAGATGGACAGCTTCTTTGACCGTAGCGTCACCATGCATGTCGAAGTTTTGAACATCAGTGCACCCACTTTTTGACTTCTTTGACAATGCTTTATCAGTTTTCCTTTTTTGCTATAGTTTCCTCTGTAACTCCATGGGCATCATGTCCTTATTATCCACAAGGACTTCGGCTAACTGCATTCCTGAAAGCCATCTTGTTTCTGTCTCCACAAAAATGATTTCGATACAAATAGCATTAAGTAGCTGGAATGGATTTATCTGAACCTCATCCACATCTTGGCTATCTGTAGCCTTCAGTTTGCTCTCCGAGATGGACTCTAATGATCTTAGCTTAGGACAATCTGTTCGCTGAAAAGTACACCGCAAGCGCACGGGTCGAGAACAAGTAATACAGTGGACTTTTAGAGTCCGGATATCGATCCCACGAAGAGTGTTAATCTAAATTACGAGTATGTGGATTCAAATTAACGAAAGTGACACACACATTTATAAACTTGAAAAGCGATAAAGATATGATTTGATTAAAAACTTAAAATAACAATCTAGAAAGCTGTAGGGTTTTTGATTTAAAAGAGGTTGCAATTTATGATTTCGCTTAACCGTCGTTTCATTAATATTAAACCAATAACGCGTAGATGCAAATTACCAAAATACAAAGTTAGACCCGATTCTCCTGATTTAGTCAATAACCTCTCTCGAGTGAAATTAACACTAATCAATCAAGCCCCTCCACGATATTTCTATGCCGAGTAAGACTTAACCGACCGCATTAAATTGTTGTGAAAATACTCAAAGGATCACCTAAGGTAGGTGTATATTTCTATACACCTAAACAAGCATAGTATACTACACAACTTAGGGCATTAATTAATTTGGTCTAGTTAGTGTAACAATTTCTCAATAATTACCCCCCAACCACTTAACACATCATTTAGAGATCAAGTAAATGAAGGAAAATCAAACATAATAATTAATACACAATGATTTTGATAACAAATGCATCATTCAAAACATGTAAAGATATTAATGAAAGTTAGGTTAAGTTACTACATAAATTGCAACACAAAATATTTAGCTCAACATATTAAGATAATAACAAAGAGATTTGTGTATACAATACATTACAAAGCTTAGAAAATAATGGAGAAATACAAAAAGAAAGATATAAACCCTTTTTGGTATGAATTTGCACTCCTCCAATGTTTCTCCAATGATTCTTGATTAAACCTCCTTGTTATACTAATCAAAAACTCCCAAAACTAAGAACACTAATAGAATTAAAACTAAAAGATAAAAAAGAAAGAGAGAAACTAACTAAAACTAGAGAGAAAAATGGAGTTTCTAGCAAGGGAGAGTGTGTGAATGAGAGCCCTATCTCTTATATATAGGATAATATAATAATATAGATAAAAGAGATATTTTAGGACACAACAAAAAATATCCTAAAATATCAATCAATAAACAATAGGAAAATATTGCAAGTTGAATCAAAATCAAGTTTGGCCGAAAAATTAAACCGCCTCAAACTTTTTACTCTATGCGGCCGCATGGTACAAATCCATGCGGCCGCATGGAAGAAACAGGGCAGAGACATGAAGTCTCTGCCCAAGCCAAGCGGTCGCATGGTTATGAGCCATGCGACCGCATGGTTCAAACCAATAAAACATATGCAATTCAGTCCTTCCATATTTGCACGTCAGGTCCCTCATCTTTAAATCAAGTACAATTTGGTCCTCAAGTTTTGAACTTTCTTTCATTTAAGTCCCTACCAAATTGCAGCCAAAGCCCTCCATCTTTTGGTCAAGTGCATTTCAGTCCTCAACTTCACATTTTTGTGCAATTGAAGTCCTTTTTCACTCCATTTTGCTTCGTTCTCCGTCTTTTCGGGGTTTTAGCCTATAAAATCAAATAATACATAATTATGCATAGAATTTTACTCAATTTTAACAATAATAAGTACCAAAAGTGCCTACTAAGTGTGTAAAAACACACTTTATCACAATCCATCATGAAATGAGATCCTTTGTAAATAAAATAAACGCGAGGTGCAAAATTACCCATTTTCTTCTCATCATACTCCCACTTCCAAGAGCTAGTGTGTTATCTTTGGGTCTAAAACCACAGTACGATTTTCCTTGCATCTTTCCCATTTTCTCCGAAATTTCCTTTAGTGAGTTTGATGGTTTCAGCCTCTATTTCTACACTTCCTCAAACTTCGACAAGGATTCGGCTACCGCACTTGCCTCATCTATGGTCTTAAGTCCACAACGCTACAACTCTTATCTCACCCAACTAGCATATTCATCTAGGAAATAGAATTGAGAATCATCATCTGGCATGATAGGAAATTGAAGCATAAGGGTCATGAACTCTTTGACACAGTCACAAATTGTTCCCGTATGTTTCAACTCTCTTAATTCCTTGCGGGCCTCATACACCACGTTCTCCGAAGTAAAACTACCTCTTTAGCTCTCTTTTAAACTCACTCCAAGTTTCAATTTTGCAAGCTCCCTTTGCAATTTCACCATTCTTACGATGCCACCACAATGCCACAACATCCAAGAGGTACATTGAAGGGTTTTGTACCTTCATTGCCTCCTTGACAATATTCACGCCTTCAAATTACATTTCAATTTCCCATAGGAAGTTCACCACATCCTTTGAGTCCCTTCGGCCATCGTGGCCCTTAGGCTGTGGATACTCAATTTCAAGGCAACACAGTAGCTGTACCTCTGCTAGTACTGATAGTGGATTGTTTGTATTACCTGAGCTCCTTGCTTATTTCACCATTCTTACTCAATCTTCACGGCCAACTGGTTTAACTGTCCTTTTTATGGCAGTAACGAATTCAATAACTTTGGCCAGGAGATGGACGAAATCATCACCCAAGGCGGCCAGTCCAACTACCACAACCAGGACATTATCCTTAACTGCCTGGACAGTGTTCCCCAACGATGCCAAATTGTCCATCAGCTCTTGGATGTTAACTTGGAAAGTCCCTAATTTCCAACGCCATGGCCCTCCAACGCTTCAAAGAAGTGCTCCAGAGATTTAACCCTATCACCTATATTGGTGACGATCGGGTCAAGTTTTCTTCACATGCTAGGAATTTACGTGCTTTGCCCTTACTTCACGATGGGAAAATGAGGTAGACCTATGGATAATTGGGTCTAAGATTCTGCGATACATGGTGATGAGGGTGTCGCCTAATCTGGTGTGAGAGTGACTTACATCCTCCATGGTCATGGTTAATACATCTAGGTTGCCACTGGAGAAATCAGGTAACATAGTTAGTCATAACTACATGCAGTAAGAGACATTGAACTATGGTAGGACGAAACTACCTGTGGTAGGAGACGCGGGTAGGGAAACACAGGTACTACGATAGGGGACGTAAGCAAGCAAAACTCAGGCAAACTGTGTAGACAGAACGCAGAGAGCAAATGCAGTCAGTTAGTGCAAGTAGGACATAGGCTGGGAAAACGTCGGCAAAGGACGCAGTGACTAAAGTCGGGGTTTTCTAAGGTAAAAACCACTAGCTTAAGGGGGGAAATACCGTGGACTATAGGAGGTGGTTTTGAATGCAAGTAGATGCCAACTTGTACCACTTGTGCAACTTGCACAAAGAAGCCAAGTCCAACTTGACTATCATGTGATCAAAGGAAGTAGATGACAACTTGCAACCAATGAAGGCCCTTGGATCAAGTAAATCTGAGCAATTGATGTCAACTTGGTTATGAAGAGTTTGCCTATAAATAGAGGTGTTGGGTTCATTTGTAAATCATATGGGATATGGAATATGAATCCCATGGAGAGAGTGATGAAGAGTTGGGAGAAAATTTCCATGGATGAAATGGGAGTAAAGAGAGAAAATATTTGAGAGATTGTAAATAGTTCTCTTTTATTTATACAAAGAGGTTTTCCCAAGTTTATGTGTTTGTTCCTTTACATATGATTTTCTATCTACATTCTCTACTCAAAGAAAATATAATTTAGCCTTATAGGTTAAATTATCATGGAGGTTTAAAACTGACTTAAAGCTATCTCGTGAAGACGAGAGTTGTGGAGCGTTGGGGCCACACAATATTAGCGTAGTTCGGGAGTGGCGAAACTAGGCTCGTGACCCTGAGCTGCCTAGTGCTTGTGAGGTTATGAGTAGTCTTGTATGGATTCTTTATATTCTTCTCTTAGAAGAAATTCTGTAGCTTTGAATCTTTGATTCCACAATTTCTCCTCTTCATGATCCACCTCTTCCATTAGTTCTGGTTCGCTTTCTATGTAGTGCAAGTACAGGATTAGGTAAAAATGGTAGGGAATTGGGGGTCTATTTTGACAGCAAACTGGGAAAAAAGGAAAATAATTGAAAATTAAGAGACACACGAGCAAATCCAAGTGGTGGTGGTGGTGGTGGTGGGAGGTAGGTAGGCAAGTAGATTGGTGGAAGATGAAATAGATTTTTTATTTTAAATTTGTTTTAATTGAGACATGTTTTAATTGGGATTTGATTATATTTTTTCAAAAACAAATTGTGACTGTCTATTATTAATTATTTATTTATTTTCTTCTTTTCTTTTTCCTTTTATTTACAGAATTGGTAAATTCGTCATTTTACAAGGTTTTATGGATGAAAAGTATGAAAATGTTGTCTTCCGCAAGGTTTGATTGATTTATGGGGGCATTGCATCAAAAATGAAAGATTACGGTGTATTACAGAAAAACAGTAAAGGTTAGAGGTATTTTGCCAATTATCCATTTTGTTACCATGCGGTTAAATGTAGTATGTTAGATGTAAATTTAAAAAATATTGTATATAAAATTATATTTTATATATTTCTCATTCAATTATTGTGAATAATTTTAGTCGTTGCACTTGAATTTTCAAGTCCAAATGGCGGCGTCTTAACAAATTTTTACTTTAGTCTATTTATATCCACTTAATATAACACTCAAATGAAGGAAGTTTACTTTTATTTGTGACTAATGAACTTTATGTTTTAATGGCATTAACTTATAGGTCCAATCACACGAGCTTACGTTTAATTTTACGTATAATTCAATTCGTTATGTCGTCACGTACTGTTATGATGGTCATCAATAATAACAAATAGCATTACTTGAAAAAAAAAAAATGACGGAACATAATTTTCATTTGAAGAATTACGTTCACCCTCAAACTTTCTGGGATATTTTATTTATATTTTTATATATAAACTTAGCAGAAAAAAACTAAAAATTAATATATCAAATGAATCTTTACCTCGGTGGTGAAGGCTCTATCATTCTTCTTTGTATGTTAGGAGTTTTAATTCTCAACGTCAATGTTAATTTCTGCACTCGAAATACCAATGCTAATTTTTTGAAAGGTAAAGTTGGCAATATACTATAATCAATTCTTTTATTTTCAATTCGAAAATCTAAAAGAAAACTCTTTTTTTTAGGTACAAATCTTGTCAAGATTTGAGAGAATGGACAAACCATTTACAAAGAAAATTGTGCAAAATTCTCGAAGAAGAAAAATCTAGTCATGATGGTGAATTTTTATTTTTTATTTTTATTTTTACTTTTAACTCGAGAACAATTGTTATTTCTTCACTTATTATAAATGCATTTTTCGTTGTTTGCCTTATTTCATACTTGTGTACATGGGTAAATGATTAACCTAAAGTCGATTATTTTTTAGTTTTATTTGCTGCTCTGTCACCTATTGATGTAGACTATCGTAGGGTCGTCAACCATCTTAGGACCCCAGACCAAAAATACTGGTTCTGCCACTATTAATCCCATCAAAGGTGTTCGAACTAAGAATTGAATAGAATTTCTTTAAAATTCTATAAGGCCGTGTTTGATACATGTAATTTGCCATGGAACTAGGAAAATATTTTCCTAGTTCCTACTTTTGGCTGTTTGATTAGCCAAATTTGCCCTGGAAAATGTTTGCCACCAATTTCTAATGTACAATCCCTTGAAGCACAAAAGCAGGAAAATATTTTCTTATGATTTTGGTGGGAAATTATTTTCCACCTTGTTGGGTGTTTTTTTTCTTTTTTTTTTTTTTTTTTTTTTTACTTTTTGGCAATGGAAATATATTCTAAATTCAATGGTAAAAAAATTTATCCATTTAATTGACAATTTGCATGAAAAACATAGCCAAACAAACATAAAAATTTTATGAAAATATTTTTTTTAATTTTTTTTTTACTTTTTGACAATCCAAACAAATTTTAATACAGATTGTAAAAAAATTATTCCAAAAAATAATCATTTGCATGAAAAATAAAGCCAAACGGATTAGGTGGAAAATTATACCAATCAAACACCATTAATACAATTCCCTCTAAAATAAATTCTAGGCAAATCACTTCCCTGCCAAATATTTTATTTGCCATTCATTTTCCATCTTCCTATCAAACACACCCTAAGATATTTTCAAGACTAGAATCCTTAAAAAGTCTCAACCTCTAGTTGATATAATCATTTAGAAAGAGCTTGCAACACATATGTGCACCATCAAAATCACATATTCATATTAATTTGAACTCTAATGGACTAAGAGAATGGGAATCAAGAACAAGATCTTATGACCAATTATAATTTTCTTCAACCTTTTTGAAGGGTAAGGTCCAAAAAAATGAAAACCATCGTCACCTCTTTGCTTCGCGATGGTATCCATTATTAATTTTGGAGAAATTTTATGCATAGGATAAGGCAGAACTGCATTCTAGGAAACAATACAAACAAGAACATGCACAAGAGAACCTTGTCAACCCGCAGTCAGGTTCATCTGTTGAACCGGTCATTTATTTCTTTCGCCGCCAGTCATTTAAGATACAATTTTAAACTTATAACGAGGGTGGTTTCCAAGCTGATACACAGTTTTTTCGTTCAAAGCAGTCCAATGCTATTTTCAAAAACATAATATTTAAAGATTCTTGCCAAGAAGCCATTGACATAGAGAGGGTTATGCCACTAATACACCAGTCAAACTATATAATTCTTATATCTCCATTATGCATTTAATGTCATCAAACGATTTATGTTAGGCTGACAAATATTCATCAATATCAATTTTATCATTACAAATAAATTATATAGTTACCCTTCAATCAATGATGTTTCGTCTGAAATGCAATAGACCTATCTGATCCCAGGGCATTGGGAATTTATCTTGATAAACAAAATTGTTTTATCCGGAATATTAGAGTAAAGATGGCAAAGCATGGAAGTTGAAGCAATCCGACGCCCAAGTACCTGCAAAATTTGTTTCAACAGCAGATTAGGGCTAAACCACCATAACGAAAGATAGGGAAAGATTCCTGTAATTTCCTTGACCGTCTAGATGTCGTTTGGTTATTTCTTATTAATTTGATTGCAAAATTAGGTAAGATACTTCATTTTTCCATTATAACCCTTTAAATATGGTATTTCTCTCCGTAACCATTAGACAAAAGCAGTACAAATTTCTCTTGTTTGTATTGTTGTTTCTATGCATACTAATTTCTCTTGTTTGTATTGTTGTTTCTTACTTACAGTTTCTACCATATTCAAAAGGTGTAAAAGAAATTTACATGAATAAGTTGTCCTACTTGAACCTCAAACTTCTCAAGACGAACCAATGGGAAACTAAGATATTTTTCCTCAAAGAAAAACTGAACAGCCTATCAACACTTGCTGTGCCATTATGGGGTGAACACAAAAAACCACCACCAGCCAAACGGAACCAAAACGGCAATTTGAAACCATACCAAACCGAAAAATGTTTGGTTTAGTTTAGTTCAGATAGTGAAATGTTTGGTTTGGTTTGAACTTTCTCCAACGGTTGGTTTGGAACCCATTTAATTCAATTAAGTAATAGTAAGAATTGTAATAAACTATTATAATTTAAAAGAAATTAAATAAAACAAAGCAGAAATGTCCTGGAAGACTGCCAAAATAATATAGATGTAGAGTAAATATATTACTTAAACTAGAGGTAAATTGAAGTAGATTTTGAGGCTAAATTAAACCATGCTTATTCTAAAGTAATTATCTATATCCACTTAGAAATATCTTAAAGTATTCACATAAAGAACAAAGAATAGCTTATTTCATTTGTTTGCTTAAATAAAGCGTCAATATTGGTTCAGAGTTGCACAAATATATAAAGTCATCATTTCATAAAAAGAACAAGAGAAATATGATACATACCATAAAGGAGCATAGGGAGATGACAAGTCTAGAAAAGAATAAGGCCACCTGTAACAATTAGAGATTTTTCATTGTGTGAACAACTGGATGATGTGTCCTTGACAACGTTGATGCAATAGTTTGCGGGAGAAAAACAAATAGAAGGCATACCACATTGAAATACAAGCATGGATGATCCACTGGAAAATGACAAATACACACGTCCACAAAGCAAAATATGCAATTCGGAAGAAGGGAAATCGCTGCAAGGAATTAATAATTTTAGGTGTCATTTAGGCATCAGTGTATTGCTAGATAGCATTGGACAGTATTAAAGAAGAAAATGAAGCTTAAATTTCGTCAATTGTATTGTCCAGTGCGACCTAATGTTGTATACCAAACATGTTGTAAATGTAAATGCAATTCCATCCTCAAGAGACTACAATTTACCAGACGATTTAAAAATGTTTCACCGAGGAGGAAAACAGCATTGACAGAGTGCATACAAACAACCAGCTGCAGAAAATTAGTAAAATAGTCAAAGTCATATAATAAATATTAAAAGGAACAAAAGTATTGTCTAGATCATAGTTGTTTCATATGTCCTAAGACCATGAACATGTGTAACCTCTTAAGTGCCATCAGTGACAAGTATGTGTCGCGTACAAGTAACATACAAACAAAATCCAAGTTCTTATGTCCAAAATAATTAAGAGGATTATTATACGCTCTACCTTGATGTAGCCTTTATCAGCGGCTTTTGATTCTATCTACATTAGATCTTCAGTTACGAAAGAAAACTCAATTCTTTTTTCTTTTGATTCCAGTAAGTTAACTACTTGTTTGCCTATAAACTGTTTGAACTAAGTTTGCTCTACTATTTCAATATGTAGGATGGAATCAAAGGGAGCCCTACTTCACAAGCATTGGATATTGTAAGAGATAAGGGCGCAAGATTTTCTCTAGAAAAGTTAGGTAGCAGAAATCTTGCTGAATCGTGTCAATAATTAATTGGTCTTATTTCTAGTAAATATGTTCTAGTGTTCTACAACTGTTGTGATCTTAATGTTTGTTGTATATCCACCAAGATCAAATAGCAGACATCTGAACTGAGAGTTTTTCCAAGTACAAAGTTCACACTTTTATGCAATGAACTCAACGTTTGTCAAACTCCCTAGCACTTTATAAGATTTTCTCTTGGAAAATAAGTTGCAGAAATCTTGATAAAGCGCAGCATGACTTCATATAACCATCCTACTTACTGTAAACAAATTCTACAACTCCAGCAATAAAATTATTGTTTACTGTGTGCCGTAATTAATGTGTAGCAAGACAAGTGAGACAATGTCTGAGAATATTCCCATGTGCTGCTATTCAAGAGAATATAAAAACAATACTCTCCTTATAGAAATCCAGAGATGATGCAAAACTTATTTTATAAGTAAGAATTTTGATTTTATAGATCTCCACTGTCAACTCAATTGAGTGTGTCATGGAAAGAACATGTTCAAAATCACGTCAGAAATATAACTATAGAGAATGAGAGTATTTCTTTCGGATTGGATTATGTGTGTAAGAGAAGGATAAGAGATTAATCCATCAAAAAAAAAAAAATTTGTACTTACAAATTGTAATCTGTTATCTTTGTCAGTGAGAAATGGATATATTATGAGCCAAAAGACAGAATCAGTAAGCGTCACAGCCCCAGCACACATCTGCAGACATAAATTAAAAAATAAAAAATAAAGGATGGGTACAGAAAATACTAAAACAGAATAGAGGTTCGTTAAACCTGTGTCTTCTCCAGTTTGAGATTCTAAATGCTAATGAGTTGTACGTAATGAATTGGCGGGATCATCCCTGACTCCCCATTTTAAACTAGGACACTATCTCTGAGAGAAAACAGAATGATGGCAAAATGGGAATGCCTTAATGCTTGACTTCATCAATACAAGTGATGTTTAAACACAATACACGCACGCATTCACATCTATAATTTGGATGAATATGATTTCAAATTTCCACTAACACGTTGATTCCCTTTGCAAGCTGTAGTAGAACATGAAGTTTTCATGCGTCGGGGTCTCAGAAAATTATTACCATAATAAATTTTATGCAAGACGGAAGACTTAAGGTTGTAATAAGACCATGCTATGAGTGACAACATATATAAAAGAGATTAAATATAGATCTAGGAGAAAACTTGCCTGAAATAGTATTTGGAAGGCATATTCCCAAGCATCTGCAGTTCTGCAATCAAGAGGTTCCCTATGGTGATTCAATCTTGTGGTCACGCTGGGCAAATCTTCCTTATCCTCGAGTGAGGGAGCAACATAGGAGCCTTGCTCTGCATCTGAACCAACATCCCTTTCTCCATCCACTTCACGGAAATAGCGGACACATCCATAAATAGAAATTGAACATCCAACCTACAAAATCCAGACTGAATATCATAATTATTTTGTTTCTGTAATAGGAAAGGTGGCAGCATTACATTATACTTCAGAAAACATTCAAGATACATATTTCGGATATGTAGCGAATAGGAAAAAGTTAAAGGTGACGGAAATGAAAGTATGTATTTCATTGATGTAAAGTCCATTCAAAGGTATAAATAGAGAGCTCAGAAAATAGTTTGTTGCATGAGTAACATACCCCAAAATATATGGTGATCAAAGTGAACGTCCACCTGTTTAACATCAAAACTAATTAGGAACGAATAAACTACAACTCGAAATATCACGTTATCACATATTATCTTGCTGTGAACTTTGTTTCATTAGAAAATTCACTCAGAAACCCATCTGTAGTCATGGTAAAGTCAACAGTGCTCAAACATATGTATTATCATATAAAGATAACAATTAAAAGATTACTAAAACCATCAACAATTCAATTCTACGGATACACAGAATACAAATGAAAACTATTCATTCTTCAAAATTGGGGAACAACCAGAACAGATTAACATTTAAGAAGGTAAATGCCTTACTGAGTGTAAAAATAAAATATCCCAGCACTATGGATAATGGCATCAGCAAGAAGCAACGCCAGAAGTACACAGAAGGAAATTATCCTGTACGCAAGAAGCCAAAGAGGATGTATATCCTTCGAACATGTACCCCAAACTTCATTCTTATACAAGGACCTTGCCTTTTCCTTGCGATTATCCCTTTCCCCCTTTCTTGATTTATTGCAGCCTTCATATCTCCATATTAAAAATGCTGCAAATACCATGGCTGATAAGATCCATATCGCACAGAGTAAGAACCTCCAGTTCAACCAGTAACTCGGGGCTGTTGTATCCGTTGACATGACAGGCGGCCAAGTATGATTCGAAGCGCCTATTAAGAAGTTCATTGTTATTTCAATTTTTGAAACCTTTTCCTTCTACAATCTCCAAAATGGATCTCAGTTTTAATTCTCTCCTCCTATTTCACTTATTTTGACAATTTTTAACATAAATGCCACCAAAGAAAATAAATAATATCAAGAAATTCCATTTTAAATTCCAGTTCCAATTCCAATTCCAATTCTAAATCTGATTACCTAAATTTGCAAAAAGCATGTGTAATCCGTACTAAAGTAAAAGAAAACTAGAAAGCATAAATAGAAATTTTTGGCTTACCTAACTCAAAAAGGTAAAATCTCCCACCCCCATCTTTCACACACACAATACTATGTGATAGGGCATTACAGTATAACGTACCTTGATTTTCTTAAAATCAATATTTAAAAGTACTTTCTGAGGATTTTTCCAGCTTCTTAATCAGGAAAAAGGAACCCCAGAAAGCAGAAAACTGAAGAATTTTTATGCTTAATATTTTTGGGGGTTGCAGTTGTTGAGAGTTGGGACCAGTGAAAGGAAAACAGGTTCGTGAGAGAAGGGAGACAAAATGGGGTAATTTTTTAAATGGTCGGTTTATTATTGCTATTTTTCATAATGGTCTTAATTGTTAAAAATACTATTTTATCTTTAATAAAATGTGTTTTTATATTACAGGATATATCTTTATCTTTTAAAATAGTTTTTTAATTTTGTCCTGTATTATTTCTATCTCGAATTCTAGCATATAAATTCATCCTTTGATCTAATAGATTGACATAATCTTCCATATATCTATTAAAATTTTCTCCAAGTATATAATATTCTTCAGACGATGATTGATCTATTCTTTCCATTTAAGAGATGATATTATTTATTTTTCCTAATAAAATTTCTAATAAGTTATCTAGTCCTTCAATTGTATATCCTGGCATGTTATATAAATCTAAACAATACTAATAAATATTAAATACAAACATTTAGATAATTTAGCCATGCAAATATTCAGATAAGTAATCCCAACGATTCTTTAAGATTTCAGAAAATATCTTTCTAAATTTAACAAAAATAATAGTTTTACCTTAGTTTTGATCTCAAATCTTTATTCTTAGAACCGAGTAACATTCAGGTTCTGGATCTGCAAATGGCTCCCTTCAATGGCTTCCTGCCTCTACGGGATAATTGTTGTTCCAACTTTCCACCTTCACTGTGTCAGTTCTTTGAATTCGGATTATAGATATTAACTAAAGAAAACTCTCTTTCTGTTAAAGTAAGAAAGGAATTCTTCTTCAATCTTTCAAGAATCTACGGGGTGAGGTGTTTAGAAACTCATGATATTTTTTAAAGACAATTTGGATGTGAAATAATTTGGAATTTTATTGATATGTAAAGGCTGAAATATGATTACAATGGAAGACAGGAAATTGTTTGGCTAACTCACAGTTTGAGTGCTCAACCAACTCTGCCTTTTTCATTAGCCCAAAGGCCTCTATTTATACACAAATCTGAAGATAAATTACATCATTGCTTACATCATACTAATAATATTTTATTGTCTCGTGCTTTTCATCAAGAGCCTCATGGCCCCTCCATCCTTGTTGTTTTGTTACATTTTCTTTGATAAAGGACACAGTCCTTCTATAATTGTCCTTCAGATCTTGTTTTTACATACAGCTGGTAAGATTCTCCTGTAGCAGCTTGGACACATTTCCTCCATGTGTTTATCATTTTTATCTTTTTATCTTTGATTCTGTCGGCAAGTGGGGCATTCTCTTATTCTGCATGCCTCTTGTATGGTTGTGATAGGTCCATTGATTCGATGAGTGTCGAATTTCTCAATGTATTCTTTCAGAATTGTTGATTTTTCTCCTCCATTGTTGGTGAGAAGAGTCCATCCTTCATATTGACACAAGCATTTGAATTTTTTGTCATACAAGCTTTTTGCCATTTTATATAAGACTTTCATCCCTAAAACTCTTCGGGATTTTATCCATGATCTGGTGATTTTTGGTAATGACTTTTTATTGTGACCGACATCAATCTGAAACTCTCTACTAACATATCCAATTATTATGATATGTTCAGCAGGATAAAATATCATTCCATCAATTTCTGGACTGATTGAATAAAATTTTATGTATATGGACCTTCCTTTGGCAAATTTGGATACTTTAGATTTAAAATTTTCATCGAATCTTTCAATTTCTTTTAGATCTTTTCCGGGGTAGATAAGATCTAAAAATCCATAGTCTGCTGCCATTTTCACCATGACAGGGTCTGCATCATTGGTAATTAGTAATTTTGGATAAACATGATCTCCTGAAGATATGAAATAGGAGTCATTTTCTTGTAATTTATAAACAATTTTGGCAAAAGATCTATATTCTTCTTCTTTTGCTGATAAAGGGGTATCATCATCTTCATCAGTTCTGATTCTAATAACCCTTGTATGTTCATCATTGGATTTTATGGTCAACTTTCTAGGACTTTGTGTATATCTTTTGATGGTGCTGGGTCCACTACTGCTTTCGCATTGTGGATCACTCCTTGGTAACTGTTGGTATCCCTGTTTGGTATCATAAGATTGTGTCAAGACATCAATCCTTCTATTATTTGTATCAGTAGACATTAATTGTGCTTCAAGAGCATCAATTTTGTCTTTCATTTCGTTTGTAACCTTGGCATGGGATTCACTGATCTCAAGTAATAATTTAATATTATGACTTAAGAGCTCAGTTAATGTCTCCATCTCAATTTTTATATCATCTGCTTCTTCTTTGGCATAGGCTGCCGCAGATTTCATTTCTGATATCATCTGTTTGATATTATCCATCTCCAAATTCAATGTTCCTGCTTAAAAAATCAGCAAGATAATTATTTGTACTTTTAATATGAATAATATCAAAATTATAGAATGATAAATATGCTTGCCATCTATGTAACCTTCTATATTAGGGTTCCATTGGTAATTTATTTCTAACAAGTCCTGCAATTTGAGAATTGTCAGTTTCAACAATAAATTTTTTAGATAATAAAAATAATGAAAATTTCTTTATTCCTCTAATAATTGCTAATAATTCTTTTTCATGTGTAGTATAATTTATTTCTACTTGATTAAAAGTTACACTTGAATATCTACATATTTCATTTAAATCTGTTTTTAATATTGCTGCCCAATATTTATCTGAGGCATCAGTATTAACTTTCAAATTATCCTTTTCATTTGGTAATCTTAATTTTGGCAAATTTTTACATTCTTCTTTAAGTAGTTTGACTATTTCTGTATGTTCTTCGTTCCATCCTTTAGTATTAGTTTTTCTAAGTAAAATTTGTATTTTATGTCTCTTTTTTGAAAGATTTTCAATAAATCTTTCTGCATAATTTAAACATCCTAAGAATTTTTGTATTTGTTCCTTAAATTCTAATTTATCAGAAAAACTTTCTATCTTTTTAGATATATGAGATTGTAATTTTATTCCATTTTTATCTATAATTAATCCAAGAAATTATATCTCAAGTTTTTCTATAATAGCTTTCTTTTCAGATAAGACTATTCCTTCTTTTTGACATTCTTTTAGGAATTTTATAATATGATTTTTATGATCATTTTTATTTTCTGAACATATTAGTATATCATCAACGTATACTAATAAGAAATCATTATATTTTCTGAAAATATTATCCATTCTTCTTTGAAATATTTGAGGTGCATTTTTTAATCCAAATGGCATAACTATCCATTCATATTTACCTTGAGGCATACTAAATGCCGTATATGGTATTGATTCTTCTTCTATTTTGATTTGCCAAAATCCTGACTTACAATTAAATTTTGAATAATACTCTTTTCCTTTTGTAAGGTTTATTAAAATATCTTTATTTGGTAAGAAATATCCATCAAATTTTGTATATTTATTTAATTCTTTATAATTTATTACCATTCTTGGTTTTTCTCGTACTTGTTCAGAGTGTTTCATTACCATGAAGGCTGGATTACTATGTGGTCCATTACTAGCTCTGATTAATTTCATATTCTTTAATTCTTCAATTTGTTTTCTAAATTCTTGAGTATCTTGTATAGTGTACATCATTGGTTTTACTCTTATTATTACATTTTCAGTTAATTCTATTTTTGCCCTAGAATGTTCAGGTTTCCAATAAGCTAATGAATTTTCATTATAGACATTTCCTATCTTTTTTTATTATTTCTTCTATTAATTCTGATTTTTCTGTTGTTGTATTTTTTGTATTTTGACAGTTGTTTTTATTGGTATTTTTATTGTTCTTTCACCACGCTGGGCTGGCTGAACTCTGTATGGTTTAAATTCTCTTGAAATTTTTAATAAATATCCACATGGTGTTTTTAACATAATCATATAGTTATTTTGTTGGTAATATTGAAATTGTTGAACAAAGTCATTTCCTAATAATATATCACATTCTAATACATCATATGCATATACTTTGTTTATAGTTATTTGTTTACTTTCTAATAGGATTTCTACATTTTCTTTATTTTTAGTAATTGGTGTCGATATTCCTGTGACACCTGTTATTTTTATAGTATTATCATTGTTCCAATTTTTTAACAAAAATATTTTGATAATAGTTATATCACTTCCTGTATCTATTAAGGCACATGTTGTTATATTAGTTTCTACAATAGTAATTTGTATATATACTGCTAATGGAAACGTTATTACATTATTCATTCTTTTGGACAAAATAATGTCTTATTATTATGTGTTATATAGATTCCTTCTTTATTAATATTATAATGATTTAAGGCTTGTAAAAAACTCATTCCTAATAATATATGATAATGATCTCCCATACTGTTATCTACATAACATGGTATTATCATTTTTTTCTATCTAAAACTATTGGTATTTTTACTTCTAATTCACTAGTATGTGTTTTTTCATCAAAATTGATATATTTATAAGGTTCTACCCTTCTTTTTGTTAATCCTTTATCTCTATTTCTTGATATATGGCAGTTTGCTGCTCATGTATCAATTATGATATTTTTTCCTTTTATATATTCTATTTCATTAAAATATTCTCCATATATTTGCATACTTCCTATATTTCTTTTTACCATTATTTCTCGATTTATGCTATTTCTTGGTATTATAGATGTACTATTATTTTTTCTTAATTTTCCATCTTTAAATTCTATTAAAGAATTATTTTCTATTTTTTCTGTTACATCTGGTTTTGTTTTAGATATTTCTAATTCATATATTTCTGGTAATAGGTTTAGTTGTTTGTTTGGTTCTACAATATTTAATATGTCTTTACATTCTTTGTGAATTTCTATATAAGGTTTTTTAGAGTAAATGTTTCCATAGTTTGAGTTGGTAAATGTACATAATGCTCTATATTCTATGGTCATGATATGATTTCCTTCTTCCATAATTCTTTTCTATGTATTTTAAAATGTAATCCTAATACTTCATTAAAATCTTTATCTTTTATTGATACACAATATTTTGGATAACATGTAAATATTAATTTTTTATATGCTAAATTTCCTTCTATAGTTCCTAAATGACTATCATTAGTATTTAGTATTCTTCCATCATGTAAACTTACTGTTATTGGTGAATCTATTCCTTCTCTAAATAGGGATTTGAACATTAATTGTATTCCTACTAAATAAACATATTGTATCTTTTCTTTTTGTCTTCCTTTTATTTTTGCCATTAATTGGTCAACTGTGAATTTTGTTAGTAATGCTAATTTATGACTTCCTGAAACTGTTCTTATATCTATTGATTTTTCTATCTTATGATATTCACTTATAGATACTCTTTCTCTTCTAAATATCTTATCGAATATTTTCCATTCTCCTAATTTTAAATCTAATGATAATTTTTCTATTTTTCTAAATGTATTATTATCAAATGTTACTTTTAATCCATATCCTTCAGAATTTTCTATTTTTTGTTTTTCTTCTATGGTTTCAGCTTCTTCTATTTCGTGACTCATTATGATTCTGATATGTAAACCTCTTCTCCTTCATAATTATTAATATCTATTATTTCTTCATATTCTTGTTGTAAAATTCTAACTTTCTTTTTAGTACAATCAGGGCTTATATGTCCTATTTCTCCACAATTCCAGCATTTGCATTGTTTTTTATCCTTTTTAAACTCTTTTCTTTTTGGTTAATATTTTCTTTTATAACATCTCCTATTTGGTTTTTGATATTTCTTTTTGAACTGTCTATATTTTTTATACTTTTTTGGTTTAAATTTTCTTTTATATTTTCTTTCCGGTCCACATCCCCAATTAATAGGTCTTTCTATTTCTTCGCAACAGATTCTTGTTAGTTTTCCAGATTTTTTCATTAGTTGTCTATTTTTACATATTTCTGCTTATCTTTCAAATAGGAATTTTATTCTACTTCCTAATGTATCTGGTACAGGATTATCCTTTATATATCTTTCATATTCTATTTTAAAATATATATTCCATGTTCCTGGTAATTTAGCAAAATACATTTCTAAGTATGGTCCTTGATTTTCATTACTATAAAATTGGGTATAATAGAAATTTTTAAATTGACATGTATATTCTTTTATTTTGCACATATCACATATCATAATGTTTATCAATCCTAATCTTGCTTTTAATTTTTCTCTTCTAGCTTATTCTTCTGAATTTTTTATCCAATTTTCTCCTAGAAATTCATCTGATATATATTCTACTAACTTTTTTATTCCTTCTTGTGAGGTTTTTTGCATTTCTGTTTGTATATTTCTTCTCATTAATAATTTAGTAACTTCAGTTACTCATTCCCACCAATTTCTTACATCTCCTTCAAACGATACTATTAAATAGTCAATTCTTCTATCCGTAGATTCCCATGTATCATCTTGGTTATATAAAAAGAATAATATCATTGCATCTGCCCATTGTAACAATGCTTTCTTAGTATCTATTTTACAATCTAAATCTAATTTTGCTCCTCCATGATTTATTGGTTTATTGTAATCTGAGTTTGGGGTAAATTGATCTTTATATTTTTCTATTCTATGTTGTGGTATAATTCTATCATAGTACTGCCTATAAGGTCTATGTGGCATTGGTGCATATCCTCCTTCTAATTCAGGAAATTCTAATTTTGGATTATTACTTGTACTTCCTGGTGCTGGTGTTGGTCCTCCACCAGTATTCATTAATATTTCATAATTTTCTAATTCTTCTATACTTAATTGGTCAAAGTTTTCTATTAGATTATCTATTTCTTCATTCATCATCTTTTTTTTTTTCTCTTTCTTCTGTATATTTTTCAAATTCTTTCTCTTGTTCTAGGATTATTGGTAATATTTCTTTTCTAAATCTATCATCCATACTTCCTGGTTCATAGTATCCTTCTGTTTCTACATGTTTCTTTCCTATTCTTGTCATTTCTCCTTTTATTCTATCTTTATCTACTTTTTTATCTGTTAGTTTCATATTTTGTTTCATTTATCTAATTTCTATTTTTAACATTCCTACTTCATCTTTTAATTCTTTAGTTTCATTTATTAATTCTTTTATTAATTTCCTTAGTTCATCAAATTATTCTGAAAAAGTCATTATATTCACTACAAGAAAAATGATATTTAACAACTAATATTTCAACGACCAACTCAATCTGGTCGTTAATAATTATTTTCAACGACCAAATTATATGTTTCGTCGTAAAAGTTGGATGACGAAGAATTAAATTTTAAATTAGTTGGAAATATCCTGCAACAACCAAAAAAATGGTTGTTAAATCTATATTTGGAACGACCAAATTAAAATTGGTCGTTCTAAGCGCGCGCCAAATAAAATATTACCGCCAAAATATTTTTTTATATTCAACGACAATAAAATCGGTTGTTAAAAACACAGATAATATAGTAAATATTCGGCGACCATTATGTTTGGTCGTTAATATAGTAAAATAATAACTAATTTTATTTCGTTGTTGAAAATGAAGGAAAACTCGACATTTAACGACTATTTATTTAGTGGTCGTTATATGTGACATTCAACGACCGAATATGTTTTAGTCATTGAAAGTTTATGACCACCTAGTTACAAATTTAACCGGGTGCCAAAATTATTTTTCGCATTCAACGACTAATAAGACATAGTTGTTGAAGGTGACATTCAATGACCGATTGAGTGTTTGTCGTTGAAAGTTTGTGAAAAAAATAAATTATGCTTGATTTTATTCACTTTTAATTTATTTCCTTTCATCCTTATTATATTTCTTTAATTCAAATATATCTTTTGTCAACAAAATTTTTGACATATTTGTAGGATAATAATCTAATGAAATTTTTTTTCAATTACTATCACAGTATTCCTAATTTAATCCCCACAAAATATATATTTCAATTTAAAAGATAAGTAAAAGGAAAAAGAGAAAATACATTTTTTTTTATCAACAAATTCCAAAATTTAAAAACCCTCACATCTCACCAGTCATGACCCACGTTTCCACTCTTTTCCTCCAATGTTTTTCCCTCTTTGCGCCGTCTTCCACTTCGCCCTCTTTGCGCCCTCTTTTCATCCTATCAGGTGATCCTTTTGAACATGTGGCTTCTATACTAGTAAATATATCACAGAAAGTAGCAGGAACAAAACTTCTATTGGACCCTAAGAGAGGACTTCTGAAGCAGATCATTCGGCAATTTGATACAGGCAAATTTTTTCTGGATTATTATGCAATATTTTTGCTGTTTTTTAAGTATTGAATATTATATTCATATGTTTATTGGGTTTTTGGAATTTTATATTCATATGTTTGAGTTTAATGATTGATAACCCCAAAAATACATGAGTTAAATAAAATAAGATTCTTTTTTCCTGTAACCATTCAATTTTTTTTGTGGACATTGTTAAATACTAACTCTTATTAAGAATTCTATTTGAATAATATCTTTCATGCAGTACTTTAGATTTAGAGTCCGAGCCAAAGTAGTGGATGGAAAGAGATTTACCTTATTCAGAGTAATGACCCATAAGAAGCTCAAATCAGGCAAATACTCTAGTATTTATAAGCACAACACTTGGCATTGATATTCATTTTTTTTTTTGACCTCTCATAACTGTGATCTTGGAAATTCAGTTGCTGCTCATTTTCTATTTCCATTTTTATTGGGCTATGATGGCTTATTTTTTGTTTCTGGTTGCTTTTTGAGGAATTGGAGAAGCCATATAGGGGCTTTCTCAACTGAAAGTAAATCTATGATACAAGTGTATGGGATATCTAGTAGACTAGTACCATATGAGTTAACCAAAAATATGTCCATAATTTTTTACTTGTTACACTTGTCTAAACATTTTGGCATTCTGGGAAAGTTCAAGTGCAAGTTGATGTCTCTCTCATGGGATGGAACACAGGGTAGGGAGTGAGAATGAGTGAGAAAAATAAAACTAAATTGATTTAATTAGTGGATCAACAATGTAGTCCCATATTGATCCCCCATTTATATGATATAATTAGTTCCATATTCGTATTTTGAATCATGATTACATGATTCCATATTCGTATTTTGAATCATTAATAATGAAAAGTTATGTTCTCGTGTTTATTTTTGACCTACTTTTTTATTGTATAGTTTCTCAATTGAAAAAAAAAAGTTCTGATTATTAACCAATTTCTTGTAGGGTCTATAGAAAGAGCTTTGGATAATAGAGCTTCCTTCAATTCAAATTGCAACAAGGTAAGTTAGTAAGTTCAAGTACCCCATCATCAAGTTGTTTGAAGTTACATATGTATATTCATAAACAAGTGATATCACATGTCCCTGAAACTTATTTTGTTATATCATTTTATCTAGCAAATATGAATCATTTTTTACTATTCGTTTGTTTTGTTATTTTTCTTTCATAGGTTAAGAAATGACAATCGATAAGAGTTGGACATTGCAGACTAATAGGTTATCACATGAATATAGAGATGGCGTTATGTCTTTCATAGAAAGAGCTCGAAATTTCTTAAACCAAGAAGGAAAGACACGATGTCCATGTTGCTCTTGTGTAAATGGTATATTGCAAGATTTAGAAACAATTAAAAGCCATCTAATAGTCTATGGGTTTCAAAGCAGTTATCGTACATGGGTATTTCATGGAGAAAGATATCCTGCGACCACTTCTAATACTACAACTCCTGGTGACATAGAGGAGAGCAGTGATGATGAATTTATTGATCCAATGTTAAATGTAATACAAGACTTCACTTGTTCAAGTTCCAATCAAGTAGGGCCTAATGATGAAGGATCACCCCATGTTCCTTTTGATAATCAAAATGAGCCAAAAGAATTTGAGAAGTTTGATGATATGTTGAAGAATGTGGAGAGAGAGTTGTATCCTGGATGCACCAAATTTTCTAGATTGACTTTCTTAGTCAAGATAATGCACATTAAGGTACTAAATAAATGGAGCAATAAATCTTTTGATATGCTGCTCAAACTTTTGAAAGATGCATTTCCTAATGGGACAGGAATACCAGCATCATATTATGAAGCAAAGACAATGTTGCGTGCTTTGGGTTTAGGATATGATTCAATTCATGTTTGTAAGAACGATTGCGCTTTGTTTTGGAAAGAAAATGCTAAATTAGACAAATGTCCAGTATGCGGAGAAAGGCGATGGAAAAATAATGATGGGAAAAATAAATTTGTAGCTCATAAAACTATGCGTTACTTTCCAATTACGCCTAGATTAAAACGTTTATACATGTCGAGACATACTGCTGAGGATATGAGATGGCACAAAGAAAAAAGACCTGATAATGAAGGAGTTTTAAATCATCCTGCAGATGCAAAGGCCTGAAAGCACTTTGACAAATTATATCCATTGTTTGCAAGTGATCCAAGAAATGTGAGATTAGGCTTAGCATCTGATGGTTTTAACCCTTTTGGAAACATGAGTACTTCTTATAGTATGTGGCCAGTGATATTAGTTCCTTATAACCTACCTCCATGGAGATGTATGAAAGAGTCTTCCTTCTTGATGTGTTTATTAATTCCAGGACCAAAGGCTCCTAATAAAGATATGGATGTTTTTTTAAGGCCCCTTATAGATGAATTAAAAGAGTTATGGGAATCGGGAATAATGACGTATGATTCAGTAGAGCAAAAAAAATTTTGCATGCGTGCGGCAATTTTATGGACCATAAATGATCTTCCTGCTTATGGAAATCTATCTGGATGGAGTCCAAAGGGATACAATGCTTGCCCAGTATGTAACAAAGACACAACGTCATATCGAATAAGGAGTAAAATATGTTATATGGGACATCGACGTTACCTTCCTATAAGACATCGTTGGCGTAAGGACAGAAATTTTGACGGGAATTTTGAAAATAGGCAAGCTCCAAGACTTTTGAACGGTGACGATATACTGAGACAACTGGAGCATGTGCATAACAGAATACCCGGTAAACATAAACAATATGGTGGTAAAAAGCGAAAACGTCAACCAGAAGAATTGAATTGGACAAAGAAAAGCATATTTTATGAACTAGAATATTGGCCTAAGCTTCTTTTAAGGCACAATTTAGATGTCATGCATATTGAGAAAAATATTTGTGATAGTATAGTCGGTACAATGCTAAACTTAGAAGGAAAGTCAAAAGATACAGATAAAGCGAGGCTTGATCTTGAAGATATGGGAATACGAAAAGAACTACATCTTATACAACAAGGGAACAAGTGGGTGAAACCACATGCAGCGTATACTCTGAAAGCTGATGAACGGAGGCAATTTTGCAAGTTTCTAAAAACAGTTAAATTTCCAGATGGTTATGCTGCAAACATTTCAAAAAACGTGAATGAAGATGAAGGAAAAATTACTGGACTAAAATCACATGATTGTCATGTATTGTTACAACATTTGTTGCCAATCGGAATTCGACATTTACTGAAAAAGGAGATAAGTGAAACATTAATCGAATTCTCAGCCTTTTTCCAACAAATATGCTCAAGGACATTACATGTTAGTGATTTGGAAAAATTACAGGAATCTATTGTTTTTGTACTTTGCAAATTGGAACGTATATTTCCACCTGCATTTTTTGACATTATGGTTCACCTGGCTATACATTTACCTCATGAGGCAATTCTTGCTGGGCCAGTTCATACTAGATGGATGTATCCTATCGAACGTAGTTTAGGAACATTCAAACAATACGTTAGAAATAAAGCTTTTCCAGAGGGTTCTATTGCAGAGACATATATTGTTAACGAAGCATTGACATTTTGTTCCATGTATTTTTCTGATATTGAGACAAAATTCAATAGACCGGAAAGAAATTACGTAGTGCATACAAATGAAATTAAAGAATTATCGATTTTCAAGAACGATATTAGACCATTGGGAAAAAAGGAAGTGATACAGTTACGAGACGAGGATCGTAAAAGAGCTCTTTGGTATGTATTGAACAATTGTCCAGAAATTCAGCCATACATCAAGTCAGTATACTAAACTCCTAGATATTACTACTCTAATTATTTAATTCAGTCATTAATATATTTTCTTCTGTGTAGTGAACATATGGAAGAACTAAAGAGAACAAGGTGTCAAAACATTCAAAAAGTTCAAGAAATCACGTTTCCTAAGTGGTTTGAGGATCGTGTAAGTTGGTTTTTCTAATTAATAATATAATTATATTACCTTATATTTTCTTATTATTTGTATGAAACAATGTTACAGATAATAAAACTGCGCCATGTTGGATCACCTGAAGCAACTGATGATTTATATGCTTTAGCATGTCGTCCGGACATTCGAGTTAACTCGTATACTGGTTGCGTGGTCAATGGAGTCAAATTTTTGACCAAAGAACGTGATGATAGACGAACAACTCAAAATAGTGGTGTTTGTGTTCGTGGTTTCCATGATAATGAAAATATTGATTTTTTTGGAGTATTGACAGAAGTTATAGAGTTATGCTATATAAAATGGTGTCGTGCTTACTTGTTTAGATGCAAGTGGTTCGATATAGACAAGAAGAAAAAGAAGATACATGAAGATTGTAACATCACTTCTATTAGTACTGTAGGTGAATGGTACAAAAACGATCCTTTCATTCTCGCCTCTCAAGCTCAACAAGTATTTTATGTTGATGACCCTAAGAATGGAGCTAATTGGAAAGTTGTTAAAAAGGTTTTTCATCGTCACTTGTGGGATAAAGTTGAGATTGGGGAAAAAGATGGCAGTCAAGTTGAAGACGAACAAATGGTTATACAAGAAGATGATTCATCAACAATTCAATTCAGTTCTGTACAACCAGATCTAGAAACTCAATCATTTGTTCGTGATGATGTTGAACCAATTATGATTGATGATACTCTTGTACAAAATGAAAAAAGAGTAGCTCTAGTGGAAGATTATGATCCTATCGATGATGAAGAACAATATGATGATTTTATAGATGAGAACGAGAATGATGAACCCATTTTTACAAATAATGGTTCAGAGGTTGATGCAAGTGACGATGATGATGTGTTATAAAAGCATGCCGATTATAATACACTCTAGTATCACCAATTGTGTGAATTACTTTGCCATATGTAATTTATAAATATTTAGGTAAGGTAATTGTGTACACATCTTCAGTAACTTTTAAATTCACGTATGCTTATTAACTTTAAATATGTGTTTCTCTTTATGTATGAGTAGCATGAGTTCTCTTCCAATGCATGAAGAGGGTAGTTCAACGATGCAGTCCGAAAATCCCGTTTCAGGTACTAGCTACGTTTGATTTTTTTTTCCATATTAAGTTTTGGTGTTAATACTTGCTTACCTGTGAAAAGACATAATATTTTATTGTAGAACCTCTTCGTAAACGACGAGGACGAGGTCCTACGCGAGGAAAAGGAAGTGAACACGTTATGCTTACTACTAAACATAAATTGCAAGTAGAATTTAACAAAAATGGAGAAGCTATTGGAGAGAATGCATGTGTTTGGGCTAATGAAATTGGATTTATTGTTCGTTCGATGACACCTCTAACAGTAAAAAAATGGAAAGAGATTGGCGATGCTTCTAAGACTCCACTTTTGGATCGTCTGAATGTACTTTTCCTTCACCCTATATGTAACTCTTTATTAGGTACATGTGCAAGTTTTTCTCTAATAATTGTTTTTAAAGGAAAAATTCGAGTTTGAATTGAACCAGCCAATCAAAGATGCTATTGATCGTTCAATGAACAAGAAGTGGAAGGAGTATCGTTGCAGATTGCATAAAAAATTTGAAGGCATTGGTGGCAATGAAGATATTAGACTTGCAAAAAAAAAACAAGCCTACATCTATAATAGAACAAAGTGATTGGGATTTCCTATGTGATTATTTTGCAAGTGATGAGATGAAGGTTAGTACTATGCAATGACACTATTTTTAGTATATGTGCTTAATGGGATCGATGTCTAGTTTTGTAGATTTGTTTAGCTCTTAACATTATGGTCTAGTGTGTTTCTGAGTGTTTTCCTCTTCATTTTATGTGTTTTATGATGCATATGATTTTAAATTTGATTGTAATTGTGATACATATGCATTGCAGAAAAAGTCTGAAGTGAACAAGGCAAATCGTGCAAAAAAAAAAAAAAAAAAAATTGGTAACTCTTCAAGGATCAAAATCGTATGCTGCACATGCACATGAAATGGTAAGTGATAAAGATGTTAAATATTATATTTCATGAATTTTATACATCAATTCTATTTTTTTAAACAGAGGGATCCGCTTACAAAAGAGCTACCGGGTCATATCAAATTTTTCTATGAGATGAATTGTAGCAATGAACATGGGTGGACAACTAAAGAAGCGGAGTCCCATTATGTAAGTAGTTTTACTTGTTATAAATCTTTAATAAATATTTCAAAAGTCTAATATTTTATTTATAATTTACATGGATCCACAGAATCAAATGATCGACCTTTTAAGAGAACAAAATTCTCAAGATGATCCGAATGAACATTCTATGCTTTTAAAAGAATCTGAAGTATGTGAGCAAGTTTTGGGTAAGAGATTTAGCTACGTTGATCAACATAAAAATTCAAAGAAGACAAGGTTGGAAAATTGTGGTACTTGTGCAGAGAATGATGCTTTACAGAATGAGGTTCAAGATCTTCGTTCTCAGTTGAAATCTGTGCAGACGTTCTTAAGTCGCATTCCTGAAGAGTTTCTTCGGCCTATTCAATCTGAAGTGTCTTCATCCAATGGTTTAAATGGTGATAATTAATATGTTTTTTACTTTATTCTTGGTAACGTGGTAATGGTCATCTATTTTTATTTACTAGTTTTTTATGTTGAGAACACTAATGATATATTTGATATAATTAACATCTAGTTGTTGTTGATGTTGAGATATTTTAATTGATTGAAGGTCCAAGAAAATTTTAGTTCTTATTAATGTTCTTTATTCTTGCTTTTATTTATTTCTTATAATTGTTTATAGTTGTGAGTAAGGTTTATTTTTAGTATGATGTGAATGTGTTAAAGTTGTAGAATCATGAATATTACCGTTGACAATCTTATCTCTCGTTATTGTAATATTTCGATTGTTAATATAAACGTTATACAACCACTTCTTTCGTTGTTGAAAAAAAAGACAACTAAATTTTAGTTGCGTCAACGTAATTTTATCGACCAAAAGAATTAATACAACAACAAATCAAATGGTTGTTGAAACAAAATTAATTGGTTGTCTATACTAATATTTAACGACTATTTCTTTTGTTGTTGAAACAAAAGACAACTAAAATTTGGTTACTTTTAATGTATTTTAACGACAAAAATAGCTATTCAACAACCAAATCATTGGTTGTTGAAAAAAGAATCGGTTGTCAATACAAACCTTTTACGACTAGGTATTTGGTTGCTAAAATAATACCTTTAACGACCAAATATTTCTTAGTCGTTGAATACAATCGCCAACACCCCTTTGCCGACCACCAAACGACCAACTGATTGTGGTCGTTGAATGTTATCAACGACCAAAAATATACATATTACGACCATTTATACAGTTGTTGAAGGTGATATTTTCTGTAGTGATTTTTCCACTTTTTACTTCTAATAAATATGATAATCTGCACTTTTTATCTTTATATTCATTGATGATTTTATTAAGACTTTCTATTGCTATTCTATTATCAGGTAATTGATCATCTCTTACAGTTTCAAAATATTTTGCTTTTAATTCTAGTTTTTCGATTTTTAGTTTTCCTAACATTTTTTCTTGTGATTTATTTATCTCTCCTGGTGTTCCTAGTATATTTGAGGTTTTTTCTTGTATTTTGTTTAGATTTTTAACAATATTATTAAGCTTTCTAACTACTTTATCATTACTCATTTATAACTTATGATGATTCATATATTTCTCTATAATATAAAATACTTTCAAATTCTTTATTAATCATTTCATATACATATCTATCTTTTATAGATCATATACTTAATTTATGTAGTATTTGTTCTTTTATTTCTCTACGTAATTTTTTAATTATATTTAATGTTAATATTTTTAATTTATTAGGAATAGGTTCATAAAATATTTTATATCATTTTTCTTCTTCTAATTTATAATTGTTATCTATCTTCTTAATTTTAATTTCCATAATTACTTATATTATTTTCTATTATAGCAGCTATTTCTTCTTGATCTATAGTTTCTATAATAGTTTCTCATATCATAAGATCTCTTATTATACTAATTTCCGTCTTTTCTATTATCTCTTTTCTAATATCTAAAGGTAGATCTTTTAATTTTATAAGTATGATTTTTAAGATTTCTTTTTCTATTATGGGTTTTCCTATTATTATCCCAAATCTCTCTTTGTTTATTTTATATCTATTTCCTAAATATTCTATTATCATGTTATGATCTATGGCTCTGATACCAATTAATGTGGGGGGGGGGGGGGGGGGAGGGGTACTAAGACCGTCTTCAAAATCTCAAAATTTATTATTTTCATAAATATTTAATAAATCGCAATAAAATTTATAAAATTCACTATATTTTGTTATGACTTTTTTTTCAATGATTATATTTAATTTTTCAATTCTTCTTTGTAGATTGATAATTTCTTTATGTATATTATTTTCAAATCTAATTGCGTGGCTATCTATATAAGTATTCTTATATCTTAATTTTGGATCTAAATAATCTAAAAAGAAACTTTTTAAATCTTCTTTTAAATAATTTAATTCTCTTTTTGTTGCAATTTTTAGGTCAATAAAATTTTGTATAATATTCGGGTTTAAATTTATTAAAGATTCTGAATTTATATTTTCTTGGGGACCTAATTGAAGTATTTTATACATTATAATGACTTTTGTTGCAATTTTTATGTGAGAGGGTATTTTTAGAAAGATTGATGTTCAAAGGCTATTTTTCAAATTTCTAACTTTTTATGTCTATTTTCACAAATCACCTATTTGAAATGACTATTTAGAGGTATTTCCTCGAGACAAAATAGGGAAACTGAAGAACCAAAAAATTACACGTCCAAAAACAACAAAAATTAGGACCAGTCTAAACGAATTTGATGACCTCGTCTGATTACTGTTATTTATTTATATATTGCAATTATTTAATATTTATATATTGCAATTATTTAACTTAAAATAAGTTGAAAATGTCATTATGGTAACACACAGGATATCAAAAAACACTGGTGCTATAATAGTAAGGGCAACCTACAAAAATACTCTTAAAATTAAAAGTGTTTTGAAAAAAAATTGAAAGTAAAAAATACTGCGTAAAATTAAAAAGTGACATAATATCATTTTTTTTTATAAAAATTGTCACTTTTTTTTAACACAATTCAAAAAAAATGACACAAACTCAAAATAAGTAACAAAATTTAAAATAAAAAAAAAAGTGACACTCAAAAAAAATAACAAACGTCAAAATAATACCATCCATTTGTACAACACCAGTAATCATGTTCTTAAAAATTATGGGTCTTTTGAAAAATCAAATGAAAAATTTTTGAAAGTAAAAAATATTGTGTAATATTAAAAAGTGACACAATATCACTTTTTTTTTAAAAAAATGTGTCACTTTTTTTTTATAAAAGTTAAATATCATTTTTTTTAATTAAAAAATGACATACAATGTCACTTTTATTTAAAAAGTGATGCTTGTTACTAAAAAAAGTGATAGAAATAAAAAAAGTGGCTAAAAAAAATGACAAACGTTAAAAAAAGTGACAGAATTTTTTTTAAAAAATTGACGAATTCAAAAAATTTACACATTAAAAAAAATGACCAAAAAAAAAAAAGTGACACAAATTCAAAAAAGGTGACAATTAAAAAAAAAAAAAAAGTAACAAACACTACTCCGAAAGTCTATTCTCATGTTATAATAGCTGATCAACTTATTTAATGTCTTTACTTATAGTTATGAAGCATTATTGTTTCCTAGTATTAGTACTCATACTCACAATGTCACCATGGTAGAGCTTTAAAAAATCAGCACAAATATCAAATCATGATACATGATTTTTCACTTTGTTCTTGTGCAATTACCAACAATACATGCAAGATACGCTTGGGAAACCAAGTAACTCTCAACAAGGGTTCAATCCCCCCCCTGAGGCATCCGCTGTCTCATTTGAGGTGATTTACCTGTCTGATATAGTTTGCGGGTATTGTGTCAGCCCCCAGGTTTATCCAGTGCGCACTGATGATCGGGCCTCCGCTCTATGAGTGGTCGGGGCTCTGTCAGTAGCGACTGCGGGTTCCTGGATCATCCAAAAAAAAAAAAAGCCTCCAGCAAGTAGCATGTCAATGTCATTAGTAGTTTACACAAATTGAAATATATATAAAAATAATAAAATTTTCAAGGACTAAAGTGGCAACTACCTTCCACTTTGCGGCTAGTTGAAAGAGGGATTCACTAAGTCTTTTTCTAAAGTTGAGTGGATTGTTCCGAAGTAGATTTAGAATTCCCCAATATTCATTAAACATGTGATAATGATTAAAAACATGTTTATAACATACAACAATAAAAAAGTGATTTACAATGACATAAACATGTTACTCACATGCCACATTACAAACTCACATGTAAAATTATTTGCCATTAGTGTACAGAAAAACGAGGTCACACTACTCTGGAAATCTATAACCACTTAATCAACACTATTAAGTGAAAACCTCTTTCCTAAAAGTTTCTTCTTCATCTCCATGGATGTAAATGCTCTTGTTGCAAGTAATTCAATTGACAACTTTTTCACTTCTTGTTTACTTTTACTAGCTTGAATCCCCATAATTTTTTTTTTGCCAAGATCCTTCTCATGACTAACTTTTAGTGGTTCAACAACCTCCATATTTTCTTTCATCAATTCACAATCCAAATCTCTAAAAGTACCCTCAATATCTTCTCGATCCTCAAGTTCAACACCATAATCCACGTTTCCAGCAGCCCCCAGATCATGATTCAGTGTTTTAGGATTCAAACAAAGCTCTAGTGCAAATAGTTGGAAAACCCAACTCCCTGCACATTCAGCTTTGAACCTTTGTCAAAGCTTTTCATTGTGCTTCAAATGCTTATTCGGCAAAGTAGCAGCATGTCAAAAGAAATTTTTAGCTCTGGTAGCTGTATCTTTATCAATGTTTTAAGAACTAGCTTCATTTCATGTCGTAGTATTTATATATAGAGTTGTCTGCATGATTCAACATTTGCCTCTTATATTCCTTTCTCAAAGGGGCACAAACCATTCTTTATGAGCAACTCCCCATAAACCACTTTCCTAGAGTTTCTTTTCCTCTATTTGGCAATCCAAAAATCTGAAATTCATATTTTTTTAGAAAGAAAAAATATTTATCTAAACTTTGCAGTATGAGTATTTGTTAATAAACAAGTGGATTTTGGAGTACAATTGAGCACATATAGAGCTAATATTATCCATCTAAACTCTATTGCATTTCTTTACTTTGCTTTGTACTTCCTTTATTTTGGGGCTAATTTATGCCATTTTATATGGACTTGAGTAGATTGAGAATCATGAGTTTCTTTTAATGAGACATGTTGCTGCTTATATGTATAGAAAGACTGGTAGGTAGAAGTAATTCAGAGACATTGTTGAAGAAGAGAGGAATTTACAAAGAATTAGCATGAAAAATGAATTTATGCCTGGAAACTATAATGAAATAATAACGATATTTTATGCTTAGAAATAATAATGTATCGTGTTTTCGGAGAAATGAAATTTTCTACTTTGCAACCATCTGTCGAGAAAAACAGCAACCATACCTTGGGACTGAGAGTTGAACTGTCGAGATGTTATGCAGTACTTCAACATAAGGATCCATATTTTTCTTGCTAATATAAGAAGCACTAATATCTGCAAATGATAATGAAAACTAAATTATAATATAACTTCAGGATGTACAATGTCATCGAATGAACATTTAACATACAACTTCAACCACTATCGGACAAAAGCCTATTTACACGAGTTGTGTTACAGTGGGATTCGGACATATGGTCCGGTTATCACCAACTCTACCACAGCGAACTCTGTTTCCAAAATAGTAATGCAGATAGCAGTTCTGTGTGAACTGATATATACCAATTTAAGTCTTCATCTTTGCATATTTCCGCCAAATGTATATTCAAGTTCGGGACTTTGAACTTCAATTCAATTTTAGTGTGGGGATCAAAAATACCAAGTTTATCATTTAACCGTAACACAAGTCCGGCTATGGTAATACTTGTCGGCACTAAAATGGAAGTGATTTTGTCTGCTCTCCATTTTCATTCGTCATCCACATTAACAAACTTTCCCTCATGCGACACTATGAATTTCAAATAAGTACTTATACTTGAAATGTTGAGATTTCAATGGTAAGAATTCTAGACAATCAATATGTAGACATTTAATGCCATGAAAGTTACAATTTCAAAAATTTAAATGTGATACAATATCAAAAGGTGAAATCATGATTTTCAATAGTTTTAAAATATCGAATTCGACAGTTAAATTGTCTATCCCAACAGTTTCTAAATGTCGAGTTCAACATTTGAAATGTCTAACTCGACGGTCTAATTCGACAGTTCATATCATTAATGTTTTGAACAAATTCATTAAAGACACAATCCTTCAAAACATGTATTTGGTTTGATTAGAAAAAATTATTCAAAACATTAATAGTGATAATCAATTTCGTTCACAACATGACAACATCTTTCCAAAAGTAAATAACTGTTTCATTAAATACGAAATCTTTCACAAAGGGTAAATTATCTTTACCCTTCAAAAATATTTCAAAAATAAAACAAATCAATGAATAATAGTTTCAAAAATTTCAAATACATATGACCATGTTTTTTTTAACATTTAAAAAGTAGTCAGCAATAAGATCAAAATATAAACAATTTTTAATTGCTAACCTCTAAAAATGGATGATAAATCCATTAGTAATGTCTTTTTGATTAATGAATGAAGAAGAGGAATAGAAAATTAGGATTTGTTAAAAGAAGAAGATATTTGTTTATGTTAACTTTTCAAATTATTTTAGTTTTTTTTTATTAACAAAAATTCATATTGCCCAATATAATATTCATTTATCCAATCTTTATAATATACAAATAAAATCATCACATCAAAACATTAATGGTATTGAAAACAAGCATTAATGAACATTAAATGCTCATAAAAAGGTGAGTTTAAGGGTAATTTGGACATTTCACACAAAAAGTGACATTTTTTGAACAAATCAAGTGTCAATAAATTTTTTTTGTGCATTTTCAAATTTAGTGACATTTTTTAAAATTCCACATTTTTTAACTTATGTGTAAAGTGCCCTCCTCCTTCTTCTTCTTCTTCTTCTTCTTCTTCTTCTTCTTCTTCTTCTTCTTCTTCTTCTTCTTAATTTTTAACTTATGTGTAAAGTGCCCTTGATGTATTGGAATCTATATATGAAACCAAAATAAACAAATAAATTTGTAAAGAAAAGTAAAATTTCTCGAGCTCTGTTACCGATACAAATAATCTGGACAAATAGTTGACAGATGAATGCATGACATATCTGTCATTCTAAACAGATAACCTGTACAAGTCGAATAATCCAAATGAAGCACAGCGACCAAGGCAATTCATAGATATCAAAATTACAATTAAACTGCAAGAATTTCAGCTGTATATTTCTTCAACTTCATTCCGCATTGTCCCCAAGTTCTTTAGCTATGAAATCAACAGGCAATGACCCTAAAGGAAATGACGATTCTACAGCTTCAAAAGAGTTAATGTAATATCTATCACCTTCATTATAATTATCATCATCTTCGTCACCTTTCCATTGTTCCGTTGAAGGGTAGGGACCCTCTTTATTTGAGCGGATGGTAGCAGGATAAGAGTGTTCCATTGCCTGTGATATGCTTCCAAATTCCTCCACCTTGAACAATAGATCATCAGGACTAAGATCAATCTCATCTAGAACTGATGCCTTTCCTGACTCTATTGCACGCTTCCACAGGGACATCATTCTCGGACTTGATCTCACTGATTTAGTATCTGATTTGTGGAAAGCAATTATGTAAACTCCTGGACGAGAAATCAACGGAAACTACAGAAAGATAACACAGATAATACAGCAATCTAACATTTAATAACTGTTATTGAACTATTAGTCCATTCTGCTGTATATTACAAAAACAACACTAATTTGCAATACAACATCTAATGGAGAGCAGCAATCTTAGATTCTATTAAACAAAATTTGTCTGAATGGCCAAATTAAGCTACCTTTATGGTAAATCTCATGCAGCTTTAGCGGTCAATCACCAACTATATTTTTGTACTTGGGTGATAGAACCCTATACTGAAAGAGGTGACCTCTTACATTTTCAGCACACACACTTTTCCCCCTACTGGACGTACTCTATACTTCAATGAACCACATATTAGAATAAAAATTTAAAACTAAAAACGTAAAGCACATCATTTATAAAAAGAAAATTTTGAAATAATTGAGCAGATTAAATTGGTAATTTGCAATTTGAGGGATGAAAATGGAATAGAACAAGGTTTACGTTTCCTACCCAATTGTTTGTGCATGACAATTAATGAATGATTGCCCCCTTAAACCCCAGGTCCCACTAAAGCAAAAAAGTTCTAATATGTCTATCAGAAAAGAAATCGTAGAAAAACTGCAAGGCAGTAGCATAGCAATGTCAGCAATTGCATTCACATGCAATTATAGTTCCACAAATACCTGAGTTACTGGTAACACTAGCACTATAAGACGGTTTTACATTAGGAGTTTCATTCGAGTACATAGATTTCCAGTCTTTTCCCCTCCACATCAATATTTGTTCGTCATCGAAAGATAAAAGAACGCATGGAACCAGTTCCTATCATTGAAGAAAAGGTGAATGAGTTAGAAGCAATTATCGCATTTATTTATTCTGGAGAGTGGGGGAGAGGGTAAAAGAGGAGCAAATATGCTACCACAAATGATCATGGTAGGTAATAAACAAATACAAACCTTCAGCTTAGCTCCTATCTTCTTGTAATCACTAGCATCCAGGCCTTTGCAGTCAATCTTCACCAGTGGACATCCTTCAAAAGCAGTTCTCACATCCCTCACCAGGGAAACATAGACTCCATTTTTGGCTGTTGTAAGAGGAAAAAAGTCATTGGTAGTTTGGTGCAAGTAAATACTTGGAAAGAGACAGAGAAGAAGTCACGGGATATATACGTACACAATCAAGTAGTTCTCATTTAAAAGGAAAAGAAAGCACAAGGATGCACTAACATCCATGTAATCGGAGCTTGTGACAGATATCAAACAATTAAAATGTCTTTATACAGCTGACTATAATTATGTTTACGGACCCTCATGAAATAGAGAGGATTAATAAAAAGACTCTCGAGAAAATGTGTTCTATGTATAACAGATGGGAAAACGGTCCCACTGCAGAAGGGAAGAAGCATAACAAGAAACAGTTCCATAATCTCTCTCTCTCATAAAGCCTAGATCTTTCCAGATCAAATGAAAACAAATTCTCAAGCACAATACAAATCTATTGCAAGAAAACATGAAGAATTACCTAATTTACATATTGGAAGCAGACTCCTTCCTTTAATTCGTAAATCCTCGGCCTCTTCTATCGTCAACCCCTCTGGAGCTTCTTGTATGAGTTTCGGATAAACTGGTGCAGCCGGTTTCCAAAGCATCACAGGTAACTTTGGACGTTTTTGATGATCATAGTTTCTGCCACGGAAAAGATACACTACTCCACCAACCCGATTAATGATCTTTCCACTGGTCTTTTCCTATAAGAATGGGAAACACCAATTAAAAAGCTAGAGGGGGAAATTATCTCACTTTTTAGAAATCCATACTTTAGAACTAGAATAATAGATTGAATATAATTTAAAGGAATGCCAAAGGTAGAACCTCAAGGCAACGACATATGTTGTCCATATCAACAGTTGGAACACCCAAACAGCGAACTTTACAAACAGGCTGTCTCCTCCAATGTGTATGTATCAACTCCAACATATTATGAGTTAATCCATCCCTACCTACAGAATCCAATATATAAATGAATAAACACCCTTCACAACCTTGAAACACTAACGCACAAGTAAAAATATTCAAATTTATACCACCATCAAAACTAACAAGGTTTCCTCTCGTAATCAACACAACAGGACAATTGGATAGGTAACTTCAATCATGACATACACTTTCAAAAACATGAAAGAGAAAAACCAACAGAATCTCACCTTCCAATTCGTAAATGAAGTGATTTTACAATGTGACCAATTTTATGGTATGGATGTCCAAAAAAATAACTATATCAATGCTAAAACAACTTAGGCAGAACTCAATAGATACATGCTAAGATAATGCCTAAGAGTACTACAAAATATTGACTGCCTCAAAACTTCACCAAGATCAAAACGTCAAAATTAATACCGTACTTTTCAATCCCCATCAACAGACAAATTCAAATAAATTTCTTTTATATGGAAATGATTGAAGAAACAAAATCTCACCCAAATTCACCTGTCTATTACTAGAGAGACAAGGTCTTAACAGCTCCTTGATCTCCGCTCTCGTCAATGGCTCCCCCAACACCTCTTCACGCGGCCTTATAATAACCTTCCCCAACTCATAAGCCCTGAACATTTTAAATCTTTTTTCACCCACATTTCCATTTTCCTTATTTTCAACACCACCCAACGGCTCAAAGAGCTTAATATTTCTCTTACTCTTTTTCATGGGCGCTTTACCTGTCCAAGGCCGGGACATGGTGTGCGGTTCAAAAGGCATAAAAGCCGGTTCACGCATAGCCAAAGGCTGCGCCTTTGGCACCTCTGAATAACTGTACATAAATTCAAATGGGGCACCGGGTAAATAATACGAAATTCCTGAATTCCCGACTACAATCTCACGGCTTTTGCCATCGGGCGGGGTTATTTTCTGGCCGGGTTTAATGGGCTTGTAATACTTGGAATTGTGGTGGTAGGTTTTGAAGGCGGGGCTAGACTTGGAGCTGGAGGGGGAATTTGATGGCGGTAAAGTGCGGTGACGTTGCTTTTGGATTCTTAGTGGAGGAGGGTATTTGGGAATGGGAATGGGGGGCTTAGGGGAGGGGCAGGGGTTGGGATCACTGGATGGGGGTGGGGTAGTGGGGAGTGTTGAGAAGAGGTTTACTCCGGATAATGCTGCAAGAATTGCCATTAGAGGATCATCCGTGTGTGTGTGTAACTATATTTTTATGAAATCTCTCTCTGTGGATGCTGTTGGCGAGAAAGGAGATAATTTTGTCTAGATTTTTTTGGTTTCGAGGAGAAGGAAACAATTGCAGCTGGGGACTTTAGCGTTTGAAGAAAGTATAAATTGATCCTGTACTTTTATTATTTACACCATCATGAAAATCCTTTTAATGAATATGCTATACAAGAATTTATGGATAAAAACGGTTAGAGATACTATTAATTAAGCCCCTGATTGATAGTTATTTTTGGGGAAAAATGAATTTTTTTGATATGATGAACGATGAATATATGGTTGAAAAAGAAGAAAAAATATTAATATGATAAAAAATATTATTTTATTGAAAAATGTGTGATTGAAAATTAGTAAAATAATGAAAATGAAAAAAAAAATGTGTACCAAACAAGAGTTAAGTGTGGGTGGCACATGGCGTACTTATCTTAATTAGTAAAATAGGCAATCACAATGTAATTTCTATAGATACTACATGTTTTCAAGATGTGAATATTAATTGAGTGAAGGACAATGTTACATGTACATAATTTTTTTTACCTATTTCTCTCTGTCTCTCTTGTTTCGCAATTTTTATATTGATTTTTGTTTTTTAATATTTAGTAAGGGCGTAATAGTTATTCTCAAGTACTTTTTACATTTTGACAATCATGTATATATTCCTTTGGGCTGTTCAAATTTATAATAGTATTAGATATTTATATATATATATATATATATATATATATATTTTTCGATGTGTTACACTACTCTTGTCCACTCCATATCCTTATTTAACTTATGAATAAATCTAGTAGTGCATAATAAGTTGTACATAGGTGGTGCACCTCTACTCATATGATGTGAGAGGGTGTACATCAATCGGTACACTCTAATGTACCACTAGTAAAATCATTAACTTATATATATTAATTAGATTATAATTATTTGTACAATATTTTTATATATATAATGGACAATCTTGAAAAGAAATTTAATAGATAAGAAAAATATTTGTATTTCATTCCATTTTCATTCAAGCAGCTCCAGATTAGGGCTGTAGGCAAAAATTGTCAAATCGAAAAATCAAACCGAAATCACATTTTGAAAACCGTCGATTTGATGCCACGTGAACCCGTCAACGAAATGATTTTGAACCAAACCAAACCGTTCAAACCGATAAAAAACGGTTTGGTTTAGGTTTGAGAAATTTTATTGCGATTTAAAACAAAATCGAACAGGTGAAAAAATATATAAAAATAAAAAAATGAAAACTTCTAAATTGTAACTTGTAAGACTTTTGTGTTGGATTTATTTATTTATTTTTAAATGAGACTTATATATTCCATAGGCTTTTAAACTGAAAGTTTAAAACGATTTATCAAGCAATCCCACATTGTATTCCATATAAATTACTATCACCAGACAATCATCAACTTATATAAACTGCATAGTACTCTAATGATTAAACAAACTTCAATTAAAATCAAAATCCTACATTAAATTGGACATTCTTTAAAAAATTATTGTAACTTCTGATTCTGTAGATTATAATTTGTAGAAATCTAGATGAAAATTTTTGATCGAATCAACAACTATGTAATTAAAGTGAAAACAAAATAAAAATTTCGGATCTTAGAAATGAAATTATATATTGTAAATACATTTATTTAAGTATAGATTTACCCAATATTCTAATTTGGCTTGAGAATCAGTTAATCAAATAATTATAAGAAGAGAGAAGAAAAGAATGAAAAAGAAGAAGGAAAGTGCTGAGGTCTAAAATGAAGAAAGAACCTTATTATATTTTATAAAAGTGATTGAAGATTGAATCATATATTTTACCAAAAAAATAAAAAAAATTCTATGAGAATCATCCGATTTCCATGGTTCCCATACTAGAGTCGAGAACTGGACTGGAATCGGTTGATTTTTAATAATTTGTCCCAAAGTCAAATTATTTTTTTAAATGGTTCCGGTCTGATACCACCGGTTCTTTAAAAAATGCACACTCCTAACTTAATGTCATAAAAGTAGACAGATAAAAAAAATATGACGAAATCGACGGTTTAAAATCGGACGACAGACAAAAAGAATATACGACGAAATCGACAGTTAAAAATCGAGTTAGATTTATGTTTGAATTTTTTTCAAATTATTCAAAATGATTTAATTTAATTTTGAGTTTTTAAATCAAATCGTTTACGCCCCTACTCAAGATGAATCCTATAAAATTTTCAAAAATGATGAAACTCTAACTAGTATAAAGTGTATTACATAATATTGTCAAAAGCTAATGATTACGTGAGTCATATGATTCACTTTGAATCATACCCATCTCCCAAGTAAAATTATCAGGTGCAATTACTTCATAGGACCCTAAGTCACAAATAGTAACCTAACGCACTTCAAAATGATCGGGACAAATGGTCCAATCCTCAAAGCTTGTCGTTAAATATTCATGCTCCATTTTCTAAAAGTTTTGGGAGAGAAAAATGTGAATAATAATTCAATTAGTGGAGACATATTCGTGTGAAATTTATTTTAATACATTCTTTCTATTAGTAAGGCATAAATCACGATTCTTCATTCTTGGATATATTATCATAATTGTTTTTCTTTGAATTTCTTTCATTAATCAGAATCACTTCAATAACTTGAAAACATGGGAATGATACATAGTCATGGTCATGTCACGGTTATGATCGTGTGAATATGTGATCATGGTTGTGTTTCTCATTGGCATGTTAATATCCCGTAATTCTTCACTAAGAAACATCTACTGGAAAGAAATGATATGCTGAATATTAACTTGAAATATATATCATGAACATAATTTCATTTGCAATAACCTTCAATAAGTAATTCATGAAAAAAAAAATATAGACACTCATTAAAAAATATCAACCTATATACTTTTAGTGGAAAAACATTTCTATTAGATTCGTTCGCAAAATTTAACTCCACTCACCTGATCTTCGTGTGATTGGATACCTATATATTTGAAAATATTTTACTTTAATTTAGATATTACCCAAAAATACTAGAAATAAATAAAGAAAACAAAATGCACGCGCAAAGTGTGTGTGTCTATATATATATATGACAATTAAATATGGATACACTTCTTTATAATGAAACCTATTGACAACAAATGAGGAACGATCATAATAAAGTTTGCAAGTTATTTTTATAATTGAAGATAAAAAGAAGATATTTCGTGAGATTTTGTTGGGAAAATATATTGATTATTTAAGTTCCGTCATTGTGATAGATCCTCACTATCAGTACATTGAGGTAGGTTGTTGGGAAAAAATAATAAATATTTTTCGACCTTCGACATGAGCAAAACTAAATTTTGTACTGTCATATTGAATATTTGACTATACATTTCGTACCTTTGTAAAAAAAATCATATTTATTTACTGATCACACACTGTCATTTTTAAAAAAAAAATCTATTCCTCCTACTTGTTTGTATCTCCTTAATTAGTACAACATACCCAACGGCATCAATAGAATTAGACTATACACAATTTTTAAATTTTTCGTTTTCAATACTACTTGATATAGCTTTCACAAAGAATCATGAAATCGAACTACCTTTATAAGACAATTGAAAAACAAATTGTTTGCTAGAAAAACAAACGAAAGAAAAAAATGAACGGGACAGAATCATGAATTTCTGAACGAACAGAGAAGCGTGTTTCCAGAAAATATGCTCCATCTGTCTCTCTTGACGTGAGTAAGTTTATGCGGGGCCCTTGCTAAACCCTCTCTTGAAAGCATTTCTGTTTTTTCAATTTTTTTGCAGTTTCGTTGTGTAACATCCACCCAACACATCGTCCATCCTTCTACCAAACGGGACCATAATCACTCTATGATCGACCTAATTGATCTGTATCTGCCTTTTATATCTGTATTTTTAATAGAACCCAGAAAGCATTTTAACATTTATACATATTCAAGATCAAAATATTATTTTCTTTATAATTTTCATATACTAGACAGTTTCTGATGATTTGATCAATATCTGCCCTTTATATATCAGCATTCTGAACAAAACCAAGAAAGCATATTTGACATATATGCATATTCAAGAAAATAATGCTCTGCTTTTAATAATCTGATCGACCCTTTGTCAACGACCCTTAAGGTATTCCATTTTTAAGTTGAAAGTTCATTGTTTTACTCCTTTTTTTTAGAATCATGGGTGTTTGTGGTTTTTGTTTTTGTTTTTTTTTTTTAATTTTTTAATTTTAATTTTTTGGTTTGTGAACATGTATAGATCGGTATTTTACGGTTTTTATTTATTTGTGGTTGGAGAAGGATTTTCAACTGCGGGATAAAGAGGGATTTAGTTTCTTGAATCTATCTCTGAGGTCTCAGCTCTTGTGATTATTAAAAATCTTGCTGATTATTTTCGCTGCTTCAATTGAAACTTGAAAGAAAAAAGAGAGCTTGTTTATCTAGTTTGACGATCTTAATTGGAGTCTTAATGTAGCCAGTATGCGTTTGTTGTTCCTTTTGATCCTGATGGTGTTGTTTGGTTTGAAGTTACAAGCCACAAGGAATCTATAGATGACGGAGCTTTGAATTTAATTCTGGATGTTGCATTTTCTTTCATCATTTTCATTATTTCATGTTTGTTCTATATATCCTATATGAGTTTTATTTTTTGTTTTTACTTTTTCTTCAGAGCAATGTTGAATATGCTAATTTTTTTTTTGTCCACGGTGTTAGTATTTTGCCAAACATTTTTCCTCTTTATTACTCTAATGTGAAGTGAAATGTTTCTGAGCTTCTACTTATCAGTTCTTTGTGTTCCTCGGAGTTGGAATTTGAAATATTTCTCCCTCAACTTTGATTGTTGGATTTGACGTTGATTGAATTTAGGAGATTTCAATTCATCAGTTTATTTGTTTTGATTGCATTGATAGATTTCAATAAGTTAGCACTTCATCCTTTTGATAATACTCTTTATGTTGCTATAGTAAGTTTCATGATTGATCCTTTTCCATTTGTATTTGGTTTTAACATTTTGCTTTGAAAACAAAATATTGCTGGACATGGAGTTTTAGAGCTGGGGAGTATGGTGAGGTCTATTACCAAGGCACAATTCCGGCCAGGTTTCTGGTTTAACAATGAAATGCATAATATACATGATAACCAAAAAATGAAAGGAAGCGATATATCTGGTGTAAAATAGGAGATTTCAAGTATTACTGGCTAAAGCTAGAGATGTGCATTTTTCACCACTAAGCAAATGCTAAAACATTATCTAGCTTATAAACTCGTGAAGTTCCTAATCCATTTTCCGCTGCCATCTGAGAAACCATGGCATAGTAATGAGACGCTTCAGTGTTTTTACAAAGAAAGGAAAGGAAATGACATCATTCTTCCCTGTCTTTTTGTTTCTCTTAAATTTAAGTATCCATTACATTCATATTGTGCAATATCATCCAATTTCAAAAATCTTTTGATTTGATATCTCCCCATCTTTAGCTTGACAAATGCTTCTAGCAGTCAATTGTTTTAATCACACTCCTACTTCTCCTACTAAGGATATAATGAACAGAAACATTAAGTAAATAAAAGAAGGAAGAAGAAGAAGAAGAAGAAGAAGAAGAAGAAGAAGAAGAAGAAAGCTAATTAATCAGAAGTGAAAAAGGGAATTATGGAAGAAAGGAAAAAGGAAATACATGATGAGGTATCTGTGGGAAGGAAGGTCAACAGACAACAAAAATATCAGTCAATTTTGTAATTCAATTCTGTTTAGTTTTGTAAGCTTTAGTATTTATGTACACGCTTTAAACACAACTCTTTTCTTCTTATTTTGCAGGCTTGAATATGGTTGATTAGTCTACTTCCTTCTTCAGAAGGGCTTAGTATATTAAATAGTTTTTGAAATGTTTGGAGGTAACAACAAGAATTGTACAGTCCATCCTTTCCTTGACAACAAACAATCCCTGTGTCCTGCCGAGGCCTGGAATCAGCTACAGTTAAATGGAAATTGTAAGTCATAAAATCCATATTAACATGTCTGGGATATTGGTTCGTGCAAATATTTTAATCTAATCATGTCTATAAGGTGATGTATAAGGATGCTCTTTTTACTGCACTTACACAAGTTACTAGCTTACTGGTTTCTTCTATCTCGATAATTTCCTCCGAAGAAGGGATATAGAATGATGATGATTGAGAAACTATAGTTTCACATGAAATGCATTAATAGTTATACCTTCTGAGTTTAAGATGGTTATGATAGCAAAACTTTCTGAACATAATATTTTTTATTGTTAAATTTGGCATGTAAAAATTCAGGGCCCAATTTAGTGCGCTGGATTGGACTAGACCGGACAAGATTTTAGTTTCCTTTTCTTTTAATATTGTCTAGTAAAATGCATCCAACCAAAAAGGCCATCAAGACACTGGTTAATTAAATAAGTGGAATACTTCTGCGGAAGCCTGCGCCGTGAAATTCCTTCAGTCTTTCTATCATTGCAAATATTTACCATCATTACTATAAAGCCTTTCATCTATGAATTTTGTGCAATTGTTTCATCTTTATATTATATTAACTACGGCTTATCATAATTTAGTTACTTTCATCTTATATTTTATTTTCATGGTATTAATAGTTCTCAGAGAGCTAGGCTAGCATTAATATGGCTTGATGTGCTTCAAAAAGATTTGATGTTAGCATTGGACTAAGTTGAACGGCAAAAAAGGATTGATGTAGTTGGCCCAAGTCTATTAGAAGACTTGGTGATATAGAACATGATAGAAGAAGAAGAAGGGAAAAAATTGTAAAATGGAGAGAAAATTGTCGCAAGAATTTTCACATTGCTGAATATGTCTTATCGATTGATAGACAAATGAAAAGCTCTCTCAAGATGCTTATTCATCCACTTGAAAATTTCAAAAATGCCAATTGTGTCAAACTTTTTATTTTTGGAATGGAGGTGCAAAAGGAGGTATCCACCAAGGAGGAGCTTGCGTCTGATGAGCTAATTGGTGTGGTAATAGCTATAACTTGCTCACAGGAATGGATTAAAGCATAACGATCCCGATCTCGAAAGAGATGCAACATTACGAGGTGAAGAGCCAACGTCGAGATGCCAAGCTTCCTTTGATGCGAGCTTTTGGGGTCTAAATTAGTGAGAAATGCTAGTCCTATATAATTAATTTATAACAATACTGGAAATTTGCCATAGACCAAAATATAAAAATCTGATAACTTAGAGCAATGATTATGTCAAGAAAATAATTCAAAATAAATCATAATCTAATTCCTAATTTCATGTCTAGAATATGTGTTTATTTTTGGTAAGTCTTCATTGAAATATTTAGGTTATATATCTCAATTGCTATTGAATTATTTCAAATGTTTTTAAGTTGTCATTGAACTTTAAAAGTTTCTCGAGTTGCCACCGAACTTTTCCATATGTTTCTGAATTGCCATTGAGCTTTAAAAGTTTTCAAGTTTCACTTTCACATGTTGCATGCTTTTGACGTTAGTGTATGCTACGTCACCAAAATTGTCAAGTGGTGTGCTTTCTCAAAATAGTTAGTGACGGATGGGATAACCTTTTGGTAATTTTAGAGGCAACTCGAAAAATATTTGAAGTTCAATAGCAACTAGAAAATATTTAGGAAAGTTCAGTGATAACTTTGAAACTCTTAAAAGTCAAAACATTTAAACCCAAGTATTTATCAAAATCTTCATTACTTAGCTTCCACTTCTGGTTTTTGTTGTTGGTCCACATCCATTTCGACCAGGCATGAAGCGGCTGCGTAGGAATTCTCCCTCCCAAAAATCAGAGAAATAAAGGATAATAAGCCTGTTTTATATGATCCTAGATAATGACGGTTAAGACTTTGGATGCACTATTCAAGACTGGTTCTCTTCATTCCATGTGCAGCAAAGATGATCTGTAAGAGGGATGATATTTGTACTACATGGATCTTGGAATAAAAATAATGAATCACCTCATCTTTTGAATCTTTATTGGCTTTACTGTTCGATGTATTCTGATCTATTTGTTTTACAGCGCCAATTGATTTTCATGTCGGATCAGTAAATTTTCTTCCAAATAAGCATGGCAGTCTAGGTCTCCTACCTAATGAATGTGGCAGGGACACAGAAGCAATCTCGAGGCAGCAGAACCTTCAAAATTGCTTAAATAACAACATTTGTTATGATGAAGCTGATCGACTGAGAATCATTTTGAACCCAAATCCTGTGTCAACTGGTTTAAGGTTGTCTTATGATGACTATGAGCGTAACTCCTCTATTACTTCTGCAAGTGGAAGTATGTTGGATTCGTCATCAATTATATCTTCTCTGAGCAATGACATCAAAACAGAGTTCAACCGGCAGAATGAAGAACTCAAAAAGTATATCAGAATTCAGGTACTTCAAACCATTTCTTTTTTTTGAATTAATTTTTCAGTAATATGGTCAACCATCAGTCTGTATCCAAATAAGGCCCCTATTCCTAGGTGTAATCTGTGCAATTTAATTTTGCTTACAACTTGCTAACACCACTAATTTTAAGTTCACTTGAACAGGAAGAACATGTAGCCAAAGGGTTAAGGGACTTAAAGCAGAGACACACAGCGTCTTTATTGGCTGCTCTGGAGAACCGGGTCAGTAAGAAGTTGCAGGAGAAACATCTCGAGTTCAAGAGTCTAACTCGTAAAAACCTGGAACTTGTTGAGAGTATGAAGAAAGTTACAGCTGAAGCCCAGAGTTGGTGCTACATGGCCAAGTATAACGAGTCAGTGTGTAACGTACTAAAAACCAATCTCCAACAGGCAATGCAAGATTCTAACCAAGGGAAAGAAGGATTTGGAGATAGTGACATGGATGATGCTGAATCTTTCGTTGATCCAAACAATTACCTCAGCTTACCAATTGGGTCGGGGAAGCCTAAATCAGTTAAGAATAATATGGTTTGTAAATTATGTAAAATGAAGGAGGTGTGTATATTGTTAATGCCTTGTAGGCACCTCTGTCTGTGTAAGGATTGTGAAGGTTCTGTTCGTGTGTGTCCTGTATGCCGGTTGATAACCGCTGCTCATTTCGAGGTGTACCTATCTTAAAGAACTACTGGGATTATTTACATTTTTCGACTTTCAACGTATATTCTGATTTGGCATTTCAATTCTCATAAACTAAATGTGTCAATAAAGTTTAAAACAGATAAATATGTTGTAATTTTCTGTTCCCCAATATAATCTAATCTAAAACTGTGCAAATGGATTGGTAGATGTTGACCACAAAATTATAATCAACAAATTCTTCTCAACGAACCATGATTTTCTCCTCCTAAATAGTAAATTCAAAACAAGATGGGAAATGACTATTTGAGAGGGAAATATTTGAATTTTGTATACATTCTTCTTCTTAGGCGGGCCTATTTATAGATTATCCTTTGGGTCCTTTTAGTAAATAATAGGTGAAGGTCATTTCATATCTAGTTTATAACTAATTTTGTTGTGTATTCAGATTTTATTTATTAGCTGACGTGCCATTTAATCATTGGTCTTGAAGTCACAATTTAAACATTTATCTGCACATATATTACTTATAAGGAAAATGCATTTTGTACACCATGCTTTACAGCCCCCTCACATGAGAGGAGGCCCACCATGAATAAAAAATTCGTGGGACCCCCTCTTGTGAGAGGGGGCTATGTAGCATCATTCTACTTATAATTTCTTCAGGGAGATAGCTCGTCTTCTTGTATGCGAGCCTCTGAGTTTATTCTTGGCCTCGCATTCCTAGGCTCGCATAAAGAGGTCACATCCTTGTTTGTTCTCCCTACTTATATTTTCTTATTCAACAAATAGTTCCCCAAGTTCGAGCATAACTATTTATGATTGGGCTGCGAACTTGTAGTCTTCTAATTTTTTCAGTTAGTTTCTATGTTCATAATGATAATTAATGCACGGCTAGATGGAATGTCTTTTAATCTCAATGGTAAACAACACCTAATTAGATGAAATGTCCCTTTGACTTATGCAATTTAATGCGCGTAACTCACACACATGCTTTGGAACGTATGTTTGTATGCCTCTTCATATTCAAGGTTTGAGATTACTTTATTTTTCTTGGCCGATATTGAGTCTGTTGAGATTCAATGGTTGAAATGTGTTTTATGAAGCCTATATATACATAATGCTCCTAGTTATTTTCTTCTTCACTGTCAAGAAATGTTCTCTGATATTTTTTTCATTGCTAATTCTTGGAGGGGCCAGTTCCCTAATTCTTGGAGGGGCCAGTTCCTCTTGTACCCCTTCCAAGAAGCATTCTAAGCACTGTTAATGTTCATTTTGATTCCACTGCATTTTCCTGATGTATCACCCTTAGCTCTCTTAGTCATACCTTATATGGGAACTAAACTCTAAAATTAATTTAATTTTCCTTTTGTGATGCTATTGCCAAACATTTTTATTTTGATGCTGGTGCGTATGATTTTGAAGCTGGCAAAGAATGATTCAGAAGCTGTCATATTTGCTATGCTTTTGCATTTTTCACGTAAGTGCGTCTGTGACAGATTGTCTAAGATGGAAGGGTGATGGACCTGACTGGCTGCTGCGCTTTGAACTATAAGTCATTTACGTTCACCAAACTTGATTCCACCAAAAAGCTTTCGATCTGCCTATTATCTTTTGGCTCAATCGACCTCAATAATTAAGAATGATGGGTGCATTAGTTAGTTTAGTTCGCATACAAATGTATCTCTTTAGTTAGATTAGTTCGCATATAAATGTACTCCGATCTTGTAACGTTCCTTTATATGAAAGAATTTCTGTCTTTATCTTCGTTATATTTGGTTCGACTAAAATTTTTTAATAAATTTTTTGCTCTACGATCATCTAACTTCACTAAATTCACTTTCATTGATAATACTTTCTTAAGTATATGCCGTTCCAAGTGTGCTCAAGAGGATCAAATTTTCATCGCGGGCTTATGTTCCCGACCTAGTTACTTTGATTACTTTATACGGTCCTTCCCATTTTGGGCCTAGTAAACTAGAGCTTATTTCCTTGTCTATGACAAAGACTTTCTTTAATATCATGTATTATAAAATTCTTCCTACGAACATTAGAACTGAAATGTCTTTCCTAATTTAGAAGTTGTTGGATTTTGATTCAAAAGCTTTACAAAGAAAGCCCTAAAACATTGTTTATATTATGGTCGATGGGAGGAGGTGAAATAGATTTTACAAAGCAAAAATAAAACATATAAACTCTGGTTTTCTGGAAGAAAACTAAAAGAGAAGGAAATGCTTTGGAGGCTATGTTTTGATATATTTCCTTAATAATTTCGAGATACACACAGACTCCATATATAGAGTGACGTGAACCCGGTTAGCACGAACGCCATCGAACCCACAGAAGAATGAACCGGATCCCAAGAACGTCCAAATACGACCAAAGTTTAGGATTTAACCTCTAAACGTTGAACCAAGCAACCGAAGGTATATTAAACCAGCGACCTCTTGATCACTAAGTCTCGAAATCTCACCTGGATAGTTTTGGTTTTTGAACCCAACAAGATGAAACAAGTAACCCAAAGATAAGGATGATACAATGAACCCCTTGCTCACAAATTGAAGAACCCACGACCCGATATTTTGAACGCCACAATGATTACTCATTTTTGATAAGTTGATAAGGATTGTCCATGGAAGAATAAAGGAGAAAAGCAAAAGCTTTATTTTAATTCATATCAAAAGGTTCTTAATACAATGAGAATAAAATTTCTATTTATACTAAACCTATGAAATATGAAAATAACGAATTTTAAGAGTCCTAGAATATAAAAATTACCAAAAATAATAATTGTAGTCAAAATAAACAATCTTGCCAAAAATAGGAAATTCGGCTTCAATTTTGTTCTAAGCGGTCGCTTGGTTTCCAGTTTTACTGTCTTGAATTCTCGGTAAGAGGCTGGGCAACCGCTTGCCTGTTTCTTCTAAGCGGTCGCTTAGAAGTCCGTTTGGCTTCCTCATTTGGCCCTCTATTTTGTGTTGATCCAATTGCTTTCGACCCTCGACCCCTTCACCAAACTTGGTCTTTGGCTTGTTGATTTCGACCTTTTGGACTCCAAAGTTTGGCCAAGTGATTGTCTATCCCGGATCACATCATCCCCTCTCCATTCGGAAGGATTCGACCTCGAATCCATAACTTGAATGCTCAAATTGTAGCCCTTGCGTCCAATCAACTCAAGCACATGGAATGGTCCATCTCCCCTTGGATGCAATTTGGACCTCCTTTGGCCTCGAATACGCCGTCTCCGATTGTAAACCCAATCTCCATCGCACTGATCAAAGTACTCTCGCCTTAACTGCTTAATTCTATAAGTTTGAAATGCTCCAAGAACAACTTCATTTGATTAATATCCATGCATTTTCCTTGCATTACTTAGCTCATGCGTTTGTTTTAGTATCACTTCCAATGTGCCATTATTATCGTTCTGATCATCTCTTTCACTCAGCTCTTCACATATAAGATTCCTCCAGTGTATTTGAAAGTCCATCGTCTCCTCGGGAATCACAAAGTCAATTTTTGGTAGATAAGAGAAATTCAACCCATTGCACAAAAAATCCTTCCAATGTCCTTGAAATTTCGTTGTCTTCTCGGAAATCACAAAGTCAATTTCTGGAATTGAATCATTGGTGACCTGCAAAACAGAATTAATCAAAATAGGGAGGGAATTGTTAGTTTTCACCATGGCCTCCTCAACTTCAGGCTCTTTTTCATTTAAGCTCATTTCCAACTCCTTCTTTCCCTCTAAAGATTATTCTTCAGTTTCTTCTTGCAACTCCACCTTTCCTTTCTGATTTTCACTCTTTTGTGGCATCTCTCTCCTTTCCTCACGACCAACCATCTTATTATGTTCTCTCGAGCTCTTTTGTTTATCTCTCTGACTAATTGAGTCACGAAACTCTGAGAGATCACACTCATAATCCCACCTAGTCCTTCTACTTGACGTACTACCAACATGCCCCACAAACGGTACTTTCTCTTCCCTCGAATACCTAACTCCACTATATTTTCTAGACTAATCCCGACATTCCCGATCATGTCGATCCCTCCTACAAAAATGATTAGGCGCATAACGCTTCCTCATAATACTCATCAACTCATTCCAAGTTTCAATACTCCTCTCACCACACCTTTGCATAGATGTTGTTAATTGATCCCACCAAATCACAGCATAGTCTACGAATGAGCTCACAACCAACTCCAAATTTTTCTTCTCGGAGTAATTATAGCGCTCAATCATTATTTTAATCTTTTCTTCCCACGCCACGTACGCCTCTAGATCATTTCTACCCTTAAATTGTGGCATTGTTATTTTTACACCTCCCGTCCTCCGATTAACACCATCTCCACCAAAATTCCTATGTTCCCGTCTCTCCCGACTACTCACACTAAACACATCATCACATTGATCCCTATAAGTTCTATTCGATTTCTCATCCATCCTATCCAACATACTCCCCATATCCACCAACATCCTTTCTCATCGATCCATCCTATCACTCATTTTGACTAAAAGGACTTGAATTGGACAACTTTGATTGAACTTTTTAAATTCAAGAAAGTGGTACTTGAATTGGAGTTTGAATTTTTTGTATAGAGTCAAGAAAGTGGTTCTTGAATTGGAGTTTGGATTGGATTGAACAAAAATTGATTTTGGATTTAGAATAGGCAGTGGGATATTAAACAATTTTCAATTTTTTTTTTACTATTCCCGACGTGAACAGTACCTCCGTACGGATGAACAGTAAAAATTCGATCTTTTTTTAGAAAACTCAAAAATTTGACTATGAGAATAACGAAACAAACAGAAGTTGATTTGAACTCAAATTGAGCACGAAAATATCTTTTGACTTTTTTTTTTTAATTTTTTGGATAAAAAACTCAGAAAAATTACTGGACACAAGAACGCGAAGAACACAAAAGAAAGAAAAAAACACAAGACTCAACAACAATAAATTATATAACCTTGATCTTGGGGGCCCAATCTCTGATACCACCTGACGCGAACTCGGTTAGCACGAACGCTATCGAACCCACAGAAGAATGAACCGGATCCTAAGAACGCCCAAATACGACCAAGGTTTGGGATTTAACCTCTAAACGTTGAACCAATCAACCGAAGGTATATTAAACCAGCGACCTCTTGATCACAAAACCTCGAAATCTCACCCGGATAGTTTTGAATTTTGAACCCAACAAGATGCAACAAGTAACCCAAAGATAACGATGACGCAATGAACCCCTTGCTCACAAATTGAAGAACCCACGACCTGATGTTTTGAACGCCACAAAGATTACTCATCTTTGATAAGTTCGATAAGGATTGTCCATGAAAGAACAAAGGATAAAATCAAAAGCTTTATTTTAATTCATATCAAAAGATTCTTAATACAATGAGAATAAAATTTCTATTTATACTAAACCTAGGAAATATGGAAATAACGAATTTTAAGAGTCCTAGAATATAGAAATTACCAAAAATAAGAATTGTAGTCAAAATAAACAATCTCGCCAAAAAAAATAGGAAATTCAACTTCAATTTTTGTTCTAAGCGGTCGCTTGGTTTCCAGTTTTGCTGCCTTGAATTCTCGGTAAGGGGCTGGGCGACCGCTTGCCTGTTTCTTCTAAGCGGTCGCTTAGAAGTCCGTTTGGCTTCCTCCTTCGGCCCTCCATTTTGTGTTGATCCAATTGCTTTCGACCCTCGCCCCCTCCACCAAACTTGGTCTTTGGCTTGTTGATTTCGACCTTTTGAACTCCAAAGCTTGGTTAAGTGATTGCCTATCCCGGATCACATCATAGAGCCAACCTACAAGACATTATACAAGATATCTATTAACTAATCTACACCATACCTCAACTTGTGTAGTAGGCCATACTAGACAATACATTTGCTAGTACAACACCATACTTTTCTAACATTTTATATAACAAATGTGTTGGACTTCAACTAAAATCTACAACTAAGTTAAAATCGAAATATATTAGTTTGGTTGACAACAAAGTGTCACCAATAACTTCAACAGAAGTCCTCTGGCTTTTCATTTATAAGGTCTAGGTTCACGTTTACACCCTCTTGTTTGATTGGAAGCATGGCTTCCATCCCCGTAGGCTAAGGAGAAAGGGGTTTTCCTGTGACTGTTATAGTGGTGTTGCGATACGACCATTAAATTAGCAGTAGTTCATCAACCCTATAATCCTTTTATAGTGTCTAACTCTCCTTTTAAGATGCTCTTTCGAGTTTTAATTGAGTACCTCTACTTGTTTGTTAATCCGAGGGTAGTATGGGGTGGATAAATGTTTGTGAATTCCCAGATTGTCAAACATGGCTCTCAACTTTCTTTCTTGAAATTACGTACCATTATTTGATATTATAGAGTTTGGCACTCCAAATTAATGGAGAATGTTTTTCCATGTGAACTTACAAGTATTAGCCTCAGTGGTGTTTGTGAGGGGTTCCGCTTATACCAATTTAGTGAAATAATCTATTTCCATGATCATGAATCTTATATATGACTTTCCTCTAGACAATGGTCAAAATGAAATCAATATCCCATTTTGCGAAGAGCCTATGATTGCTATTGGTTATTAGCTCTTGTATGAGCTGTCTCGACATTAAAGCAACTTTCTGGAATTTTTCACATTTTCTGGGAAAACGCATGGCATCCTTTTTCATATTGGGCCAATAATAAACTTGCTTTAAAGCTTTCCTGCACCACGAGACTTTTTCCTGCATCTAGAGACCCTCTTCCCTTTTCTGGTTAACCAATGGTATTGGTAACAATTCTACAGGTACGATTTTGAGTAAATCTGCATCCTTAGTGCTCTAATTTTAGTAGCGTATCAGCATATCTAATTTCTTCTCTAAGAATTTGTGTGAGTTCAAATTTGTTTTAAGTATTGTGACAAGTTTATGACATCCCGCTAGATAAGTGGCAATAAGCTTATCTTTAGCCATGAACCTTCCATTCACTTGATTTTCCACTAACTGCGAATCACTTTTTACTTCTATGCTTCGAGCCTGCATCTTCTTAGAAAATCATAAGCTTGCTAATAAAGCTTTATATTCAGCTGCATTACTGGTTGCTTTAAATGCAAATCTCAATGTGCAATTTAGGTTGTGCTCTTCTAGGCTTATCAAAATTATTACTTCTTCAACACCAGTATCTCCTGATGATCCTTCCATATTCCTTGCACATTTCCTTTTCAGGTTCTACATTGAGAATGGAAACATCTCAAAGTTTCGCAATGAAATTAGCAAACACTTCGTACTTTGATTACAGATCGTCCCTTATAACTTATTTCAAATGGTCCCAACTTTACTGTCCATTTCATCAGTCTTCCTAATGTGTCAGGTTTCTTTAACACTTACCTAAGTGAGAAATTAGTTATTACTTCAATACTGTGGCTCTGGAAGTATGGTCGTAGTTTTCGCAACGCTACAACTAAAGTAAGGGCTAGTTTTTTTTTTTTATATCATGATATTTTACCTTTGTCCTTTATAGGCCTTTGCTTACATAATAATTTAGCAACTGTTGCTGCCTTTTCTCCTTCATCAAGATAGAACTTAAGCCACTTTAGAAACTACTAAATACACAAAAATAATTTTTCTCCACTCGATGATTTAATTAATGTGGGCGCTTTTTCAAGGTATTCTTTCAAAACGTGAAAGGTCTGATAGCATTCGTCACTCCATTCACACTTTTTCCCTTCTTTCAACACTTGAAAGACAAGAGAACATTTATTTGTTGCTCGTGAGACAAATCTACCTAAGATGACAACCTTGCTTGTTAATCTTTATTCTTCTTTTGGTTTTGTTAGGGCTTGCATACCATTCTTATTTGACGACTACAAGTTTGAAGTTCTTTTATTTTTTATTTGATCGAAGCACCTTGATTGCAACTCTCTTTCGTAGTTGATCAACATCTATTGCATTCGAATCAACCTCATACAAAAAAAGCTCTCATTCTTGCATCTTTCCTCAGATTTTTGAAAGCTGTTTTGATCAGGGGCTACTGCTGTTATTTTTTGAATGCTGCTCTGCTGATTTTTTTATCAAGGCTGCTTCTTCAAATCAAATTTTCCAAAGAATTGCTATTGTTGATTTCCAGATTTTGGCTTGTCATAGCTTACCAGATTTTACACTTTCTTGCTTTACTGAATTCACCATTTTTCAGCCGCTTTACAACACTTCAAAAAACAGCATTTTCATCTTCTTTGCAGTCATTTTTATCACCAAGCAATTATTGATTTTTGGCTTTGGCTGAGCTTACCAGATTTCACACCTTGGATTCACTCCCATTTTTTTAGCCATTACTAGCACATAAAAAAGGGTTTTGACAAAAAATTTCAGCTCCTTCATCTTCATTCTTCTGGCATTTTTTCCCATGGTATATGACTTTAACTTGTCGGGTTTCGAGCTTACTAGCTTCAACCAGATTCACTCATTCTTCGCTAACCGGATTCAGCTTCTACATCACACCAATTTTCCTCATCAGCTTACCAGTTATCATTTTTCATCAAATACCATATTTCAACATGAGCTTACTGACTTGCAATCCTCCTTTTCATACCAGATTCACTCTCATTACATACGGATTTTCCATTTTTCAGCATACCAGATTTCATCAATTTTTTCAACTTTTCTTTCAAATTTCTGGCCATTTTTTGCTGCTAAAGACTTGATGAAGTTGAGCCTTTGAAATACCGGATTTGATCAGTTCAACATACCGGATTTGAACAATGCATACCAGATTTTCAGATTTGATTTATCATATTTCAATTTTGAACAAAATACCGGATTTGGCTTTGGCTTGGATACCGAATATTAGCTTACCGGATTTCAAAGAAGAAGGAACTTATCGTATTTCATTAAAAAAAAAAATACCGGGTACAAGAGGAAGGAACTTACCGTATTTGGGAGTTTAGAAAAACGAATATTCCTTCCCTTACCGGATTTCAGCTTACCGATTTTAAACTTACCGTATTTGAGCTATGCTTGCATACCGGATTTCAATGGTAGCTTTTGCATACCGATTTTTGAGCTTCTTCTTCAACATCCTGTACCGGATTTCATCTTTATTTTCTTTAGCCTTTTTTACAGCAACCTCTTCATCTTCTTTTCTGGTTTTTTTCAGCATTGCAACAGCCATTTTTCATCGATTTTTTGCACCTTCAACAACCTTTTTCTTCCATCATTCAGTACCAGATTTTTCCTTTTTTACAGCAACTTTGCAGCTCCTTTTTCACAGCAACTTGCAGCCATTTCTTTTATACCGATTTTGCTTTTGTTTTCAGTCCTTTTCAACACCATCTAGGATCAAATTCGACTCCCAGGGCTGCTACTGAAACTTTGCTTCATACCGAATTTTTCCACCATTTTTGGCTGTTCTTCTTCTTCATTTTTTGACACTTTTTTTAAGCCCCTTAAGAATATTTTCCAAGCCCTTCTAAGATCATTTAAGCTCTGATACCACTATTGGAAATATGGGTCGAAAGCTCTACATTTAGAGCTCTAAAATATTTGTCATGGTCGATAGGAGAGGTGATAACAGAATTTTACAAAGCAAAAATACACACATAAACTCTGGTTTTCTGGTAAGAAAACCAGAGGAGAAGAGAGACATTTATGGTTACATTTTGATATCTTAACATCTTAATTTCGAATATACAAGGGCTCCATCATATAGAGCAATTTTACAAGACTTTCTATCAACTACACTACCTACTACCATACCTCAACTCTTACATATTACCATAATTACAAGCAAAGATAATGTACTAACACATACTTGACAATACCTTACTTGTAGTAGCTTACAAAATAGGCCATAATAAGTCTAACTTTCCACCTCAAACTAAGTTAGACATCAACCAAATATGCAACTAAATTAAAAATACATTTTCGAGTGACAACTAAATGTTACAATTTCAACACCTCACACATGACTAATGAAGAAAAATTGTTATGTTCGCCCTACCTCGTGGAGGCAGTCCAAGGATTCTTTTATATGTGGATTTTTCCTTTATGATGCCAAAATCCATATATCCCTAGTATGCTTGGGGCTCCTCCCATATCTTCACTAGAGAGAGTGGTTTGTGTGCAAGGAATTGGGCTGCATGTGGTGAAGTAGTGAGGCTCCAACAAAGGAATTCAAGGATTATATTTTTGCATTCGATCGAAAGCATGAATAAAACATTCATTGTACTTCCATTGTCTAAAAGCATAAGACGAAAACATTCTTCAGCTATCATTACCTGAATGATTATTACCTCATCCTTCAGATATGAGTTTTCACTCCTACGTTCTATAGACTTAAATGATGAAATTATAGATTTTGGATTACTTGATTTTTCACAGGCTTCCAAAGTTGTGTATTGTTCAGAAGATGTACCTTTCGGATTTCTTACTTTCTCATGCAGATATGCAATTTCCAACGTCAATGCTTTGAGGCTTCTGCCATCTCCTATATGGTGTTTTTTGTTGACTTCTTCTTATGTAGATGATGACATGGAGCGGAAGATAGATTAGCTTGCGACTTCACTAAACTCCCGCTGCCGCTTTGGATTCCTGTCGCTATTGACTAGATCATAACAGAATTCTTGACCTATGCTCTTTAGCGCCTTTTCTTACTCTTGATTTGCCTTAGCTTGGATTATCTCTCTATAGATTTTATTGATTTCTCAACTCCGGTGAACATTTCCATGGTTATCTTTGCTATGTTTTTCACATACGATTCCAATTTGTTGACCATAAAATTATATTCAATAAATTCCTCTCACCTAGCTAGGATTTTCTCTTTCTAAACTCACAATGCTTGATGTTGAACAAGGAGTAAGAGGAAAAATGACTATTTGGGAGGTATATATTTGAATTTACATACATTCTTCTTCTTGGGCGGGCCTATTTATAGATTATCCTCGGGGGCCTAGGGGTAAATTGGGTCCTTTTCGTAAATGACAGGTGTTGGTCATTTAATTTTGAGTTTTTATAACTGCTTCTGTTGTGTATTCACGTTTTATTCATTAGCTGACATGTCTTGAATTCATTGTTCTTGAAGTCGCGTTTTAAATATTTTATCCTCTCGTGTATTGATAAGTGTATTTTATACACTTATTTGAACAATTAAGTGTGATTAATTGTATTTAATTTTGAAGACTTATGTTTAATTAGATGTTAATTTTATTTGTTAGGCAAAACTCAAGAAAAATTGGGTGAATTGGAAGAAAGAAGCGAAAAAGGAAGAGATACAAAGTTCGGGAGCAAATTACAAATATTCAATAATTGATTCGAACCAAAAAAACGATAATTAAAGATGGTTATGAGTCAATTAGATGCAATTACAAGTCAAGAAGGAGTGAAATACAGTCAAAATATTTTCACAAATCAATTTTCAATCGCGCAAAGTATACTCCAAATTATTAATCGAAGATTGAGACCTATGTTTTAGATAGCAAACATTTGAATTAGAAACATTCTACTCTAAAATAATTGTAGCCCTTTGAGTGATTCTTTTAATGCACTTTGAATTACCTCAGTCGGATATCGAAAGAGAAAGTTAAAACTAAAATACTGACAACCGCGTAGAGACATAATCATGTGCACGCACTGACAACTATGTAGTGACATAATTATGGTCACGCGAAGGCAACTTTTTTATTTGATTGGAACTATTTTGGAATCCAAATTGGAAATAATTTTTGACCTGATTTCACCTATATAATACAAGACATGGACAGTCATTGAGGGGTCTCTCTCAACTCTCAAATCACATCCATATTATAATTAATAAACGAGGGGCCAGTTCATTATTCGTTGGAGAGGAGAACAAATCTAGTACGTGGATTGAATCAAGAAACATTAAGAGCTTAAAGAATGGAAGCTCGGGGTTGATAATCAAGAACAACGATTAGACCGTGACATCCATTTCTTGTATTTATAAATTTCAGGTCATGCTTCTCCATTCTTCTTGTTGTTATATCATTAGAAACATCTTTAGCTGGATTATTTGTACTGGATGAAGATGAACTCTATTGTTTACTTATTTTAATTGAAAACTAGTAGTTTATTAATTTTTTCATTTCTTCATTAATTTTGCATGCCTATTGCATCTTTACTAGATTATTTGTACTGGATGAAGATGAACTCTATCATTTATTTATTTTAATTCAAAACTAGTAGTTTATTAATTTTTTCATTTCTTGATTAATTTTGCATGCCTATTGCATTATTTAATTGATTGGCTACCAATTACATAATTAGTTGTCTGCTGCAGTGTAGGGGGACTCACAATAAGTTTAGAATGCAAAAAATTAATATATGTGCGATAGATGTTAGGAGAAACATTTATCACGTGTACAATCATATAAATAATCTAAAATTTAATGCATTCTATTTATTCGAATTTGGGCTAGACATAGGTTTAGGTCGTGGTTAGGATATATTTTATTTGTCTTGAAAAAGAAAATTATATATCAAAGCTTTATTGATTGTCGAGAACGCATGAACATAACTAAATTATAAATCAAGAATTGAAATAGATAACAGTAGGAGAACTTGAAATCCAATACAATCATCCATAATTTGATACAAAAATACTTTTTTACTATTTTCCAAGATAATTTAGCATAAAATAAAATCAAAATATCTCTTTTGTTTACATAATTCGAATTCCATACAAAATTAGTAAACTGAATTGAAATTTATTCTCCGTGGGACGATACTCTATCTCATCAGAATTATTACTTTTCAACGATCCTGTACGCTTGCAGGATTTTGCTGAACCGGTTTTTGATGGGTTTATAACTAATTCTATTGTGTATTCATGTTTTATTCATTAGCTGACATGTCTTGCATTCATTGGTCTTGAAGTCACGTTGTAAACATTTACCCGCTCGTACTTTACTTATGATTTCTTTAACGGAGATAGCTCGCCTTCTTGTCTACGAGCTTCTGAGTTTATTCTTAGTCTCACGTTCTTAGGCTCACTTAAAGAGGCCACGTCCTTGTTTGTTCTCCCTACTAATATTTTCTTATTCAACAGTCGGATTGTTATTCTGATCAAGCAAATGGGAATACTATATTTGGTACATCAAATTGAAGATAATTAAGGAAGATTACAAATGCTAGAAAAATTACCTTAGCTTGTGAACATGAACCTCAGAGAGATATATGTAGTTGGTCTCCACATCTAGTTCTCTGCATTGCATCTTGAAGGAACAGTAATGAATCTGTTGTATTCATGAATCCACATCGAATGAACTTCTCTAAGATGGATATATACATGTGTAAACATTCAATGTACTGCATCTAAGGTTTTCGTATTGATTACTCCTATTTCTAATAATAAGACGAGCCTTTAAGTGGTGATAAGCTATGAGTCCTATAGAATTCTTGGATAATAAGTGAATAGTAATTGTGGATCCAACAAATGTGTTATAAAAAAAAGTTTTGACTCTAAATTTTACTTTAAGCGGTGTGCCCCAAACATACATTTAGATTGATTGCTTTTAAAAAGTATAAAAGATTTCATCACCCCCTCACTCCCCACGCCACAATCCACCCACGGATAAAACAAAAAAAAAAGAGTTTGGGGATTAGATCGAAAGAAAGATGATGCATTTTGTTGGTAAATTTTCCTAGGGATTATCTCTTCATTGTTCTTTTCTTAACAAAGTGCAATGCATTCACACCATTTATGTTGCTGACTGCTAAAAATGCCAAAAGCTGTTACTGTTGTAATTTGGACAGAAAGAAAAAGACAAACTTTTTACCAGGAAAATAAGTACGAGAAGAAAATGGTCTAATTGTAATTTAAAGATTATACGTGGGCACTTTCTTTAAGATGCCCGTTGAAAACATCAGCGTCACCAACTCTTGAATTCCTGTCCTAAACACTGAAATGTAAGAGCAACAGAATATAAAAAAATAAGGTAAATTTTCTGTGTTTGATTACCATTTCCACTTTTTTAGATGTGCATGCAGGTTTCGACGATTCTTGAATGTTAATTGATGTAGAATTTTGATTCATATGACACGAAGAATCATTCATTTCTTGTTGTGTCTTTGTTTTGATTAACCTTCATATATTTGATATGTCTGAATTGAATGGTTGCTATCCAGCACTAGACGCGACTCACATCTTCTTTGATACTGTCAAGTGCTATCCAATACCGGACATCCCAGAACTGTATTGGATGATTTCTTATTGTTTGCTCATTTTGCAGTTAGTTTAATATAGCTGTTGAATTAAAGTGTTTAGTAATTGAAATTGATAATTCATTCAACAAGTTTTGACTTAGCAGCTAATCATTTTTACCTTTGTTACAAATAGGAAATCAAACCAGAAAGAGATAGGATCAGAGGGGCGAAAATCTGTCATTATTAATGTGACTGGATTTAAGAAATTTCAGGGAGTTTCTGAGAATCCAACTGAGACAATAGTAAATAATTTGAGGAATTATGTGGCTACTGCAGGATTACTGCCTCCTGGTGTTAATTTGAGAATTTGCATGGTTCTTGAAACGGCGGGAGATGGCGCAATTTCCACCTTTTACAAGGTCATGGAGTCGGGAATATCTACAGGATCCCGTCTTGACAACGAAAAGATTGTATGGGTGAGTTTGAAAAGGCACCTCTTGCACTAAATTCAAATTATTATTCAATAACAAGATTGATGGAGAGAAATTTGGGATTTTTGGTTTGAAGTCGAGAATTATCGTCGTTTCTTGTTTCAGCTTCATCTGGGCGTGAATAATGGGGCACTGAATTTTGCCATTGAGCGTCAGGCAGTAAACGAAGCCAGTTTTTGTTGTCCCGATGAGCTCGGTTGGCAACCTCAGGTAGGTTTTTGCAATTTTTTTTTTTTTCATTTTAATGTAAACTAATACAGTTTGTCTGAATTCAATTTGGTTTTTCAGCAACAGCCAATAATTCTTGGAGATGGAGGAATACATCAGATAAGAAGGGTAATAGATTCTTTTCCACTTTGATTTTTCATTTTTCTACTAGTTCATATTTGAAAATTTACTGAATCATAATATACCGGGAATTTGAATACCTGCCTGTCATGTTTGCCAAGAAAATTAGATAGTACTGAACAATATTAAATAAGAAAATTTTGTTCACAATATTGTCAAAGTCTAGTACCACTTATCAGCCATGCTTTGTATTGCTTCAGTCTCCATGTATGTACTAACATTTATCTATCGGTTTTCCCCAGACATCTTGCCCTATTGAGGCAATCCAAGAGTTGTTGAGGAGGAAGGGATTTGATGTGAGAATATCAAACGATGCAGGTCGTTTTGTATGCAACTTTGTGTACTATCACTCCCTCCGGTATGCAGAACAAAAAGGCCATAACTGTCTGTTTGTTCATCTCCCGCCCTTCTCTAGAATCGACGAGGCAAAACAAATGCGATTCATTTTAGCACTTCTGGAGGCCATTGCATCAACTTGTTGATTTCTTTTAGTTGAATGAGAATGATGGTTCATCTTTATCTTTTGTAAATCTATCTTGTTCCTCTTCGATGAATAAAATAAACTCCTGAACGCGTATACATCTAGGGGGTCACTGTTGATTTTACAATTTAACTTTAGCAATCCGAATTTTTGGATGGAATTTTGAGATTTCAAAACCTAACTGAATTCAGAATGAAAAAAGAAACACGATTATGACTTTAAAACATCCACGGCATGCTTGGTAAGGAAGTTTAGACAGTATTAAACAATATTAAGAAAGAAAAATAAGTGACAATCTTGTTCATTATATTGTTTAATCACCTTCACTACTGTGTTACAAATGCGCAACAAGTGTACGGAACAAGTGATCACTTAGTTCTGATGTTTTTTGAACAGTGTTTAGTTTTAGACCATAGTCTAAATACGTGAAATATATGAAGAGATACATGTTGCATGAATGTAAAGAAAGGATCAATAGATAAATTTGTGAGACACTATAACAAGAGAACTAGGTTTCTTCAAGAATTAACAAGATTCATGATCCTATAAATACCTCAATAATTAATTAAACCCATCTTTCCACTAAATGATGCATCTTATCTTAACTGAATTCTTAATCCTCTAATGAAATCCAAGAAATTCCATCCTATTTACGTTCAAAACCATCCTCTTTATAAACATGAAGTTCTTCAAATCCATTAACACTGCAGGTTTTGATTTCGACCTTCAAATTCTTGAGGCCATGTGCTGAAGCCTGGAGGAAGGAGACCGTTTCACATTGTTTGAGGTATGATTAAGTCAACATCCTTTCGACAGCAGAGTCAATTTTTTGTAATTCTGTAATTTTTCGCACAAGTCTCTCAGTTCGGCATACCTAAAAGTGGAATCTCATATTGATTGAAGCCTCCAGTAGAGGTGATGATATCACTGATGAAAAAATTAGCATTCTTCCATGATTTTGTTAGACTTGGAGCATCTATTTTGACCTAAACCAGTGCTTTCCACTTGAAGAAGCCAAAAAATTGATGCTCTTGGGAAGATATAACCAATTTTTGGACTGTAAAATATTCTCCTACCAGTAACTCTCTTATGAGTAGATTTTCAAGAACTAAATTTTGCAACATAGAATCTGTCACATGGGCTTTTACCAGTTTCATTGATGTCAAATTCTAAGCATAGGATTCACAATTACATGTCCTTCGATTCTTTGCCAGATGTAGTGAATTTTTTTTAAGATTTTGTGCATCAACCACGATGATTATGACAATGGTAAACTCAAATTCGCATGAGTCAGATTTATAGTTCTGTCACTCTCTATCGAATAAATCATGATATAATTTGTGGCTGTCCCGTAGTTAGAAAATTCCCACGAGTCAAATTATTTTTTCACCGAAACTGAAATTTCTTCAAAAGTGAAGTACACATTACACAACCTCCAATTTTGTGATAGATTTTGCGTTAAAGATAGTATTACTCCATGCACAAGGAAATACTTAATGGCATCTCTTTCTGTTAATAATATTCAATTATTTCAGGTTATTTTTTCAAGGCAAATTCTATCGATTTCCAAAGCATATCATGCAAGTCTATAATGGAGCTCATATAAACACACATTCTGAACTTTTTGATGTTTAAATTCATGGCGGACCAAGGATTATGGTTAAGCAGAGGTGAGGCAGAATTACCTAAAGAATAATTTCAAATTAGACAACAACAACAATAAATATTCAAAACGTAGTTTTTTTTTTAATTGTTCCTTATGGCTTCTTATACTTTGAAAACGTCGTATAATAATCTCGTTGTCAATTTCATTATATACATCTTTTTCAACATACACGACTAAGCTATCGTTCATCCATTGATCTCCAATCCGATTACGCAGTTGATACTTCACAATGTCCATAGCAAAAAAAAATACTCTTTCAACAGTAGCATTAGCAATCAAAAGAGTTAATCCTAAAGTCACAAGCATGTAAACTAACGGGTACACTTTATTTATTTATTTTTATTTTGTCACAACTAACTTTAGTGCGAGTTCACTTAGTCCATGCAATTCTTCAAGAACAAAAATAACTACCAAAAATTAAATAATAAGATTAAGAAAGAGAGAGGCATTCCAAAATTTTGCTTCTTCAATCTGTTAATTCTTCTTTATATCGTGAGTCGATTTTGATACTTTGTGCGATTTTAGTTGGAATTGCTGGCAGCAGTAAGCTGGGCTTTGAGAATTGAGTTTAGGAACATTTGGGGGAGGGGAAGTAGGAACAACTAAGTGGGAATTATGTGGGTTGGGTCTTGAAAAAATTGATGTCAAATACTCAAGACTTTGTTGGGTTTGGGCTGGAAATTATGGGCTAAAATAAATAGTGCAAAAAACCAAAAAAAAAAAAAAAAAAAAAATTGAATTTAAAAAGGCCCAATTGGAAGTATTTGAAAATTCAATGGGAGTGATTGCAACCACTGGACCCTTAATGGGTCAGCCACTACTTAAATCATTGAAGTAAATAAAAGTTACCCTTTTCCCATCATCCTCAATGGTAGAACCGGACATCCTTCGTTATAAGGTCAAAAATTAAGTTAAATAAATTTTCCGAACTTTTTTCCTCTTAAACACTCGTTTCATCAATATTTTGCTCTTCATTCGAAAATGTAATTTTTTGTTTAAAATATTTTTTCATGTTTTTTGATATGAAACTCAATAGTAAAGAATTTTTTGTCTATTCAAATAGACAAATTGCAAAGTCCCAATATTTCATTAAGGATAATTAGCACATAACGTTTTTACATTTCACTATTATTATGCAAAACGTTCATACCTTCTATTTTTAGCTTTTTTTTTTGAATTAAGCTATTCTACAGGTTATCCTTCACAGGTTATTTACAGGTAATTTTTTATTACAACACGTGTCAGACTAGTGGGTGCAAAAAAATGGTGGGAAATTAAAGTGAGATTTCCCACAAAAATCAAGCACGGACCTTCTTCTTCGAATTCTCTTTCACGTGCACACACCCATTTCAGGCAAATTCTCCCAAAAATCAAGCACAGACCTTCTTCTTCGAATTCTCTTTCACGTGCATGCACCCAAACTCCAATTTTCAGTTTCTTTTCTTTCTCAAGGGTAAATTCAATTTTTACACTATTTACAAGATCTCACTGAATAGAAACACGCATGTCACTGTCCCAGGACAAGAAAGTCAGGAATTTGCAATAAACAAACATGGAAATGTCCTGCAAAACAATGAAGTTAAGACAAAAACCATTACTTTCGGTAAAAATAACAGAGGCCCACTAAATTTCCTCAAGAAAAGTATAATCGATCAAAAGAAATTGAATTAATACTCGAGGAAGCTGCAACTTGAAATGAAATCTTGGCGAAAAAACAAAAAATGAAACTCCGAGTAGTTTTCGGATGTAAAGAGCAAAGAAATCGACGGGTTCGCAGCCAAGAGTCCGCTGCTTCGCTCGAGTAGTTTTGGGAGTGGTATAGTCTTTCAGAGACGGGTTCGCTGCTTTTTGTGCTAGTAGATCGCCGGAGATCGGAGTTTATGACTTCATACGCGTCGGCGATGGAGAGGGATTTAGGGATGGAGAGGCATCAAGTCACGATTTGGGGGTAAATATTAAAGGCAACATTGTTATTTTCTTTCTTTTACCGTCTAAATCCCCCATCATTTTCTTGCACCCCACTAGTCTGACACGTGTTGTAATAAAAAAAATACCTGTAAATCACCTGTGAGCAATTACCTGGTAGAGTAGCACGATTTTTTTTTTTTTTTTTTACCTTGTTTACACATTGATTGCATAAAATGCCATTCTGTCAATTTCCATCCAACTTCTCAGTTAAGTGAATGTGTAGTCAAAATTTTTTTTTTCCTTCAAAAATAAAAGGGTATTATAATCTTAAAACTTTTTTCTACCTTTCTTCATCAACGAAGGGTGCATTTTATTGCAAGAGTAGAATTTGGGTGGAAAGAAAACGAATTGTAGAGAATTGAATTGCCTAAAACTTGTTTTAGAGGGAATTGTAATTAATGGTGTTTGATTTGTATAATTTTTTACCTAATCCGTTTGGTTTTATTTTTCATGCAAATTGTTACTTTTTTGGATAAATTTTCTACAATCCGTATTAAAATTTGTTTGAATTGCCAAAAGGTAAAAAAAAAAATAATTTTTGAAATTTTTTGTGTTCGTTTGGTTTTATTTTTCATACAAATTGTCAATTAAATGGATAGATTTTTTTACCATTGGATTTAGAATATGTTTCCATTGCCAAAAAGTAAAAAAAAAAAAGGATGGAAAATCACTTTTCCACCAAAACCATGGGAAAATAAAAGGTGAAAAATGTGTTTTAAATGGTTATACATAGAAAATGGATGAAAATGAATTCCATGGAAAAGTTATGCAATCAAACACCAAAATTAAGTATGAAAAATGAATTGATTTTCCTTTTCCACCTATTGTGATGGCTATCAAACTAGCCTAAGTGTTGGAAAACTTCACTTGGAGGAGGAAAGAAAGCAACACAAATAGCAGCAACAAAATCTGGAACAAACTTCAAGAACAAATGCTCAAATACGTAATCGTTGTCCTCAAACAATATTTGCCCCCTCTCCGGTTAAATTGAGATGCTAAAGGGTTTTCCGACAAATGGTTTGAAGGATTTATCAAACTTTGTTGCAGAAATACTGAAGAACAAAATATTTCTATCCAAAACTTAAGAACACAAATGAGAAAAGTAGGAATATGAGTTGAATAGGGATTATATCTTGATTTGTGGAAGAATATTGATATCATATGTTTTTCACATAGAACATGGCTCCTCTATATATAGGTCTCAATATTATACACGAATTGGTACCAAAATTATGTTGGAAATACACCAAGTTCAAGTGACCAGCGGTAGAAATCGTCTACAACGGTCACTGAAATTATACTATGCGACCGCATAGTACAAAACTATGCGGTTACAAAGTTATGCTCGAATAGGGACTTGAAGTCCCTGTTGATGTCTATGAGACCGCCTAGCATTTGGCCTATGCGACCGGCCCTTCATGTTTCTTTCATTGTTCCATTTTCATTTGTTGGTTTTGAACAACCAATTTCTCAACAATCCCCTGCTTGTTCAAAATTAAAAAGTCTCACATTCAACGTAAACGATACTTATGCCTAAGAATTAGATATCTTTTGATTTAAATCTAACCGTAGTATAATTCTAATAAAATAAAGTCGGAATCAAAGGTAGCGTGAAACTTTGAACCAGTTATTCCATGTGACAATACCAGTAAGACCACACACACAAGCACCACATGTTCTTAAGTTTCTCAAACTCTCTTAGAACTTTTATGGCCTTGCGCTCACCCTTTTCAACAAACTTTTAAGAGAGAAACTCTAACTCTCTATTGAGTCGGTACCACCTTGAAGTTCGTCTAGTATCTTTGTTACTTTTAGAGATACTTGTGCTTTAGCACTGAACTCCATTAAGAGCGTGAAACTCAACCCTCACTTCATTAACAACTAGCATTATTTAACTAGGATAAGGTTATCTCGGATTTGAATAATGCTAAAACTATCCACATATCAAATGACTTGTTATTACCCTTTGAACCCGTGGATTACCTTTTGAGTAATGACAGATAGAGTTGCTATCATTGGTGAACTTTTCTATTTTAAGAGTTTCAACCACATCCTACTCAATGTAGATGTCACTAAAGGATCCGCTAGATTCTCGATAGACTTAACATAATTTAGGAAAAATATTCCATCTTTGATTAATTTCCTTATGTAGTCATGTCTAAGACTCATATGTCTAGACTTTTCGTTGTATATCTCGTTGTATGCTTTTGCTAACGTGGCTTAACTATCACACATGATAGATATTGAAGATGTATTCTTTGGTCCTAAAGGTACTCATAAAAGAGATCGTTAAGGCACTCAACTTCTTTCTCGTTATCCGATAATGCTACAAATTAGGATTTCATGGTCGAGTGCGTTATACATGTCTGTTTCTTTGATTTTCAAGAAACAATCCCTCCTCCAAGAGTGAACTCCCAACCGGACGTGGATTTATTTTCACCCGTGCTAGATATCCAACTAGTATCGGTAAATCCTTCCAAGACAACTGAAAATTTAGTGTATTGTCGGCCTAAGCTCTTGGTCTTCTTTAAATAGCCAAAAACCCTTCCAATGGCCTTCCAATGGTCATTGCCCGGATTACTAGTAAACCTATTGAGTTTATTAATTGCAAATGCTATGTCTGGTCTTGTGCATTGAATTGCATATATAAGACTTCCAATGACACTTGCATATTCCAATTGAGTAATTGTCCTTCCATCATTCTTTACAAGTTCTGAACTTGAATCAATTGGGGTACTCACTTCCTTTACATTCAAGTGTTTGAACTTGTTTATCACATTCTCAATATAATGTGATTGACTTAGATGGTAACCCCCACTAGTCTTTATGATTTTGATACCCAAAATGCTATCCACTTGTCTAACATCCTTCGTCTTGAATGTGGAAGATAGAAACTTCTTTATTTTTTTTATTCCATCCATGTGATTACTCATAATCAACATGTCATTAACATATAGACATATATATATATATATATATATATATATATATATATATATATCACATAATTATCACACATTTTTAATATAAACATTTATCTACGCTATTATGTTTAAAACCAAATGAAATTATAACTAAATCAAATTTTTCTTGCCACTTTTTAGGTGCCTGTTTTAAACCGTATAACGATTTTACTAACTTGCACACTTTATGTTCATTTTCAGGTAGAGCAAAACCTTCAGACTGCTCCATATAAACCTCCTCACCGAGATCCCCATTCAAGAAAGTCGTCTTGACATCCATTTGGTGAACATGCAAGTCATGTATCGAAGTTAGTGCAAATAATATCCTTATCGATGTTATTTTAGCTACCGGTGCATATGTATCAAAATAGTCTATTCATTCTCTTTGTCGATATCCTTTGACTACTAATCTAGCCTTAAAGGTGTTTGGAAAGTCATCAACATCGTATTTTCTCCTAAATACTCATTTACATCCAATAGGTTTGGATCTAGGTGATAAATCGACAAGTTCCCAAATATTATTTGACATTATTGAATCCATTTCATCTTTGATTGCATCCTTCCAAAACATGCTATCACGAGTTGCCATAGCTTATTTATAAGTTTTAGGATCGGTTTCAATCTATAGAACAAATGGAATTGTTCTTACAACATTCAACTCATTTTCTTCTCCTAAGTAAAAAGAAATAAGTTGAGAATCAATTTCATCCGGTCCCAAAGACTTCTCAATTTGCGTTCTTTTGCTTCTTCGTGGCTCACTTGACTCACCAACATCTTTAATAGATATTTCATCTTGTATTCCACTTGAGCTAGGGATATCTAAAAGATTTTCCTTCAATTCATTGTCCGAAGACAGCAAAGCCTCAAAAAACTCTACATCATTTGATTCAATAATCACATTAGTCTCCAAGTTTAGTAAGATTTTCTATTACTAGCATATCCAACAAAAAAACACACTTTATGACTCTTGGACCTAACTTGGTCCTATTAGGATCGTGTTCTTACAATAAGCAAGACACCCCCACACTTTGAAGCATCCAATGTTAGTTTTCTTCCTTTCCATGATTCATAAGGAGAAACCTTAGTTCGTTTAGAAGGAATCCTATTTAGTATCTTCCATGCATATAACAAGGTTTCACCCCACAAGTTAAATGACAACTTAGTATAGGTAAGCATGACATTTATCATTTCAACTGAAGTTCTATTTTTTCTTTCAGCCAAACCATTTTGTTCCGGTGTTCTAGGTGCAGAACATTAGTGAATTATGTCATGTTCATAAAATAGGTTAAAATCGCTAGAGAAGTATTCACCATCTCTATCACTCCTTAAAATTTTTATTTTCTTATTTAGGTGATTCTCAATCTCATTTTTGTATACCTTAAATATATCAAAAGCATTACTTTTATGTTTCATTAAGTAAACATAAGTATATCTAGTGCAATCATCAATAAAGATAATAAATTACATATTTTCACCTCTAGTTAACATGCCATTTAATTCACAAATATCCGTACGAATTAATTCTGAGATTTGAAAAATCTTTTTTACACTTTGATAAGGCTTTTTAATCATTTTTGCTTCTACACAAGTTTTACACTTAAAAACATCATTTTCATCATATGAAATTAAATCACATTTCATCATACATTTCATAGTACTTTTTCTACCATGCCATAATGAAAATAAATCAACAATATAAGCAAAGTTTGTTTTATTATCATTCAAATTGTTAATAGCACATAACTTGACCATTCCTTCACTAGAATAACATTTTTCTAACAAATTTCCCGTTAAGGGATAATATAAGTTTACCGGATTCATACACACATTTGATACCCGATTTTTCTAAGAGATTTTCACTGACCAAATTTCTAGTCATGTTGGGAACATGTAGTACATTGGTTAAGGTATCGGTCTTGCCGGAACTGGAGATGATATCCACATTTTCCTTTCCAATTACTTTAGATCGAAACTCGTTTTCCATCTAAATCTCTTGGTCTTCATCCACTTCATGATATGTCTTGAAGGAAGATTCATCATATGATACATGTACCGTAGCACAAGTATCATACCACCATCCGGGAACCTTTCCCTTGATTGTATTTATTTCACTAACGGTGACCACAATTTTATCTTCTTTGATGGAGTTCACTTTAGCCTCGAAATTGTTTTATTTTCGGTGTCTACAATCTTTTGCAAAGTGATCTGATTTGCCACACAAAACAACCTCATTTTGTCTTCTTCTTGAACTTGTTGAAGTTCGTTGAAGGCTTCATTTTGTTGATGGTTCAGTTTTCTCTACTGCATTTGCTTTAGAAGTGCCTTCATAAAAGTTTTCACTCTTATCACGTACTCTCGATTCTTCTTCAATTTGCAAATATTTCTGTAATTGTTTCAAGGAGTAGTCTTTGGAACTATGCATGATTTTCTTCCCGTATCCTTTCCAAGTCCCAGGGAGTTTTGCAATAATTGCCCCTACTTGAAAGGTTTCTGGGATTTCAATCTTTACCACCTTCAACTTGTTGACTAACACTTGCAATTCATAAATTTGGGGAAGCAAATGAACACTTTCTAAAAATTTAAAATCAAAGTACTTAGAAATTAAGAATTTCTTGGTACCTTCTTCCTCCGCTTTGTACTTACTTTCTAATGCCTCCCATATTTCTTTTGGTGACGTTGTATTGATGTATAAATCATACAAACGATCCAACAACGCGTTGAGTATATGACCATGGCATATCAATTCGTCTTCTTGACGCTTTTGCCTTTCGGTTCTTACGGCTTCCGTTTCTCCATTAGTTGGTTCTGGTAGTGGTGTTAACTCCGGATCAAGAATGTAGAAGATCTTCAATGCGGTAAGGGGAAACTTTAACTTGTCTTGCCATCTTGTAAAGTTTGAGCCATCGAAACGATCCAAACGAACCAAGTCTTGATTCATCAATTTTATGGTAGTCATTGTTGTTTCACTCTCCATCGTAGGAAAACATATTGTTTGAGATTGTTGGAAAACTTCACTTGGAGGAGGAGAGAAAGCAACACAAATAGCAGCAACAAAATCTGGAACAAACTTCAAGAACAAAGGCTCAAACACGTAATCGTTGTCCTCAAACAATATTTGCCTCTTCTCCGGTTAAATTGAGATGCTAAATGATTTTTTGGCAAATGGTTTGAAAGATTTATTAAGCCTTGTTGTAGAAATACTGAAGCAAAAAGTATTTCTACCCAAAACTTAAGAACACAAATGAGAAAAGTGCTAAAATTATGTTGAAAACGCATCAAATTCAAGTGACCAACAGTAGAAAATCGTCTCCAACGATTACTGAAATTATACTATGTGACCGCATAGTACAAACAGGGACTTGAAGTCCCTATTGATGTCTATGCAACCGAGTAGCATTTGGTCTATGCGGTCACAATTGCCAAAAACGGCCCTTCAAGTTCATTTCCTTCTTCCACTTTCATTTGTTGGTTTTGAACAACCAATTTCTCAACTCTAAGATCACAAACGGAGTTCCAATTCTTTGTCAACCAAAACAACAAAATATGAATAATGCTCCTATGGGTTCTTCCTTCTCGAATTAGTTCAGAACAGAATGAGTATATGAAATCAATTTTCTTGAGGAAGAACATGATGAGTCAATTCAATTGTTAATGAAGCCTGAATGTATGAAATGCATGGCTATAATGCTTCAAAGAGGAAGTAGCAAGGCATGATTTTGTACCATTTCAATATTTTAGAAGATGGCTAAAGCTGATTATCATTGGAATTATGTTGACATAAGATCAAGGTATAGAATTCTTCATGTCCTTATCATCAGATGAAATTTGTACAAAGGCGAGTTCACGTGCATTACAAGTGCTTATAAGAATCTTGGATACCTCGAAGAAAAGCCAATTAAAAGCCACTGAAGCTGGTGCAATTTGTACCCTGATCGAGCTTCTTAAACCGACTCAAATAGATCAAAGTGTGAGAAAATAATACAATTAATCAAACTTATATGAGAATGTGTTGATGGAAGATTGGCCTTTATTGAACACAAACTAGGAATTGCATCTATGTACAAGAAATTGTTGAATGTGTCACATGCTACAACAAAAGTTGGCATGAAAATTGTATGGTTGCTTTGCAATTTTCATTCTACATAAAAGGTTTCAGAGGAAATCTTGGTATGTTGGACATTGAAGAGGCTAGTGGCACTGTTTCATATCAGTGGGTGGTCCACCACCAAGGATAGGGTGGTGAAAATCGTCAAGTTGCATTACAAGCGGTGGTCTTGGTTGATGAAGAATTGGAACTCCATTTGTGGTCTTAGTTGATGAAGAAAGGGAAAAAATATTTTAAGATGATAATACCCTTCTATTTTTTTTTTACTACACTCATTCACTTATTGGAGAAGTTGGATGAAAACCAATGGAATGACGTTTTGCACAAGCAAAGGTGAAAATACTAAAAAATGAAGATAAACACAATTTTGCATAATAATAGTGAAATGTAGGACGTTATGTGTTAATTTCATTTAGATCAAAATAGAAAACAACCAATTTCGTTAAAACAAAAGTCATCAATGAATTCTAATATTCCAAAAATTCATGTCCATTTGAGTTGGGAAAGTCATTCCTTACTTTGGAAGTGATATCAAAGTCCGAATTTGAAATCAGTAGAAACGTCTTCAATAAAAATAGAATTATAAAATAGGAACTTAATTTATTTAGGAAAGGGTATGAGCCCATTTTTCTAACAAATAGGAGCATTGCAAAATGATTGTACCAAATTATAGTCCAGTGCCATGAAATAAATTATAATCTGTAATGGACATAATAAATCATCTAGGAGGATGAACTTAAGTCCATAAGGAGTCACCTCCGGGAGTAACCTAGCAATTGTGATTGAAGATTCCATGAAGAAAGTTCAATATAGTAGAAACATCACACATTATGTGACTCGTAATAACACTATTTTATTTGTATTCATCCTTCTGGTGATAGTGCTAACAATAATGTGATGTTAGGAATGGTTTAAACCGGAATAAGTACTAAATCGAGAATTTTCGCAAGGTGTGGGTTGCATGCAACCTTGAAGGATTTGCTTATGCAAGAGTTGTCATGAAGCCATGGATATGATATTGGGCTATTCTTTAGAGACCGTTACTAGAACCAAGATAAGAGCGCATGTCTATTAATAACGCTACCCACCATGAATTGACCTTAAATCGATACCGTGTGTGCTGTTGAAGTTTAGCTAAGGGGACCTAATTCAAGACTTAGTTCATTATGGCTCACTCAAACCAAATTTGTTATCACTAAGTGAGGTTCAAGTTGAAAGAAACCTACACCTAATATATAGATTGAAAATTTAAAACTTGTAGGGGATTGTTGTAACATACAAAACCAAAAAGTCTTTAACCTTCAAAATTAAAGCTAATTTTAATATTGTAGTTTTCTTTGTTTTAATTTCAGTTTTAATACAAAATTAAAACTATAATTTTAGAGTTAACATATATTTTAATTGGAATGTTCATTACCGTGGAATTTGATTTAACACTGTAAAAGGAGGTGATATTTCATAACTATGAAAATCACAACTTGAAACAATATCCTATCTACATTTCATATTATTTGGCAACGCGATATAGACTTGTTGTTTATCTCCCTGTAGTCATGCTCATAAAAAGAGAATCGACTATGAGCTATATGAGTTTTATTTTGAAGCCATTTAATGTCGAAAGTACCCTCATGAAGGGAAGCAACGCGGCTATAGTACAACATCCTTGACATAACTCTCAAAAGCTTGCTTTTGTAACTCTCTTCTTATGTTCATATTATTGTTAAATTATATTAATAATGTTTATGTTTAAAATTATTATGTTAATTGATAATTAATCTACCTACAACTTACATGTTTTCTCCAACAGTATTGGCATAATTATGCTACATAATGACCAAATTTTAAGCATCAATGTGTAGAGTTCATTTTTTCATCATAGACAACACGTTGAATTTTTGCACAAGACTATGCTCGGTGAATGCTTATAATTTTTTCATCGAGATTGATCCTGTAATGAAATTCCATAAATCTCTCCAAGAAGTTGAAGAAAGTTCCTTGGAAAATCTATCACAAAACTGTTGATTGTGTATTCAATTTTTTACAAAATTTCATTATCTGTGAGTTCGCCTACCTTTACGAACTCTTTTTTAAGATACATAATAGTAAGTAGTTTGACATTGGAAAGGATAGTTCGTGGCTGTTTTGTTGTTAGAAAATTAGATTTTAAATCATTGTATGGATTCTCCTACCTAGGGGAACGAATAGAAGGAGATAAGATTGGGATTTCATCGTTTGGAAATTTGAGATCATTAACACAAGAAAAGCCCGCGTGACAAATTCTATGTTGCAAGATTAGTTCTTATAAATCAACTCCTATGAAAGGTAATGACAGAAGAATGTACTATTTTCAAGATTTTTCCATTGCTTCTATTATAACAGATCAAGAGCTATACAAAATTTCAAAATATAATAAACTCAAGAGAAACTCTACAAATTCGCAATATTTCAACAACTAGAATCAAAATATCACGAATAAGACTTATAAGATTGTAAATTTTCGTGTTGTATCAGAATCCCAAAACCCTAGACCAAACGAACAAATCGAAATTGTTTCAATTGACAAGAAAGACTCAGTGCGTGTCTAGTAGAAATTTTCATCCAAAACAAATAGCTTTTTTTTTACTGTTAATGGGCCCCTAAAACCGCACTTCTTCATCAGTTTCTCATAGTGGGTCCCAAGACAAGGACAAGTAAAGGATAAAAAATTAATTTCCTATTTATTAAAATGTCAAAAATGTCCTTCCATTTGTCATGAATGTAAAACTTTAGGGGCACATTGGTCTTTTCAATAACATTTTAATTTGATTGGGCTACTGTAGTCAATTAATGCTTCTGCAGTTTGGGCTCCACTTTGAGAAGTAACGGCCGAAATTCTGATTAAAATTTCCTGAGAATTTTTACCAGACAGCCCCTCAATTTCACAGAACAACACTTTATTTTGAAGAATGCTCGCAAAGACGTGCTAATCTACAAAGATAAAAAAATTCCCAACAGAAGTTGGAGATTGAAGAGAGTAGAAAATTCTAGAAGGCTACACACAAAAATCAGATGAAATTGAAATCAAGATTAGGGCAATAAAGGTATATTTTATACTCTTGTTGGTAGTCATTGATCTCCATTAAGATCTAACGATCTAGAGCAACTGCGATTTCCCTTCTATTAGAGGCAACAATTTACAAATAAAGTAGCACTTCCTCAAAAAAGATTGGATCCGGGTTTGTGCTTCACCAGAGAATTTATGAGGCAGTAGAATATTAATTGTGGGCCAAGCCCAAAACAACATTAGGCTTTAAAATTGATATCACAGCCCAACAGCTTCCGAAGAACTTCACCATTTTTGCTTGTTTGATGTGAAGAATTGGATGAGGTCAAAACAAATGCTCCAAATCTATTGAGATTAAAGAATAGTGAAAAAATATTATGGATTTCCTTGGAGGGCACTTCGGCTTTGTGGAAAATAAAGGGGCGTTCTCTTCGTGTTTCAGTGTTGTGTTTTGAGTTTTGAATTCGTTTTGTATTTTGAGTGTCTGTTTTGAAATTACTGAAAATGCGTTCTTTTTGTTATTTTGAAAAATTATTTCTCAAAACATAAAATTGAAAAACGCGTTTACTTTGCAATTTTGAGAATATTTTTTTATAATATTTTATTCAAGAAACATTGATTAAGTTTCCCTTGACAAAAAGATGGAACTTGTCATTTGTTCTAAACACAAATTAGCACATATAACCATAAAGAGAAGCATTCTAAATTATTGAATAAAATAAAGATCTAAATGTAATTGCTTAACAGATAATAAAGAAGAAAAATCCCTAAATATAAACAGGAAAGATTTCCAGGACCAATCCGATGTACAAAAATCAATTATCCTCATTTATCATACTCACATTAACAACTTAAAGTATTCATCACAAAACACATTCAATTAGAAATTATTTTTCATGTTATGAATCATAGAAAGTTCCTAGACAAATTATGTACGAGTAATTTAGAAGAAAATTGACCTTATCTATGAAGTAGGGTTCGACCCATTTGAAGAAAACAGCACCCAACAGCACTAAAAACGCCACCACCAACACCAGCTTCGCCCACCACCATAACGACCACAACCACCCTCCGCCACTGCCACCATTTCCACCACAACAACCCGATGTTGACGCCTCAGCAACCACCTTCCTGTAGGTCTCACCGTCTAAACCTTCATCTAATTTCACGTAATCCCCAACCCTGAAATCCTCTTCAGCAGCGTCGTAAATCATTGCCATCGAATCAAATTCAAGGTTTTCTACACCAAATCAAATTATTTTCACTAAAACGTACAATTATTTCCCAAGAAAAATCAAACTTAAGAACATGAGTACAACCTCTACTCTGTTGAAGACGTCGAACGAAGCAATTTACACCCAACTTGGTTAAGCCCTTCGAATCTTCCATCTTCATCTACTACTGGAGAGAGAGAGAGAGAGAGAGAGAGAGAGAGAGAGAGAGAGAGAGAGATACTGGTTGGTTTTTAATCTGGGCGTTTTCCGTGTTTTCTCTTCATTTCATGTTTTTGGCCTGAAAACACAGAAATGTGAAAATCTTGTTTTTTGTTTTCTTGACAATTTTTTTTTTTTTTTTTTTTCAAAAATTCGTTTTCAAAAACGAGAAATAGAACGCGTTTTCAACGTTTTGAAAAATCGCAAACAGAAAACAATTGAAAAACAGCAAAGAGAACGCCCCTTAATGTTTCATGTTTTGAATTTTGTTCTTACTTAGATGAAAAACTTTAAATTTTTACGGTCTACAAATTCCCAATTATAAATCTAGATAAAAATAGAAGGGTCAAAAGTGCGACTAAATGAACATGAATTTACTAGAATTCAGTTATTCATATATCTGATGTGATAGTTTGTGATCTAATTTTTTCATACATCGAGGTCGAACTTTAAGGCTTTTCTTAAATCTTCTATAAGCAAAAGTAATGAAAATATTTGGTCGGTGCAATTCAACGCACAAGTTTCAAGAGGTTTAACCAACGAGAACTAAAAGCTTGGAGTTAAATTTTTTATTAGTCATTGAACTTGCACCTTTACTCGATGAATTTTAAAATGTTTTTGCTCATTATGTTTCGTAATTCACTGACATTAAGAGTGTGTTTGATTTTGATTTTAATGAGAATAGAATTTTTCAAATAGTGATTGATAGGAGAATATGTGGTGGAAAAATAATGAAAAGTTTTAGATTTATGTGTAATATTATTTTATTTGAAAAATATGTGATTGAAATAAAGAAAAAAAAAATGAAAATGAGAATGAGAAAATAATGGGATCGGGCGCTAAAATGCTTCACAGTCATGGGCGGAGCCAGCATGGGAAGTGATGAGATTGGCCCAAAAAGTAAAGACGCCCAAATTTCAATTTCCATTTGATTTCAACCCATTCCAGTGTCCATTGGATTTCCACTCAATCGAATGAATTCCTCTTCCACTTCATCTCCTCCCGTCTCCGCCAGACCGCCACCGCCGGCCGCCAGTCGATTCTCTCCGACATTCGAGTTCTCAACCTCTCAAGAACTCTCACTCGGCGTCAATTTGTCTTCCCCCAGCCCCAATCTCTGAATCTCCTGTGATTCTACAAATTTCGAGCCCTAGCTTGATGGAAATCGGAAGAGTGAAGACGCCCACCTCAACCACTTATCACTGAAAGTCTGAAATGTGAAGTGAAGCACTGAAGCAGTCAAGCAGGCGAAGAAGAGATGGTGAAACCTGGAACAGACTTTGGCAGTCGGCAGAAGGTGAAGAAGCCGCCGAACCGAAACTTATTTGACTCTTCTTTTTTATTTTTTTTATTTTATTTGAGTCTCTTGTATTTGATTTAAAATCATGTATCAATTTTGTGAATTGTGATCCTTAATTCCTTATCAATTTTGTGAATTGTAGAACGAGGCTGGAGCGATGGGGTTAAATTGGATGCCATCCTGAGGAGAGGTGAAGTCTGCTATGCTCAAGTCTCGACTGTCTCTCTGACTGTAAGTTTTCTTGAACTGTGAATTGCTATTTGAAGTTTGAACTGTGATTGTGATTTGTGAATTGCTACTGTGAGACAGTGAGTTTTCTTACCATATGATTGAAGCCTGATATTTGAACTGTGAATTGTTATTTGAATTTTGAACTGTGAGTTTTCTTACCCTTTGACTGTGATTGAAGGCTTGAAGCCTGATATTTGACTGTGAATTGTTACTGTGAGTTTTCTTACCCTTTGACTATGATTGAAGGCTTGAAGCCTTACATTTGAACTGTGAACGATGAATTGCTACTTTCTCAACTCTGCTAAATTGGTATTTGAATATTTTTATCATCATTATATCCATGAATAAAAACTTGACGTTCGGCTTGGACAACATTGTGTCCGCACTCATGGCCAATCCTGACTCCGCCCCTGTTCACAGTGGTCACTGAGCTTTAACACCAAAATGAGCAAGGGAGGAAGAGAGCTGCTGCAACATTAATGGACCTTGTGTCAGAGGATCAGGGTTCTGTTCTGAAATTGGGGATTTTGAGACTGCAACACGATTCTTATATATGCATCATAAATAATAGGTGGTCGACACAATCTGGTACGAAGAATACTATAGCATCTGGCATTTTCAGACACCTTCTTGAGAAGAGTATACTATTGAACTGGAAAAATTTATGCTTTTGCTATTGTTAGTGATTAATCTGAAATTCAGACTCCTGGAACTGAAATTAAAACTTGGCTGGGCATTACTCGCCCAATGACAACTCTTGGGAGTGCTTTGAAATGGATCAAGAATGAGGCACAAAGGCAAAGAGAATTGCATTGGCAAGCACTATTTATCACATTTGGATAGCTAGAAATAGTTTGATTTTTGAAGATCTTAGACCACATTAATAGTATTGTGAAACGGATCAAAACACATGTATACAAAGTTATGTTTTCATTGTATACTCATGTTTTGATTCACTTTGAGTCTTTAGCATTGGGTCTTTAGATTTTTATCGTTTGTACATATTTTGATCTTGTAAGCTTGGGTATGTCCGGAGAACTTGTACAAAAATTTTAATCAATACATATTTACATTTATCAATAAAAAAATAAAAAAAAACAGCTCGAGGATCAACTGGCTGCTAATCATCTCATCCTAAACTAGAAAGTGGCTTACAGTTTTGACATTAGATGAACAACATCTTATATCCAATTATACCATAGAAACATTAGGAACACCAAAGAGAGAATTTTATTCTCTGGTCGTGGAATATAGTCCTCTGTTTCATTTTCTTGATAGACATTAGGAATTACTGAATGGATACAGCATCGCTTTAAGACAACTTCTAGATACTCGTGATGGACAAGGTAGTGGTAGATCCGACCACTACTATTAAAGCTGGTGAATTTTTGTGCATAAAGATACTGATTCAGCTATGAAAATAACTCCATTATAACAATACATTGCACTTAATAAAATTTTATATTCATTTTAGGCAATCACATTAATACTATTGGCTCATATTTTCTTGTGCTTTGACACATTGTAAAAAGATGCTGCAGAAAAAGTATTTTCCATCTATCACAAAATGAACAATCTGTAATGTGCATCAAACTGTCAGGAAAAGAGTGGAACCACTTTTCTTTGATACTATTTTGTTGTTGTGGCTTCTGCTTTGCAGTAGTCGGGCTTTATTACTTTTCAAGACAGGGTGTTAGTCAAGCGCTAGGCCCCTATAGAGACAGTTTTTCAGCAATACACAATCAAAGGATTTCTCCCCCCAAAATCAAAGAATTCCCCTTGCCTTCTTTTCGCTTATATTTCTTTGTTCGAAGATTGAAAGAATTAATTGAATTTTGATTTCATTTTTTGTTGTAATGAATCAATGATTTTTGTTTTGTTTGTACAATTCAATTTCATGTTTTGTTGTAATGTAACAATGATTTTTATTTTGTTTGTACAATCAGCTTCTGAGTAAGCTTCACGGAGAAACCATGCAAAAAGTTGGGCTACTTCGTTGGCTACTAACTAGCAGCATTGATACCGAACAAATTAACATATTATTTCAGCACAAATCAATCAGACCTTGATCGATTTTACCTGTGAGATGTATTCTGCTATAGACAAAGAGATACCATTAATCTTCTCTATTAGGTAAGCTGTCAAAGATCTACTCTTTTCTAAGGTTGTCGATTTTGTGTTGGCATCTGTACTGTATCCAAAACATGAACTCGTAAAATAAGCAAATTTGTCATTTCTGCTTTGATTACTTGTCATTTGTTGTTACTTGTGCATAGTAGGAAGTAGTTTAATTGTGTATTATAACTGATTATGTGTTGTTTACGATAAATGGCAAACAATAGGACGCCATGTCATGTGTACTTGTTCTCTATTATTTATTAATGTATATTTAGAAGACTGGAAAGGTTTTAATATTCATATAGTAATAAATTGAGTTGTTTTAAATCCATGATTGATATACGACCAATGGACTATCTGTTCAAGCAGATTCGTGAGATATCGACATATATTATGATTCTGATCAGGGAAGCCAACAAACCTTTGTAATAATATTCAGAAATATTTGTTTATATATTATGAATTTACTGGATTAAGCACTAACGACACCAGGATTAGGGTGTAGAAGCAATTCTTGCTGCATTAGCACTGCTGTAGGCCTGCAGCTGGATTAGCTTGGAGTGATTGAGAAAAACAATTGAAAAGTTCAAATGAGTTGCCATTGTATCTGAATAGAATCTAGTCTGTTGAATTCGATGACACAAAAATCGACTGCATAAAGCTCACGATAGCAACTGAATCTAAAAAAAACTACGTGGAAAAGATAGTTATTTTCTATTATATTATATTAGTAATAGTTGGTCATCTAGATTACTTAGTTCTATCTTTTGGGATGAACTTTCGAACCATTCTTACATTTTAGCTGCGTGGATCGAGCAGAAAAGGGGCTTGGCATGCACGTGAGAAAAGCAATTAGGTCAATCCTTTTTTGAATATACAACATGACTTCTAGCATGCGATGTAATTAGACTTTCAAATCAATCCAAGAGAATCACCATTTCTGTCAGGCAAAATCTTTTCCTCCTAGGCTGGAGGATTTTAAGTTTTGTCTCTATTACTGTGATAGCAAAGGTATTATCTTTGATTATATTCCACGGTTACTGATAGTTGAATAATGCTAATTCTGGTTAGTTTATGTAGAGAATGAAACAAATATAGTTAGGACAGAATATTACAGTAAAGATTTTGTCATATTAACTGGAATCTACCATTGTAGTTTGGTGCATTGTTCAGTACCATTTTCCATAGTTTATTACAAATTATTTTTGGAAATTGCTGATGGATTATTTTAAATTGATTTTTTTGAAAAGAAAAATGGCATTCTCTTTAAGCATTTTGTCGAAGTAGTCATTTTCATTGGTTGTGATGTGAGCATAGAGTCAAGCGCGTCGAAGTCAAATCCCAGGAAAGATCCGTTGATTGTCGAAGGCCGTCAAATGACAAGTCGAGAGCAAAATGCGTGAAAGAGGAGATGAGATCGCTAGCTCAAGCAATGGTGGATGAAATGTCGAAGTTAGCAAGCCAAGGAACAATTTTCATGAAGGGCTCGAAGATAGAAACCAATTGTTGTAACTTGATATAAACGGCTGAAGAAGGATCCAGCTGTAGCACTATGCGACCGCATAGTATTGCCAACCATGCGGCCACATGGTGACTTACCGAAAGGAATTGGGCGTGGACAAATGGCTTGAGCAACTACAAGCAAAGATACCATGCGATCGCATAGAAGGGAGCCAAGACCAAAATTTCCTTCTTGCTCGAAATCTTTTATTTTAGCTTGACTTCTTATTTTTGGTAACTATCTTTGTATTTTAGAGTTTAATTCCCTTTTTACTAGGGTTTCATGAAATTAGTATAAATAGTTTCATTTTTCATTATTGTGAACACTTTTGACAATTATTGAGATAAACTCAAGCGGCAATTTTGCTTTCAACTCTTTGTTCTTCGTTGGATAATTGTGAACTTATCAAGATCATTCTTGTGACATTCAAATCAATCGGGTGAGATTCTCAAATATCCAATCAAAAGGGTCAACACGTCGTTTATGCTTATTGGTTATTTTGGTTCGGTATTTTTCGAATCAAATCCAAAACTTGATTACTTTGACTTTCTTGGGTTCTAAATCAATTTCTTGTGGGTTTTCGAGATGATTGCTACGCGGGTTCACATCAAGTTGAATTCGCGCCAACTCTGCGTGGATATCCGTTATGCTCTTGTTCTGTCTTCATATTCACACACGCAACTCGTATAAGTCGAACTTGAAAAATTCATTTCTTACCTTCATTGATCTCTTTCAAATCACCACAATTACTTGTGCACATGGCCAACCGTGAATGTCCAAAAATTTATTTGTAAGTATCAGAATTAATTATGGGTTCCACCAAAACAAGTTACTCATATAAAATTCCTAGTGAAAAAGAAACGAAAGACAATGCAAGTGTTTTTCTTGGTTTTGAATTTAAGGGATGCATGAAGTTAGTATGCATAGACATTTTGAATTTAATGGAATACGTGATATTTAGTTATTTTTGAATAATACTTAAATTTATTTATTTATTTACTGCTGGGCCTTTTCTGTTCGTTTCTCTCAAAATTGATAATCTAAACAGAGTCTACAACATAACCCAAGGGTGTTAATGATTTATTTTTGTTGAAATATGCTATGTTTACTGCAGAAAATCAGAATTTGGAGGTGTCTAATTAGTTGGAACTGCTGGAGATTTATCTAGAATAACAAAAACAAAATAAATCTGTTATATATTTGATTTTTTCTTGCATATTTTTAGATATTTTCTGTTGACGTTTGTTACCATTTCTTGTATAAATACTTTCATAAGTTAATAAAGGAATTATCGATATCTCAGCCCATTTACATTTGTATTCATTTTTTGCCATAATAATCTACAAATTTTATCAGAACTATTTATTTAAGTAGGGGATATTATGCCTCACTTAGATTTGATATTGATCCTTACCTCGTATATTATGGAAATAATTAGTATACAGAAAGATAGACATCAGGTCTCATCGCGAAATTTATAGAAAGATATGTTCCATGAAATAAATTTGGAAGTACTGCTCTTGTTCTCTTATTACAAGAGTATCAAATAGTGAATATGTTAAAGGTAATTAGCACAAAATGTCATTATCTTTCAATGTTATTGTGCAAGACATCTTATTCATTTTTTGACATTTTAACTCCTATTTTCACCTTTCATTGCGGAAAATGTCATTTTTCATCCAATTTCTCAATAAAAAAAAATGTAAAATGATAAGTATACTCTCCTATTTAAATATAAAAAAAAAAGTAAAAAATAAATTGCAGTTATACTCCCAATTTTTTTTTTAAAAAAAATTATGAGTCCAAATAAATTATTAAAAGGGTTAGCATAAAACGTCCATACCTTTCATTTTTCTAACATTTTCACTCATATTTTCACATTACATTGCTAAAAATCATAATTTTCATCTATTTTCTCAATTAAAAGCTGTAAAATGAATAATATAGCCTCATATTTAAATAAAAATAAATAATATGAGGGTATATTTGTCATTTTACAGTTTTTAATTGAGAAAATGTATCAAAATGATGATTTCCACAATGAAATATGAAAATGTCAAAAAAATGAATGTTAGGAACGTTTTGTTCTAATTATCATTTTAATAATTTAGTTGGTCTCGTTTGCAATTTTTACAAAAATTTGGGAGTATAATTGTTATATGTTCTTTAAATTTATTTTATTTTATTTTATTTTTATTTAAATAAGATGGAATATTTATCATTTTACATTTTTTTTATTGAAAAATTTGATGAAAAGAACATTTTCCGCAATAAAATTTGAAAATAGGGACGAAAATATCAAAAATAAAAGGTATGGACGTTTTGCACAATAACATTGAACTGTAAGGACGTTTTGTGCTAATTACCCAATATGTTAACTGTATTATTGTTAATCATGTGTGTTTACGAATTATTGAGACTAGGATACTGCCAAAAAGTGTTTGATCCCGAAAGAAAATTTGGCAAAGACAAGACAACTGATTCATTTCCTTTAATTAAGTATTGTATGAACAGGACATTGTGTGATAGTATTAGGGAAAAAAAGAAACAAATATTTTGCATATTCACATTGGTTCAGCTCGATCTCGTATTTAATACCAAACGTCTATGCTTTAATGTTCACCAACCAAACGTCCAAACCTATACTACCAACCCAGAAGGTTGTGGAGTCATGAGACTGTAGCATTCATGATGGGTTGTTTAGAATGGAAGCCATTAAATTTTTGCATTCTAGCCTTGGGGACCAACTAACATATAGCTACTTTGTGTGGTATATTTATTCCAAAATAAAGCTTCTTTATTCTTCTTTTAACCAGAAAGCACATTCTAAAAGGGAAAGTGCAACTTTGAATTAAACAATCACCGTTGAGCTAAGTATAAAAAAAATGCTAAACGGCCCCATAACAATACTTCATATCTCAGAACTTTTGTATTTTAGTTCTGTCGTCGTTATTTTATTCAATCATTCTAATCAAATTGCTAGCATAAACAATGATAGCATCCTTGGTACGAATAATTTCTAACACCCAGTCGTATTAGAGAGCTTGTTTGGGAGAGTTTTTTTTTTTTTTAATATTTTTTTCAAATTTCAATCACACATTCTTATATTTTTCACGATAGTCAGATAAATTTTCATTACTTTTTAATCACATATTCTCCAAAAAAATTATCTTCCAAACAAATGCATGATAGAGAACATAGAAGTTAAAATTTTGTTGAGTCTAAAATTACGGATCAAACATGCATCGAGTATACAGCTAGCTAACACATCTAATTATTGCTCAAATAGATTATTCACATTTCATTTGATTATCAAAGATAGATCAAAAGTTAAACAGTCCCATTTCGAAAGATTTTCGAGAGAAAAAGACTTGTGCACTCAACATAAAGTACACGTAAAAGAACCCCATTACATTCCATTTTTCTTTAACCTTGCATTATTACATTTGTACGTGTATGTATGTAATGCACATAACCTATCCAATTTTGGCTACAAGGGCCGTTGTCACTATCTATGACAAATTGACAATACCTCATATTACGGTTCAATTGCTCCTAACTCCCACTGTAGGTGTGGGGCAAAAAAATATAGCTCGCATGTCCTCTCCAAAAACAACAATATTTGCAAAAACATAATCTATTGGTCCTAAAAGCAGAGCCAATCCGTGAATTCTTGTGAGCTTTGATTGGCCACACATTTTTCATATACAGATAGACACGGACAAAAAATGACAAGAAAACTTTGTTTTACTGAAACTTATGAATGGAAATGATTTATACACATAATGTATACAAGAAGTTCCAACTGAAGATTCACATGCAAAATAATAACCATAGACATCAATGGCAGCAACGTTTATTTGTTACTGGTCAAACTATGTTACATACTTTGGAGCTTAATGAGACACTGTATTTGTTGTGAGAAAGTGAATTCGATTAATCCGATTTGGCGCGTAGTTAATGGAGACGTTTCAACGATATGAACATGGCACATTAGTTGTCGACATACCACAACCCTCCTTTTTATCGGGTTTTGAAACTGGCCAAGTAACGCAAGTAAAGTTTGTTTCTATTTTATATTAGTTTGTAGAACTAATCAAATGAATTTGACATGGTAATCAATTACATATTTTCTGCATACATCCAACAAATTGATCATTGAAAAATTATGTGATATTTGACCTTTGTATAACCACGTTTTAGAAAGAAAGTGCGTAGTTCATGTAATCATTCCATTTTCATTAGTTCACCTTGCATAGAATATGTTAGATGTGATGCACGATATTGTCATTACATTACGAAAAAGCTATGTACTAATGAAATTCACAATGTATCACCCAAAATTAAGTGTGAAATCCACTCCAAGCCTAGTCGATCATGTCCGCCAGCATTTCATGCATTATTTATCCACTCCACGAGAATGCTCCAAGATTGACTTTGGCATGGGAAATCTAGCTCTTATACCAATTGATGTAGAGTATTGTCACCACTTTGTCAAAAGTGATAGTTCATTTGCACTAATGCAATTCATTTTGTATCACCCAAAATCAAGCCTTAGAAATCCGCCCCAAGTCCACCCTTGTTCCAAGCATGCTCCTACATTATCCACTCACTCCACGAGCACGGGATCTTTAGCTTTGATAGTAATTGATGCAGAGCATTATCACTACTTTGTCCAAAAATTACAAAAGTTATAGCTCATGATGCTAATTGAATTCACCATGTATCATCTAGAATTAAGCCCATGAATCCACCACAAGTCGAGTTCATTGAGTCCAGTCCCATTTCAAGTGTGCTCTTCCATTATCATAGAATACTAACCATGAAATTTGATTGCACGTTTGAGCTTCAAACGAATTGAGTTGCTTGTTTACCATTGTTAGGCTTTGATACTATTTATAGAGTTGGCAAAGTGATCCAAATCCTTACATGTTAATTGTTGTTTCCATATTTGTTTAACAAAGGATTTTTGCCTTCTGTTAACTTGAGTTCTAATAGTTAAGACATTCACCTAGGGCTGGGCATATCTCCCGAATCGAACTGAATCGAACCGGACCCGAACCGAACTGAACAGAACCGAGCGATTCTTCGTAACTAAAATACCCGAACGGGTATCTGAATCAAGAACCGACGAATTCGGTTCGGTTCTAGACCCAGAACCGAAAAATCGAATAAGAACCGAATATTTTTAAATTTTTATATATGAGAAAGATTAAATTATTTTAACTTTTTTAAAAATAAATTAGCAAAGACAGAGTTTGCATTGAAAACACTGAGTTCTATGAGTGCATTGAGACAAGTAATAAAATATATATTATATTTTTTCTTATTAAATCTTATTAGTTGAACAATTTTTAGTTTATTTATGTTAGTTAATTGTGATTTATCAATTTTTCTTTTAGAGTTTCTTAGTATCTAGTATGACAAGTCAAACAATTGATGGTTAAATCAAATAGTTGGTAAGTACTACTGTATTAGCAATATTTTAAAATATTTTATCTTTACGAGTCAATGACTTCTAATTTATATGGATCACCGATATTTTAGTATTACTAATTTACTATCTACTTTTTGTAATGTATACATTGGTAAATTAATTTTATTGGACAACTTATTATTTATATGTTATTAAATTGGAATACGTTAATTTGTAAAAGTTAAGATTAAATATGTCAGATTGCAGTGTTATTATAAATGTTAAAAAAATTAATTATAGTATGGACCCGAACCCGAACCCGAACCCGAACCCGAACCCGAACGGTTCCAAAATTATATTTGGACCCGACGGTTCCGTTTACTCACTACCAGAAAATTTTCAGTTCGAACCGGACCGTGTACAAGCCTACATTCACCTATATTTATCTATTGTATACATGAAATTCCCCCTCGAGTCAGAGGGTGTTTGGTGGGGATTAAAATTAGATTTTTAGTAGATTGTAATAAAAAAATTTGAAATTTGTGGGGACCCATAAAAGATGTGATTAATATTGATTGCTTGACTTTGATTTAAATTAAAATGAAATTTTAATTCGTATCAAACAAGGCCTTAATCTATAATACGATGACGAAAAAATATTTTTTTATTCGCAATCACTAGTTTCAATATATTGTACCATGTTAACATGCCTTGCTTCTATTACTCAAACCTAGATCGTATAGAACTAGACTTCTAATATGTTAGCGTTTTTGTTTTAGACACATTTTGAAAACAGGAAATTTTCAACAACTCTTAGATCCGCCTCGAAAACTCATTTAATTTCCTGATTTTTTAATAAAATTTGAAAACTTTGAGAAAATTTTATACAAACTTTTGACTAGGTCAGGGTACGATCCGGAACTGAACCGAATCGAATCGAAAATTTTTGGGTAGTGAGTAAACGGAACCGTCGGGTCCAAATATAATTTTGGAACCGTTCGGGTTCGGTTCGGTTCGATTCGAATTTGTTCGATTCCATACTATAATTAATTTTTTTAACATTTATAACAATACTACAATCTGACATGTTTAATCTTAACTTTTACAAATTAACGTATTTCAATTTAATAACATATAAATAACAAGTTGTCCAATAAAATTAATTTACCAATGTATACAAATAACAAAAAGTAGATACTAAATTAGTAATACTAAAGTATCGGTGATCCATATAAATTAGAAGTCATAGATTCGTAGAGATAAAATATTTTAAAATATTGTTAATACAGTAGTACTTACCAACTATTTTATTTAACTATCAATTACTTGACTTGTCATACTAGATACTAAGAAACTCTAAGAGAAAAATTGAAAAATCACAATTAACTAACATAAATAAATTAAAAATTATTCAACTAATAAGATTTAATAAGAAAAAATTTAATATATATTTTATTACTTGTCTCAATGCACTCATAGAATTCAGTGTTTTCAATACAAACTCTATTTTTACTAATTTATTTTAAAAAGTTAAAATAATTTAATCTTTCTCATATATAAAAATTTAAAAATTTAAAAAAATTCGGTTCTTATTCAGTTCTTCGGTTCTAGGTTTAGAACCGAGAATCGAACCGAATCGAACCCGTCGATTCTCCATTCAGATACCTGTTCGAGTATTTCACTTACGAAGAACCGCTCGATTCGATTCGGTTCAGGAGATATGCACAACCCTACTTTTGACCAAAGAATGTTTGGCAAGTGTTAACAGACCCTTGCTAAAAGTCAAATTACTTTTTATTTACATATTTCGTGAAACTTATAAATACAACTTACTTATCCACTACACATTTCTTCTTTTGGCCCTTATTTGATATCGATTAAAATCAGATTTTTAGTAAATTTTATAAAAGTCAATGAATGTGTGGTTGAAACATTGTAGATCTCATGTAATGTATGGTTAAAAATAATTGTTAATTTTGATTTGAGATTAAAATTTGATTTTAATCAATACCAAACTGGACAAAAACATTTATAAACACTTGCCAAACAATATTGACCTTTTTGAGTCCTCAACTAAGAATTAGCTAAATTATAAGCTTCAACTATAAATTTACATAAATATTTAATGCTTCAACTCTTGTACTATAATTATTATATTTGAATTAACATTAAACATTTTTAAATTAAATATGTCGTGGACTACCTTTTCCATAGCATTTCGTGTTTTTTTTTTTTTTTTAAATATTCAGGTGTCCACCTTCGACAACTAATCCTAGGGGTCTACGTCTTGGCCCCTCAAGACACAGATCAGGTAAATCGCGGGATGTGCCCCAAACTGACCAGGGTCCAAGAACCACCTTCATTGATCTGATAAAGTGTCAAGCGAGTCAATACATGTTGCACCTTGCCTTGCAGGAAAACTCCTGTCTTCCAGAATAAATCTTGCATTCAAGGAGAGAGTCTGCCTTCCAAGAGTCCACGAATCGAACTCGCGACATTTGAACTGTTAGCAACTAAGAGCCCCATCCTTTGTCAGTTGGGATGTGCTCCGGGGGGCTAGCATTTCGTGTTCTACTTCTACCTATTACGTAATAGAAAGTGTTTTCCATTATTTTGACATGTCGCTTTATACTTTCCCATTATTATTTTCGGACATCTGACAATGATAAGTTAAGAATAAAATATTACGTTGACCAAATATAAAAATAATAATCAACATAAGTGGTTAAGCTACCTAAGATACAATTTCAAAATTTAATGCATTGATTAAACTAATTAGGAAAATGTCACATAAACAGAAGAATTTGACAAATTATTTGACAAAAGAGTGTCACATTTTATGATTGAATGAAAAACATGACTATATTTAAAATAGTCCAACGATAAAACGTCATATGACATTAAGCTAATCATTATGTTAACCATTATGTCATTATATGGTTGAACTAATTATTTTGAAATCAATCATTTTTATAACAGAGATCAATTCAGATCTGCGAAAATAGCTTTTCCCTTCAGAATACAACTATATGTACCATGAAAATATCAATTTTCAGTATGCACGTGCAATTAAGAATTTAAGATAATTTTCTTATATAATAAATTTAAATAAATAAATTTAGCACTGTGACATAACAAGCTAGAATCTATAATTAAAAACAACTTACATTTTTATCACTAATCCTCTTCAATCTATTTGATTGAAGCCTATCAACATGCGTGTGGTTTGCAGGCCACTAAACGTTCAAACAATCATGTTACTTGTACAGAAGAGGTTGACAGAATACTCACAATCGGGAGCCCATTTTTTTTAAGACATTATTATTTACGCGGGATCCACGCACATGTGAGTGGATGTCAACCTCTTCTGGTAATGAAACTTCATTCACGTTCAAAACGGATAGTTTCCATCTATTCGAGATTTACGTGTGCCTAAATTGAAGGTTTGATGGGAATTCGTGCTACAAAGTGACATTTTTTTATATTAATTCATTACTTTTTTAATTTAAAATATTAACAAAATACACAAAATAATATAGAATTATAAATAATTTGATTTCAATTCTTCATTTCATGGATTCAAACTACAAAAAATTTACAATAATTACTATCAACTTACATCCAACAAAAAACTTCTTAGCATGCATCAAATTGTATCCCTTGGAACACATAACAAAATAACGCAAATATAGTTGATGGGTCAACTACTATGGACATTATCGTAGCCAACCCTTGAAGATCATTGTGAGAGTTTTAACAATGAGATTAAGGAGTCTGACTTTCATTGATCTTACTCATGATCATTTTTTTTCGAACTCTATACACTTCCTCTCGTCTTCATGCCTCCTTTCTTCCATTTGTTTTTCAAAATATATATGCTCCTACCTCACCTCTTTTATCTCTTGACGTATATAATCTTTTTCCTTTGTTAGCTCATCAATATTCTCGCAAACACTGTGAAGATGCTCTTTTAAACTAACATCTCCATCATCATACTTCATTGATGGAACAAACTTTGATCTAAAGGATGTACATAAAGTCGAGAGGGAAGTACTATGACCATACAAACGACCGCCTTTACTTGGGCCTTGGGTTCCTTCACACCACAATTCAATATCAATATGAGGTTGTGATAATAGCTTCGAACCATGCTTACCTCTATAGAAAGCTCATATTTTTCCTACAAAAACAAATATGTCATAATCTACACTATATGAAACATGTAATACTAATATATTTTATATGTACTTACACAAACAAGTCGCGATTTATCATCAACATATTCTCCTTGTCCTTTTTTTTTTTGCTTATGTACACATTTGAACAACTCTGAAGAATGTGGTGGTCGACTAATTCATTGCGCTATAAACCAACAACAAATATAACATACTAGATCATACATTCACTAATTTATATATTAAACAAATAAAGTAAGCAAAAACATACACATTTAATTAGTTGTGTATCAAAAACATTCAAAGAGACATACCATTTTATGTTCGTGTGTGACAATTGTTATCGAACCGAATGAATGCTTAGTCATTGTTCCTAAGTTGTGCATTAGCCGATTATAATGTCCAGATCTGCACTTCTTTTTCAATTCATTGTTGTTCCATTTTTTTTTCCCTACAAGCTCGTTCCAATGCTCAGGGCTTAATCACTGTGGTCCATAACTACCCTTCCAATCAGTCACATCTTTATAACCACTTTTCTTCTTTTTGTCTTCTCTAGCCTTAGAAAATATGTCCCTAAGTCGAACCTTTGAGGCATACTGCCTTCACCTCCCATTGCATTATCGTAGAACACTAGCCATGATATCCGATTGCTCGTTTGAGCTTTAAACAAATTAAGTTGCTCGTTTACCCTTGTTAGGTTGTGATACTATATAAAGAGTTGGTAAAGTGACCCAAGTCCTTATATATTAATTGTTGTTTTCATATTTGTTTAATGTAGGATTTTTACCTTAACAAAAAAGTTGAAATTTGAATAAACATCTTCTTTTTGAATTAAAGAGAGAGTATTTTTATCTTGGAACAGCATCAAGGAGCTTCTTAACTTTGTGTTAACTTCAGTTCTGGTAGTTAAGACATTCACGTATATTTAGCCTTTGTATATCTAAAATTCTCATTGAGTTTGTCTATAATATGAGAATAAAGCCCCAAGTTCAGGGGTGGTTCACAGGGGCCTTATAGGCCCCTCACTGTGGGACCAACCCCACAGTGAATTTTTTTAAAAATTGTGTGGGCCCCACTCACTCCCTTGTACTTCAAGCACTTCTGATAATATGTTGACCAAAAACATATTCATTATTCGCAATCACTAGTTTCAATATATTGTACCATGTTAATATGGCTTGCTTCTATTACTCGAATCTAGATGGTACAGAAATCATCTACTAAAATGCTAGAGTTTTTGTTTCAGGCACATTTTGAAAACTAAAACTCTTAGATTCATCTCCAAAACTCATTAAGTTCATGTTTGGTACTGCTAAAAATTTTGATTATAAAATTATGTTAAAATCAACATCAACAATTAATTTTAACCACGTGTTTCATATGATTTACAACTTTTCAACCACATATTTCATCAACTTTTATCCAAGTCTGCTAAAAATCTGATTTTAATCTATATGAGAGGAGCTAAGTTTCCCTATTTCTCAAATAAAATTTGAAAACTTTGAGAAAACTTTATACAAACTTTTGACCGAAGAATGTTTGGCAAGTGTTATATAGATTAAAATAATATTTTTAATAAATTTTGATAACAGTTAATGAAAGTTGAAGTTAAAAAGTGATATATCCCATAAAATGTGTAGCTAAAATTAATTGTTGACTTTAACTTAAAATTAAAATTTGATTTTAATCTATGCTAAATAGTACAAAATCATTTACGAAGACTTGTCAAACAATATTGACCTTTTTGAGTAGCCTACTTCACAAGATAGAAGTAAAAGTTCACGAGCATGTTAACAAATGAAGACGGCTACTCATTTTCTCCTCTCTCCAAACGTCCATTTTTTTTTCATTAATGAGGATCACAAATGTAGACATATCAACTACCTACTGGCAACTCAATTTAATTATTTATTTTAATAATGCTGTTAATTATATAGTGAAGAATATTGACTGAAAATACTAAACCAGTAATAATTCTTAATTCTGTGTGTTAAAGATTGTATATGCCCTAAAGTATGGGAGAAGTATAAAGGTGAAAGTAATTTAATGGGGAACAGAATAAATAGTAGGTATTTGAAGGACTAATTATATATAAAATAAAATAAAATATTGTGAAATTATAGCTTTACATCTGTTAAAGTTTGATGCAAATCTCTATTGATTGTTAGGTACAACTAAGTTTTATGAGAATTCTTCATTCATAAAGCTCGTGTAAAAGTTAAAATAGTTAGTGATGAGTTAGATCCCCTTCCCCCCGCCCCCCACCCCCCTCTCTTCTAAAAAAGTAATTCTTGTGTGCCACGTGAACTAACTTGTTGATTATGAATTATATATAAATTAATAAATTTTGCATCCTTTAAAAGTTCAAACTTGTAGATGAGATATTTAACCATCACTTGAATTTTGAATGCAATAAATAAATAACTTAACTGTACGGATGTCAACGAGTTGAGTCGAGTCGGCTCGCGAGCCAAAATTCAAGGCTCGAGTTCGACTCAAGTAAAACGAACCGTGCTTTTTCGGACTCGAGTCGAGCAAAAGCTTGCCCAAAAATTCAAGCTAAAGCCTTGAAGGGTCAAGCTGAGCAAGATTTTTTTTAAAGGCAGCAAACTGCTCCCATTTTGCTGCATTTGCTGCCCTTCAATTTTTTCTTTATACGAGCCAGTCCATGAGGCTCATGGGCCAGCTCGGGCTCGCCCCGAAACCCCATAATGGGCCTAGCTCGAGATTAGGCTCAATTCCATCGAGTCTCAAGTCGAGTCGGATCAGACTTTTTACGGGTTGAGTCTCAAGCAGCCCGAGACGACGAGTTAAATTGCCATCCCTACTTAATTATTAAAATTTTATGAGAGTATTGAGTAAAATTGATCATTTTAGCATTCCAATATCGAGTATCATTATAATGTGAACTAATAAATTGATAGTAGGCTCATAAGTTAGACACAAGATCTTGACAATATTTGTTCAAATGTGTCACTTGAAAGCAAAGGCTCAAATCATAAATATGTTTTTTTTTTTAAATTCAAATCCAATGTATTTTCCTTATTTTTCTCAAACACATTGCCTAGTTTATTTTAATTTTTGCCTTTATTTAATTATTAATATTATATAATTTTCCAAAATCACCTGAATATATGGTAAACTCTACATACAACTCCTGCATGTGATAGTTGACATATTTTGAAGGGTAGTGTCAGTAGAGGTCAAAGTCCCAAGGAATTGAAGAAAATGAGATGTGGCTCACAAACAGTACCCTATCTGTGAATTTTGCCCAACCGGCCAACAGATATACTGATGGAGACACATTTGTCTATAATATTCTCTTAATTAGTGTAAACATAAATTTTTTCCCCTAAAAATTGTGAATTTGCAATATTTGTCTTCAATTCATTGTTCGAGTAACAAGTTGATTTTCAATTTTATATGAGATACAGTTGAACATAATAAAATTAGTTCTTAACAATAAAACAAATAAAAATTGAATCTCCTTATATTATCACGTGAGTGTCATACAAACAAGTATCGCATCAGTATCAAAGATGAGAAACTAAAGCTAGGGTTGGGAAAATTGGATATATGAGGACAATGTAATTATCTGATTGAGACTTGAACAATTTTATATTAGGGACTAATTGTGTAACTATAAAGAAATATTTATGATTAAGTTACTTTTTTAAATGTTGGAGATTAAGGATCCGTTTGGTCTCCATTCCATTCTTATTTTCATTCTCATTTTTTTCTCTTTTTTCATTTCAACCACATATTTTAAAAAAAAAATAATATTACACACAAATCTAAAAAATTTCATCATTTTTTCACCACACATTCTTCCATCAATCACTATTTCAAAAATTCTATTCTCATTAAAATCAACATCAAACACACTCTAACTTACTATCCGACCAATAGGTTGAATACCAATAGTGCAATTTCATGTGATGCAATTAAAATATGATTCGTGTTGCCAATTTCAAATGACTTGTCTCATCGTAACCTTTTCATCTTACTTTTGTTTGAACACCAATAAAAAATCAACCAATTTTGAAAGCACAAAGCACGACTTATCTAATTACTTTGCGAGATTTATTTCAAGAAATAAATTTTTACCCCTTGCCTTAAAAAATAAAAAAATTGTTCATCTTGAGGCATGAATCCAAAAGGGCTTCAAAAATGTCATCATTTTGATTTGTTAATTTTCTGAAAACTACTTCATTATTGTACTTGGCACAGTTTAGTACCAAAAGACAAATCCACGTTCGTAAAAAAATAGTGAAACCATGGGCGTGCAACAATTTCATTCCAATTATTTCCCATAGTATTGGTTTGGGTTGTGCTGCAGTGACAACCCCTGGACGTCTAGCGGGTTCTCACAGTGGCTTTTCCTGTATTGGTTTTAGTTATGCATTACTTAGTTTACAATTTTTTTTTCTTTTGCTTGTATCACAACGTCAATAGAATGCCAAAAAAAGACTTTACAGTGAAGTTCATAGTTAACTCGTCTCTTCACATGTTCATATTATTGTCAAAGGCATGACGCATGTACGACTTTTAATAATTGTGATATTGTGAGATTTGAATTCAGAATATTTTAATAATTGGATTGAAGCCGAAGTTCATTCTCTCCTGCTCTAGAACTCGTTGAATAAAAAATGTTCGATTTTGTAAACCTATTAGCGCTAGCTCTCGAGATTTAGTTGATATGATTTCTCTTTCCCTCATTACGCAAAAGTATCAAGAAACAGACGATGAAGATTTCACGGATTAAAGTAGTCCAAATCACATATATTATTTGTCAGAGTTGATATTGTCATTACTAAGATAAACTTAACCCGAATTGTGTGGCTAGTGCACAAGGTTTCATGGGGTTGGGTCGGAATTGAGTGTTGCTAGTTAAGAAGACAAATTACGTACAAAAATGAAGCCCGTGAACGTTGCATGTGACCATAAAGAGCTGTTATAATCAGTGCAATTGACAACCTATAGACCCACTCACGTGTCTTATTAGGATTCTACTTGAAATTATTAATGAAAATAGGCATTTAACTGTATTAGTATTTAATTATTTACTAATCATTCCACATTAATTAATAATAGATAGGCAAACGTACAGATATACTGAAGAACTGAAAGAAATTACAAAAATTTTACTAATACCCAAATATATATATATATATATATATATATATATATATATTAAATTATTAATCATTAAACCTTACATTTGTTATAATAAACCAAAATAATTACTAAACACGATATAAGTTGAATGGTCATATACTTATATTATTTACTGCTCATGTTCAGAGTGGCACGATACGTGAAGGTCTAAGCCTTATGGACCCGACAAATTTACTAGAATATCGACATGCATGGACCCTTTTTATTTTGACTTTTTAAGTGTATCGAAAAAAAAAAAATTTGTTGGATTCAATGGCCGGCTTGGCTCATAAGGTGGCACTTTACTACACATGTTGGTCTGGTCCAATTTGATAGAAAAGTGCGGACCGATTGGATCATCTTAAAAGTCAATTGGGCCAATTCACAATTTAGACGTAATTTTTTATAAATAGATAATGACGAGATCTTTGCAATAAAATTAGCTTGTTGAGACGAACACACTTGTACACTAGCAATGTGCAAATTGTGTGGACAAATGTAAGAGTCAAAAAGCTACAAACAGAGTTTCATATGGCGAGAGTGGACCAGTTAGTTTAATGATTCCCAACCAAAATTCACAAAATGAAAAAGAAAAAAAGAAAAGTAATTAATAAATATAATTAATATAGAATAAAGCATGAGAATTCATGTCCTTGTACTATCTTATAATATTTGTTCATGTCTTGCACAGTTTCACTACCATCCTTGGTATATAAAACTCCACACCCTCTCTGTTGCCCATCTTCATAAAAACCACCACCCCCCTCTCCACCGCCGGCGCCACCACTCTTTCTAAAATGGGTGGTTTTAGCTTCAAAAACTTCACATTATTACTTATTGTTGTTGTTCTTGTTTGGTGGTCGAATATTGAAACTTCCAATGCAAGAAGAGTTGGCAAGCATTGGAGGCAAAGACGAAGCGATTTCACTTCTCTTTCAAAGAAGAAAGGGAAGAATCACGGCGGCAATCACCACAATCGTGGTGGCAAGTCAAAACAGAAAACTCATCCACCATCACCACCACTATCGCCGCCACCGGCTCCGCGAACAGAGCCGCCGAAGAAAGGTGGAGAGATTGCAGCTCCAGCATCTTCTATTGTCTTCAATGTGTTAGATTTTGGAGCCAAGGGAGATGGAAGAACAGATGACACTAAGGTAATCGATTAATTTAATCAAAATAATAGCCTTTCATATCTTGAAATAGTCAATTAATTAGAGTACAACTTTTCCCTGTGGTGCCCTGCATTTCAAGTTTCACTAGAAAATTTCAGAATTGAGCCATAAGTTGAAGGGCATTTATTCGAAACATTGTGCACTCTTTTTAGCAATTTCCACAAAGTCGACCTGAGAACTGTTAAGCTTTGGGGTTCCATTTTAAAAGGTTAACCTTATTAAGAGGAGTAGCACAATGTCTTATAAATTGACCTATGTTTACATCTTTAATCGATATGGAATTATATTACTTAACCTGCCCCGCAAGTTGGTGGCTCGTTTGAACAGACCAATCTTGAAATCCATATGCTCATATTTTTTAGTTTTACAAGGATTGAATCGTTCGTTGAAACTTAATGGGCTCTGATACCATGTTAAGCCTTGGAGTTCCATATTAAAAAGTCAACCTTATTAAGAAGAGTAGCTCAATGCCTTATAAATTGGCCTATGTTTACATCTTTAATCAATATGAGATTATATCCCTTAACAAGAACCATCTTATTAAAAAACTTTTAAGTTGTTAAGCTGATCAAATTTGTACTCGACACCTTGACGTTTTTACTAACAAGTAGTAACGGGACTTAGACGTATAATGTATTTGTGTTGACCCATGACAACGACAAAAATTCATAGTACTACTTGTCCCAGCTTGTACAAGATTTTAAACAAAGTACCCAAAAAAAAATTATGTGCATTTAGTGAATTAGATTGGACAATATTTTCGGTATAATGTCTAAATATTGTTAATTTGAGTTTACTAAATTCATATTGTGATGACAAAAAGTGGGTAACCGTGACATATTTCCAGCTATAATTACATTTGGAGAAAATAATAATAGAAAATAATAATTAAATATTGTAAAAATTTTGATCAAAAAAGCTGGGTCTACATGCCATTTGAACTGGGCCTCTAATAATCGCCCCCCCCCCCCCCCCCCCCCCCCCCCGGCCCCAAAAAAAAAAAACCTATATTGGGGTCTGTAAAGGCCCTGTTCAAATGGGCATGTACACCCAGCAGATTCCAATTTTGATTCCGTGGGGGAAGAGTTGCATTATTGTGGGGACAAATAAAACTGCCAAAGGAAGGGACAACTAAATCAAGGAGGGTCCACTAAAATGATTTTTATTATGATAGTTTATTCTTAAATTCAACAATAATTGAAAACTGTTCTGCACAAGCTAACTGTTTAATGTTGAAACTTAGAATTAACTATGTTCCCACTCGAGAAAATTAAGATTCAGTTAAACTTTTAAGATTGTCTTAATATTTTTACTATAATTTTGTGTGCCTTATTCATTATATAATTTCATTTTTATTCATTATATAAAGATTAGATTAGAGCTTAATTCAAGATTCAATTTCTGCCCCCGAATTCAGGCATTCCAAGCTGCTTGGGCTGCTGCTTGTAAGGTGGAGGCATCAACGGTTAACGTACCATCAGAATATGTATTCTTGGTGGGACCCATTTCATTTTCTGGTCCATATTGTCAGCATAACATTGTTTTCCAGGTAATTATAATTGCAAAAATATATGTATATTTATCCCATTAAAATTACAAAAATTGTTTTCCTACTCACAGTGAACAGATAAAACTATCCACTTGCTAATGTGGTAGGAAAACCTTGCTTACGGTTCTCTCCAAATGTGAGAACCGTAAGTAAGATTCTGTCTAAAGTGGACAAGATAAGACTTTGCACCATGGGCATGAGAACATGAGTGTAAAATCACGACCATTTCTAACATCGTACTTTGAGATTTTCACTTCGTTTGATTCGTTTAAATTTAGTCATGTTTTCATGTTCTGGCCGAACATTAAAGGGTGGTACTTAATCTCGTGCAGTTAGATGGTACGATTATTGCTCCAACAAACTCGAAAGAATGGGGTTCGGGGCTTCTACAATGGCTCGATTTCACAAAACTTGTAGGACTTACAATCCAAGGAAGTGGTATTATAGATGGAAATGGTGCAGTTTGGTGGCAAGATTCCTCTTATGATGATCCTATAGATGATGAATCAAAATTAATTGTACCCTTGAATAGTACTTGGCCGCAAAATCATCCAATTCCTGTACTAATTTCTCCTTTCATTCTCATAACCTTTTTCACATATTTATAGATTATACATGATCTGATCTTCTTGTATGTTTTGTAAAATTCTTGTGGCAGTTGAGAGGCTCGCTTGGTGGAAAAATGCCGAGAATCAAACCGACGGTATGGACCAATTTTAGCATTCATTACATGTACTTGTCAATCATGTATTAAAAACTCGATTTTATAAAAAAGTAATAAAGTATTTATTGTATTCTTAATCGACTCAGGCATTGAGGTTCTATGGGAGTTTCAACGTTACAGTCACCGGCATTACAATTCAAAACAGCCCTCAATGTCACCTCAAGTTCGATAATTGCATTGGAGTTTCGGTGTACAATTTCCGTGTCTCATCTCCGGGTGATAGCCCAAACACTGACGGAATTCACTTGCAAAACTCAAAAGATGTTCTCATTCGAAGTTCTAATCTTGCTTGTGGTAAATACTTATATTCTCTTATTTATCCTTTCATCCATTTCGTGTTCGAGTGTGCACAATATAATCATACACTACAGCTATCACATCATACAAATTGACATTTGAGACAATTTTGGGATCTATTCTGCTAAAAATCTTATCCTAGGGGCCCTATATTAACCACATCCTAATATCAAGCCATTGAAATTTTGGGAAAATGTCACTCACGCATGTGCTCACAATCTTGGGGGCCCTATAACACACAGTTAAATCCAATGGCCTAAATTGAAAACAGAATTCTGAACATTCAAACCCCACAAAATAGAGACAAATATTTTGTCCCATAATTAAATTTTTTTTTTTTTTTTTTCTATTTTGTCCCCTCAGTCAATTATTCTCAAAGTTACGTATTTATGGGAAATTTTACTTAAAACTTATTGACAATTGAAATGTTATGTGCAGGGGATGACTGTGTATCTATACAAACTGGATGCACAAATGTGTACATACACAATATTAACTGTGGACCAGGACATGGAATCAGCATTGGAGGCCTAGGAAAAGATAACACCAAAGCTTGTGTTTCAAATATTACCATACGTGACATTGTTATGCATAACACGATGACCGGTGTCCGAATAAAAACTTGGCAGGTACATGTCTTTCGCATCTCTATAAACATGTTGAAATGACTATTTCTTCTAAAACATTGAGCTATTCTTGCAGGGCGGATCAGGATCAGTGCAAGGAGTACTCTTTTCAAACATCCAAGTTTCTGAAGTTCAACTACCGATCGTAATTGACCAATACTATTGCGATAAAAGAGAATGCACCAACCAAACTGCAGCCGTGGCATTATCGGGGATCAACTACGAAAGTATAAAGGGAACGTATACCGTAAAACCCCTTCACTTTGCTTGCAGTGACAGCATGCCATGTACAGATATCACTCTCACAAACATAAAACTGCAGCCATTGCAAGAACGCTACCATATGTATGATCCATATTGTTGGCAGACATTTGGAGAGCTCTACACTCCTACAGTTCCTCCCATACAGTGTTTACAAATTGGAAAGCCGTCCAGCAATAAGATTCAAGGAGACAGCGATGTTTGTTAAGTACAGTCGGTGCATGTTTGGTAGTAGGTAGTGTAAGATTGTACTGATACAATGTAGTCCAATTTAACCTCCTTACTCAACATGCAATCAAGGTATATTTTGGTGTATTTATTTGTGTGGTCGGCGTATATGATTTACCAGCTGACCCCTTTTCACACCATTAGCTAGTGGAAATATGAGTGATTTTTACTAGTTTTAGATTGTACAAATAATTATTATGATTATTATTCACTATGGTAACATGAAATTTGTTTGTGTGAGAGTATAAAATCTTTGCATCGTTAGCAGCCAAGTCCCGTGAGTTTAGCCATGAATGTTTCTTCTGTCTTTGAAGTGGCAAGCTGACACAGTCGAGTTTATTATTAAAGGATCAGCACGAGTAGCATCGATTTTTTTGAATGTTGACATGTTTACTGTTAACATATTGTATCTTTTTGTAATCATCATTCCCTTATTTTCTGGAACAAGTTGGTAGTGTATTTTTGAAGTTATAGACCATATGTGGTATGGTGTAAAAACCATCATTGTGTAATGTCTTGTAATAGGTAAAGTATGGTAGATATCTTGTACTTTTAAATTACTTTGTAATGTCTATTTATATCAATGAAGAAGGCAGGAAGATTGCTCTCCTTTTTCCAGTTTCTTTTTTCGTTTTTTGCTCTTACCGGAATGTTCAACAAATACCGGTAAGTTCTGTTCTAAACCGGTAAATTAACAAGTTCTAAACTATATATGGTATGCAAATCTAATATCCGGTAAGTACACTAAGCCTATATCCGATAAGCCAATCAATACCGGTAAGTTTAAGAAATGATATCCGGTATACCAAGATCGAATCCGGTAAGCTCATTTCCGGTATTCTCTTTGAGCCAATAATCTTTCATGGTATCAAAGCTAACCAGTTCTTAGAAAGGGACCGCAAGAAGAAGAACTGAAGAAAACACAAAGGGGAAACATCAGTAAGCAAGAGTGAGTTGAAAAGATGGCATCAACAGGCTTCTCAGTACCTCTACCCTTAGCCTTCAATGGTGAAAATTATAACTTCTGGGCTGTAAAGATGAAGGTCTATCTCAATGCCTATGACCTTTGGGAGATAACGGAGACAAGTATTGAACCTCCACCGTTAAGAGTAAACCCCATAGTTGCACAAATCAAACATAGTGAAGATGTTGCTAAGAAATTCAAGGCTCTCTCTTGCATACAGTCTACTATCTCAGATGCTATTTTCACAAGGATAATGATTTGTGAAAAGGAAAAAGAAGCCTGGAATAAACTCAAGGAAGAATTCTAAGGAAATGAGAGAACAAGATAGATGCAAGTGCTAAATCTGATAAAAGAGTTTGAGAACTTGAAAATGAAGGAAACTGAGGTGGTGAAAGACTTTGCAGACAGGTTGATGAAGGTTGTAAATTAGATTAGACTGTTGGGAGACGATTTGCCAAACAAAATAGTGGTGGAAAAGGTTCTGATCAGTCTACCAGAGAAGTTTGAAGCCAAGATATCATCTCTTGAAGATTCAAGAGATCTGTCAACAATCACCTTGGTTGAACTGGTTAATAATGCCCTACAAGCAACCGAACAAAGAAGGTTGATGAGAAATGAGGAACAAAAAGAAGGAGCCATATTTGTTAAAAGAAAGTACAAAGCTCAAACAAACTTTGGTGCTAAGAAACTTTTTGCAAAAAAAGAAAGAGGCTAAAGACAGCAGCATGTCAGGAAACAAAGAAGATAAGTTTGCACCTTGTCCTCATTGTAAAAGGAAGGGCCATTAACCTAAATGTATTTGGGAGTGTTTGCTACACTCACATTCCTGATGTAAAGAGGGATAAACTCAGTGACAAAGTAGAAGTTGGAATACTTGTTGGCTATTGTAACAATGTCAAATGTTATAGAGTGTTCAATCCTCAGTTGAGAAAAATCATCACAAGTGGGATATTAAGGTAGATGAAAGTGTCACATAGAATTGGGATGCTAACTCACAGTGAAAAAGAAAACCAGTAATGTGATTTCACAAAATACCGATGAAGAAAGTGATGAGGGTGAAATGGAACATGATGATAATGATGATGCAGAATTAGTTGATGGTAGGGTGAAAATGAGGCATCTAGCAGATGTCTATGCTAGATGTAATGCTGCAATTGTGGGACCTACAAACTTTGTTGAAATTTCAAAATCAAATTAGTAGATGGCTACAATGGAGGAAGAAATCCTGATAATAGAAAAGAATGACACCTAGAATTGGCTGATAGACCTCAGAGTAAGCAAGTAATTGGGGTTAAGTGGGTGTACAAAATGAAACTGAGCCTTGATGGATCAGTTAACAAGCTGAAAGCAAGGTTGGTTGTCAAGGGATATGCACAACAATATAGAGTAGATTTCACTGATACATTTGCCCCAGTTGCAAGGTATGAAACAATACGTTGCTAATAGTAATGACAGCTCAAAAAGGATGGAAAGTCTTTCAGTTAGATATAAAATCAGCATTTCTAAATGGTTATTTAAATGAAGAAATTTTCATTGAACAGCCTGAAGGTTTTGTAACTGATGGAATAGATGAAAAAATTTTATCTTTTAAAGAAAGCATTGTATGGATTAAAGCAAGCTCCAAGAGGTTGGTACAGTAGGATTGATGAGCATCTAATTTGTCTTGGCTTTGCTAAAAGTGTAAATGAACAGACTCTTTATGTGATGAAGAGAAAAAGGACCTGGTAATCATAACATTATATGTAGATGATTTATTGATTACAGGTAGCAATCTTGCACTAATCGAAGGTGTTATGGCTGATTTGAAGAGAGCTTTTGAAATGACAGATTTGGGAGAAATGCAATACTTTCTGGGAATGGAGATTAATCAATCAAATCAAGGGATTTTTATATGCCAGAAGAAGTATGCTAAGGAAATCCTAAAGAAGTTTAGTATGGAGAATTGTAAACCGGTAGCAACTCCTTTGATTCAGAATGCAAGTCTAGTAAAGAATGATGATGCCAAGGTATATAGAAGCATTGTTGGAAGCCTGCTCTACCTCACAGCAACTAGACCTGACTTGACTTATGCTGCAAATATCCTTTCCAGATTCAAGAGAAGAGCCTAGTGAATTGTATTTTCAGGCAGCTAAAAGAGTCTTGAGATATATTAAAGGAATAGAGGACTTTGGAATCTGGTTTAGAAGGTCAGACGACTGGAAGTTAACTGGTTATACAGACAATGATTGGGCTGGAAGTCCAGATGATATGAAGAGCACATCAGGATATATATTCTATGTTGGATCTAGCATTATTTGCTGGAATTCATAAAAGCAAAAAATAGTAGCTCAGTCAACTGCAGAAGCTGAATGCATTGCTGCATCAGAAGCCACCAACCAAGCTGTTTGGTTAAGGAAAGTAATGGAAGACTTAAAGTATAAATCAGATAAAGCTACCATCATATTTTGTGACAATCAAAGTGCAACAGCTATGGTTAGGAATCCAGTGTTCCATGGTTGAACTAAGCATATTAAGATTAAATATCATGCAATCAGGGAGGCACAAGAAAGAAAGGAAATTGAATTGATACATTGCAAATCAGATGAACAACTAGTTAATATCCTGACTAAGTCATTGGGGAAAGGAAAGTTTGAAACACTAAGAGATATTCTTGGTGTTTCCAGCAAAAATGTCACGGAGGAATGTTGAATGTTGACATTTTTACTATTAACATATTGTATCTTTTTGTAATCATCATTCCCTTATTTTCTGGAACAAGTTGGTAGTGTATTTTTGAAGTTATAGACCATATGAGGTATGGTGTAAAAGCTATCATTGTGTAATGTCTTGTAATAAGTGAAGTATGGTAGATATTTTGTACTTTTAAATTACTTTGTAATGTCTATTTATATCAATGAAGAAGGCAGGAAGATTGCTCTCATTTTTCCAGTTTCTTTTCTCGTTTTTTGTTCTTACCGGAATGCTCAGCAAATACCGGTAAGTTTTGTTCTAAATCGGTAAGTTAACAAGCTCTAAGCTATATATGGTATGCTAATCTAATTTCCGGTAAGTACACTAAGCCTATATCCGATAAGCCAATCAATACCGGTAAGTTTAAGAAATAATATCCGGTATGCCAAGATCGAATCAGGTAAGCTCATTTCTAGTATTCTCTTTGAGCCAATAATCTTTCAGGTTTGTTTACATCCAAACTTCTTAAACTTGTAGATTTAGAAATATAGTTCTAGCCTAACTTGAATTGTTTTCCAAATTCATGGATCAAATTGTTCATAGACCCACCAATATTTTTGACTGATTTGGTCCAATCCACTGTTTTTATTTATTTGTATGATTTAAAATAAATAAAAATTGAAAGAAAAACATAAATACTTTCATTGTTAATGTTATTCTTTTCTTTTATGAAAAAATTCATTTAGAGATGAATATAGGCACCTCATCCATTTTAAATTGGGGAATTTTGATTTTTTTTCCCTAGCTTAGTATATTATTCATTGATGTGCTTGCAAATTATACTATTCTGTAAATTTGTAAAATAATAATAATAAGTTAGTAGTAGTAGTTATGAATTCTACCAAATGTATAGATCTGACCTGCATAATTATAATTTAAATTTGAATTTGCTATTTGCACAAAGGAGGTTGATAATCTCGGTTGACAATACCCTCACATGGGGAGGGACCCACGATTTTTTTATTCATCGTGGGTCCCCTCGATTGTTTAAAATTTACCAAATGAACAAAGTTAATACCTATTTTACCAAAAGCAAGGTCAAAAGAATTGCTCTAGCTACTACAGTTTATCACATATGGATGGTGCGTAATAGGAGAATTTTTGAGAACCTTAGACCACAAGTTGATTGTATTGTAAGACAGATTAAAACGTACGTATACAAAGTCAGGTTTTCTTTGTATCCGCATGTTTAAATCCACTTTGAGACTTTAGCATTGTGTCCGCAACTATTATCATTTGTACATCTTTCATTTTGTTTGTTCGAAGTAGTTGTAATTTTCACTTGAATGTTGTTTGTCCGAATATATCCGGTGTACTTGTATATGATTTTTTTATCAATATAATTACATATTTACGGATAAAAAAAATTAAGGACTATAAGAAACACTTATAAATTTATTTAATCAACGGAAAGAATAACGAGAGAGAGAGAGAGAGAGAGAATTAGATTACTTTAGTCGTTCTTTAATAAATCAACCAAGTTGGATTGATCCTCATAAATAGTCCTATTGTATAATCAAACCTGAAACGCCTCATATGTTATATTAGACCAATCAGAACCAATGAACTAGTGAGAACTGAACTAAGTCAATTTAGTTCTAGTCATTTTTCTAACTCATTTGATCGCCCATAGGTTAATGGTCTTAGGTTAGGGATGACAAAAAAACCTAATCTACATGAACCTCGTGGGTCTCAATTCGTACGTGGTGAGTATTCCTCACCCCTTTAGGTTGGCAGTTGGCGTCGGTGAAAGGTTTTTTAGAAGGTGCCCCCACCTCGTCTCGTTTAATATTATTTTAAAAGATTAAATTTCAAAGTAAAATTTTAAAATTACAAAATTTAAAAATTTAACTTACCTACCGTGGCCCAATAACCCCACATTTTCTTTAAAATACAATCCCTACAATTTGCCTCTTATGTCTCTTCTGACAAATATAAATATATATATATATATATATATATATATGAATTTTGCTACTTGTACAATATTTTTTGACAATATTGGTTGACAATCATCTCACATGAAGTGGATCCATAATTTTTTTATTTATCGTGGACCCTCCTCTCATGTGAGTGATTGTCAACCAATGTTATACTTGTAGCATGATTGTATATATATACACACAAAATATTAAACGAAGCAAATGGGTGTCCCGTCCTACCTTGAATCCGAATTCGCCCCTTTCCATTCTGCCTCATCTTAAGCAAGGTACGAGGTGAAAAATCTTGGGACAAGGCATGGAAGAGTAGCCCCATCCTGACCCGATAAAATGAGAAGGTGAAGTGTCAAAAGGTCGAATCGAGTCATTTTGAAAGTAACAAGTAATTAGTTAATTAAATAAATTTAATAACATCAAATTTGTGGAAATAAAACTTTGTTTAAATCATAAAAAGAAAATGACAACGATGGTATATTACAATCAGTCATACAACTTAAAATGAAATACCGATTTACCCTTATCATCTAAAGTATACTCATTGGATTGAATGCCCTTAATTCCAATCTTGAAGCAGCCGCCCTATCTAGAGTTCGTCTAGGAGAAATTTTTCAATATGAAAAAAATATATTTTTTGAAAAATGTGATTAAAAAAAAGTTATTGGAATATGAATTTATTTATTTATTTAAATGTGATTGAAAAATGAGTCTTGCAATTTGCATCCACAATGATCTCTTTAAGCATACTTATACTTATCACTAAATAAGAAATCGTCAAATCACATAAAAAAACGAATAGAACATTGCTTTCTCGAAATTGTTGATTTGGGTCCACGTAGATTGTTAACGTTTTGACTTTAAACCGAACCAAATCGTTTCAAAGTTTTGTTTAAGTTTTAATTTTTGCAAATTGTTTCAAAATGTCAAACCGTTAAAAAAATTAATTTAAATTTTATCCAATCCAATTAAAACTAAGCACCTTCCAATGAAAATGACACATAAATATTAGACCCAACCTGATTAAAGTCAATACTAGTTAATTACCTATTGTAATTAATTAAATCATACCCAATTACCCATTGATCATCACAACTAAGAATATAAAATTCTCAAATTAGCTGAAGTGCTGAATGAGTACTACCATCACAATTAAATAGATATTTAAATCTAGATTACAATTCAAGCTCAAATCATTTATTTTACTGTCTACAAATAATCTTCTCGAATTTCCACTCAATTTTTAAGTCGGTTTACAATTTTTTTTTTTTTTTTTTTTACTATATTTTATTGGTAGTTTGTTATTTTATTCTGATTTGTACTATGCTCCATTAAATTTTTAGTTGAACAATGTTTTCAGGTCATTCAGTGTATACTTATTTTTTTAGCTTAGTTGCTAGATTTTATTTTTAATTGTCGTGGTTTCATTCTCATTTATGTAGGGCTCTTTTAAATCATTATGAATACATTCTCTACTAGTGATCAGATTTTTTATTCCTTTACGACTTCGTTGAGTACATATATGGTTGAATTAATAGTGATTTACGTGAATTATTCAAGGAACCTATAATGATTCATCAATATTTGGGTAAAGTAGAATCATTGGACGATTCAGTAAATGTTTGATCTTTCTATTATTTTTTATTAAACCATTTAATTATAATTATTTTTTTTATTTACTATATAGTTATTCTTGTGTAGAGAATAAATCATGTATTATAATTGAAGATGATGCATCAATTAGTATAGACTAAGAGGTTAGACTACATTGTTTATATCATATTGTTGCATTATAATGATTAGAAGTATATAACTTTGGTTTTTAATATTTGTATTGATACTAATACAATATAATATTTTAAACTAATATTTATGGAAAGACCTATAAGCAAGCCATTAAAGCGTAATTCGTAAACATTTCAACTGTGGAACTTGTTGAATATTATGGAACTTAAACTTTATAAAACATTATAAATTTTCAAGATCTTCATGTTAAATCATCAAGAAAATTAATTAATGCAGAACATGTCTTGATCAATGACTTTATATATTGAATCTTTAATCTTGAAGATCAACTTTCAATCTCCTCTTAATTGGATTCTTGCTTTTTAATCTTGATCGCCTTGTTCTTCAATTAATTGCTTCAATCTTCAATTCTTCATCTTGATTCTTGATTGTAGTTCTTAATTCTTGATTATGAGTTTTAAATCTTCCTCTTCAAAAGTTTGGTATGCTTACTATATCCTGGCCAAATAGGTCTCATGATTTCTTCCAAGAGTTTAAAGAAATTTGAAGCATATTGATTTCGAACATATTCCACAGGAGTACACTATTCTTGATAGACAAATTTGTTAAACATTTTAGGGCTCATTGTATCCATTACCATATTTTGATGGGTATAGTTCATTGTAACTTGTGCAATTGAAGATTCACCAACATCTGGTGTATGATTAACGAGTGATTCATCGCATGTTATCAATTGTGTATAACCACTTCTAAATCCATTTTTGTAAAGATGAAATTTCACAGCATCTCCTTCTAGAAAACATCCTATTGTCACATTTAGAACATGGACACTTAATTTTATCTTCAATTCTTGGTTGTGAAAAGGCAAATTCAATAAACTCTTCAACTCCCTTAATAAATATATCAGCAAGAAAACCATTACAGACTCATTCAAATATCCAACTACGTTCAACCTCCATATTGTTCAACAATGTTACATCTATATTTACATAAAAAGAAAACATGAAATCTTCTCATTTGTAGTACCTATGTAACTCCACACTACAATAAAGAAACGAAAAGACCATATGTACAGATGAAAAATGTACATAATGTGTACAGATACTCACAATGGATATGGGTCTCACATAAATTAAGTATTGTAAAAAAAAACGGGGCCCCACCAACTGTGTCTAATCTGTAAATATTCTGTGAAGAAATTTTCTATAAGCCTAGCATAATTCATAAAGAAAATATGTGACCAAAGTAATTAAATTGTTTAGATGCTTAAGTATAGTTATGTACTATAATGAAATTGCATATTACAGGGAAAATATAAATATAAAAGAATTAATAATCAAGAAATGTATATACCTACAGTTAAATATTAAAAGCAAAATAATAATAATAATAATAATAATAATGTAGAAAAATTACTGACAAATTATAAAGCATTGTTAAGATACTACATCGTATGGAAGTAAATCTTGAAATCAAGAACCTTATCTCTTAAAAAAAAAAAGGAATTTAACATAAATAATTATAAATCACTCACCATGTCACCTTGAAAGGGAAATGCAAAAATAAATAAATAAAAAATATCCGAGTATGATTCAAACTTGTACCAAAATCTATACGAATTCCAAACTTGATATTTCAAATATTCTTTGTAGAACTACAAAATACATGTACAATTAGGTGCGAGGTCGAGTTTTGGGGGAAAGAAGAAAAGTAGCTATGGTGTGAGGTCGAGTTTTGGAGGGAAGGAAGAAAAGTAGCTTTAAATTGGAATTTTATTTTTAAGCTCAAAACTATTACAAATGGGGCGAGGCGGGACCAGTCAAATATTACGGACGAAATCATCAATGAAAATATTTGTCGATATATTTTAAGTATTTTTTAGTTTTTTAATTCAAATTTACCTACGGAAAAGTCCACCAGTAAATATTTTATAATATTTATTTATTGTTATTCAAAGTTTGCCAATGGAATACCTAAGAAGAATCACTGACAACTAGTATATGTTATTGTTTCCGTCGGTTAACCTTATCATTTTTATTTAAAATAATTAAATTCATATATTGTCGGAAAATCCGTATGGTAATCCATCGAGCTAATTAAATATTCAATAACTAACATTTGACATCGGTTACTACTTACTCGTCCAAAAATAAAAAGTTATTGATTACTCACTCACTTTTAGACAAAATTACTTATCCATCACCCATTTAAAATTCATTCGTCCACATAGAAAAAAAAATCCATATGACGAACAGAAATCATATGTGGACGTAATGATGTTCAATTTTTTACGGCTTGGACCAAAATTCAATTAGTTATTCTCTCAAAATGAAACCCAAATCAATTTCCTTTCAAAGCAGAAACCTACTAAGATTAAAATAGAATGCCCAGCCCCCCCGGCCACCGCGACCACTACGAACCCACAACCAATCCCACTGGTTCTTAAAAATATGGATTCATAATTTTGATTAATTACTCTTCAGGTGTGAGGGCAATAGTTTCTACAGAACAAAATGATAACTATATTGCAAGAGTAATTATTTATCTGTTAATGAGCAGTCTTCAAATGCCTTGTAAATAATCTATTCGGTTAGACTAATACTCTTTCATTTGTGGGTATTGTAGAGTGGTCATATGGATTTGGGGTTATCTCAAAATGGAGTTCAATATGCAACCGTTTCCTGACTTGGGATTTAGAGTGGGTTGGAAATGCTTTGAGTCTGATGTGAGGAAAATTGAATGATATCATGAAGAGGAAATCGATTTGGGTCTGATTTTGGGAGAATTGAATCTCGTTTTGGGAAAATCACTGTTGGAAATTTGGAAGAAAAAAATTATTTTGATTAATTGAATTTTGGTCCAAGCTATCAAAAATTTAACACCATTACGTCCACGTATTATTTTCGTCTGCCACATGAATTTTTTGGTCCGCATGGACGGATGGATTTTTAATGGGTGATGGATTAGTAACTTTGTCTAACGGTGGGTGAACAATCGATAAATTTTTAATTTTGGGTGAGTAAGTAGTAATCAAAATCAAATGTTAGTGATTGACTATTTAATTAACTCGTAATCCGTTGCCATTAGCGACGAAAATGGACCATGGGTAATTTTCCAATGCCTAAACTGCAATTTTAGTAGTGCCATTGAGTCATATTTTGGTGTATTTATTTGGGTGGTTGACATGTATGATTTAGCAGTTGACCCCCCTCCTTTTCATACCATTAGCTAGTGGAAATAGAGCCCTACTTTGCTAATAGGGTTTTTTTTTTTTTTTTGTCCTGGATCAAACTCAGGACCCCCGTGACAGGCTTCCCTCCAATCAAGGGGGTCCCGAGTTTGACCCGGGACAAAAAAAAAAACCCTGTTTGAGCAGGGTTTTCATGGAAATATGAGTAATTTTTATTTGTTTTAGATTGTAACAAATACTTATTATGATTATTATTCACTATGGTAACGTGTGAGAGCATGAAATCTTTGCATTGTTAGTAGCCACTAGCCAAGTCCCAAGAGTGTAGTGATGAATGTTCGTCCTGACCTTGATTTGAAGCTGTTGATGAAATTAAGCAAGAAATTAAAGAATATATCAACAAATATTTTTGGATCAACTAAATAAATTATGTTTCGTCTGTCAACAATGAAAACACGTCTACCAAATGCTCACCAAAGTATTAGGCAAAAGATCCAGCTATTAGAATTTGGTTAGGCTGCTTCTTTAAAGAATCGGGACTGGACGCACCAAATTAGATGTACACAGGGGCAGATCCAGCACTTGACGATTTTGGTTGCGTGTGTTGGATCCGCCGGGAAGAAATTTTTTTGTTGACAATTGATAAAATATTTAAATTATATATCTGATAATTCATTTTACTTAAAAAACATTTTTGATAGCTCAGTTTGTTAAAGCTTCCACTATCAAATTGGATGTCTTGGGTTCAAAACTCTTCAATGGCAATTTGTGGTATAATTTTTGTATTTCAACAATTTTTACCATAACTAACGCAAGGAAGTAGATTCGAACCTGTGATCCTTCCTTGTACATATTGAAAACTTGATCATCATGTCACTCATTGATCTTTGACACTCAACGTAACAAAATAATATATGTTCAATTTTTACCCGTTTTAATGCTTGTAGAAAGATTTTAACCTTTGCTTTGTCCCTCTTCTGGATTTTTTTTTCTGATCAATTGATTTGAGAATTTAATCAATTAATGATGGATGAATTTGTAGAAAAACTGGCTTTAGTGTCATAAGGAGTCTTTCAACAAAACTTATTTAATTGATAGAAGTTTCCACTTTGATTCACAAAAAATTGATTGCGAAAAAGTGGGATCACACAAGCACATAAAATTGATATAATCACATCGTCTAAACTTGCAAGTATATGTACAATATTAGATAGCGAAAGAAGTAATATGTAGTTTAGAAGTAAAATTTGTGTATGTCCTATAATTAATCTTATCAATATAAAATGTTTTGAATGTAGTGATGAATTTTGATATTGTTCTCGTGTATAAAACAATAAAAAAAAATTAAATTCTATTTTAAGAAATTTAAAATTATTTACATAAAGTTTGACCAATTTATTCGGTCCTGTTTAACAATCATTATCCAAAAACTCTAATTTTCAACCACATTATATATGTTCAGTTTGAACAAAATAATTGTTATATTTAAATTTTAGGCCTTGTTTGATATATGTTCAATTTTTTTAAAATACATTTTTTTTCCTCTTCTTTTCAACCACACATTTTTCAATAAAATAATATTACACGCAAATTCAAAATTTTACCTTAGTTTTAATCACACAATCTCCATCAAATCACTATTTAAAATGCATTTTTTTGAGGCAAAAAAAGAGCATCAAATGGACTCTTAATAATTTATTGCGGCTGACGATCAACGGTCAATGACCACCCTTACTGACTCAGTTGCTTGGATTTGCCCCTAGATGTACACCATATTTGCTTGAAAAATTCAAGCAGATAATTTTGCACAAGATTTTGATTACACTTGCATTTGAGTTTTCCTTTATTTCATTGAATTGTCTTCCAAATTTATGGATCAAATTGTTCGTATGACCACCCACCAACATTTCAGACCAACTTGGTCCAATCCATCGTTTTTGTTTATTTGTATGATTTAAAATAAATAAAAATTGAAAGAAAAAGATAAATATTTTCATTGTTAATGTTTTTCTTTTTTTTCTGAAAAAAAAAATCGTTTAGAGATGAATATGAGTTTTTTTAGGCTCCTTATCCATTCTAAATTGGGGAATTTGGATTTTTCCCTAGCTTAGTAATAAAAATAGAAAAAGCAATTTACATATACATCACTATAACTATATCTACCATGGTTAGGAAGTTTGGATTAAAGTTTAAGTAATCATAAATTGTGTGATGTGAACACATGTAGTAATAACCCAAAATAGATTGAATTGAACTCAAGGAAGTCAAGAAATCAAAGTTTTGAATTTGACCCAAAACTATTAAATCAAATAACCAACACAATCACCAACAATATGTTAACCCCGTGATCACAAAATTCAAGAATCTCACAGGATTATTACAATGCCACAAGAAATAACTCTTGATAAGTTCGTGAATTGGTTCAATGAACAACAATGAATTGAAAGTAAAATTTGCTCACAAATAATATCGCTCTTATTGAATGAATGAATGTCATTTACAATGAAATAATAAGTTCTATTTATAAGGAACCCATAAAACCCTAGTTGAAACAAAATTAAAGTCTAAAATATTACAAAAGTCACCAAAAATTAGAGTTTTAACTAAAATAAAAGATCTCGCGAAATTTGAAAAAATTCGCGAACGAAGTTGAACTATGTAGCCACATAGTGTATTTTTATGCGGTCGCATAGACTATGGAAATTCCAGCCTATTAGCCTTGGTATTGACCGCATGCCTCTGGCAACTATGCAGTCGCATAGTTGAAGTTTTCCTTGCCTCTGGGCGTCGCTTGAACTAAGTTGATCCATCATGATTCCTCTTTCGAGCCCAATATGAAACTTGCTCATTTACTCATCATAATCAATGTTTCATCCATTGTGGCTTAAGAAAAGTAGTCTCATTACTTCCTTGATCCTCTTTGCTCATGACCAAGTTATTGATCCTACTTCAACGATCAACAAATTCTTGCCTGGACTTTTCTTCGTTCTTTGGATCATATCATTCCACTTTCTCTTCGAAAGGATTTGACCTCAAATTCGTACCTGCATCAAAGAGAGAAAGATCAGACACATTAAAAGTAACTGAAACATTATACTCAATAGGAAGATCTAATTTGTAAGTATTATCATTAATCCTTTCAAGAACTTGAACTGGATCATCTCCCCGTGGTTGCAACTTTGATTTCCTTTGTTTAGGAAAATGTTCATTTCTCAAGTGTACCCAAAATCAATCACTGGGTTCAAACGTAACACTCTTTCGGTCTTTATTTGCTTGTGACGTATAGTGCTTATTTTTATTTTTTTCAATTTGCATTTTTACCTTTTCATGGAGTGATTTCACCAAGTTGGCATATTTCTTCCCATCTAAACTATATCGTTCATTAACATGTAAATGAATTAAATCCAAAGGTGTTAGTGAATTAAAATCATATACAATTTCATAAGGTGAACAAGAAGCAGTCAAATGTGTGACCTTATTATATGCAAACTCAATGAATGGTAAGCTCTTCCCAACTCTTCAGATTCTTATTAACTATATTGCGTAACAATTATGTCATAATCATATTAACTACTTCAGTTTGTCCATAGATTTGTGGGTGGCAAGTTGTAGAAAATAATAACTTTGTGCCTAACTTATTCCATAAAACCCGTCAAAAGTGACTAAGAAGTTTAACATCTCTATCCAATACTATGCTCCTAGAAATTCCATGTAAACACATTACTTCCTTAAAGAACAGATCCACAATATTGGTAGTATCATCAGTTTTATGACATAGAATGAGGTGTGTCATTTTTACTAAATCTATTTACTACCACAAATATGGAATCTCTTCATTTCTTAGTCCTAGGTAAACCCAATACAAAGTCCATAGAAATATCAACACAAGATTCACTAGGAACAGGTAAATGTGTATATAGTCCTTAAGGTAAAAACCTTATACTTAACATTTTTGCAAGTGATGCATCTACTACAAACCAGTTCAACAGCAATTTCCATCTTAGACCAATAAAAATGTTATATTATCATCTCTAAGATCTTCTTAATCCCAAAGTGTCCCATTATGTGATTTTCTTACTAACAATTCTCTCACTGGACATTTAGGAGCACACAATTTTCTTTCCAGAAATAAATACCTATCACACCTAAAGAATCTATCCACAACACCTTTATCACATGATACATATATATTGGAAAAATCTGGGTCATTAGCATACATGTCCTTAACATATTCAAATCCAAGCAGTTTATCACTTAAAGAAGTTAAAAGCACATACATTTTCGACAATGCAATTTCTACCACATTTTCTTTACCTTGTTTATATTGGATGACATATGGGAATATCTCAATGAACTCCATCCACCTAACATGCCACTTGTTTAGCTTACCTTGATCTCTAAAATACTTCAAGGACTCATGGTCGGTGTGAATCACGAACTCCTTTAGCCATAGGTAGTGCTGCTACGTTTCCAACACTCGAACAAGTGCATACAACTCTTTGTCATATGTAAGATAATTGAGAGCTACTCCACTTAGCTTCTCACTGAAGTACGCGATCGATTTTCTATCCGTTATATTGTACCCTACAATCCACACATATTTTCCAGGTTCCATCTTTTATTGGCACAAGTAGCATTAGCACAACACACAGACTCATATTCTTCCTCACATGTCCTTTGCTCATCAACTCTTCCACTTGCCTTTGAAGTTCCTTGGTCTCATCGGGATTACTTTGATAAGCAGGCCGATTTGGAATAACAACTCCAGGTATGAAATCAATTTGGTGTTCAATGCCTTGAATGAGTGGTAACCTACTAGGCATGTCCTCCGGAAACACGTCTTTGAATTCCTGCAACAAAGAAGTAGCAAAACTAGGGATAGATGTGTTAGATTCCTCAAAATTGAGAAGTGATTTCTTATAGACCAATAAGATCATATGCTATCTCTCAACTATTGTCCTCTTCAACCCATTCTCTTTTGCAAAGAAATTTACTTTTGACTTTTCTCTTCTCTCGAAAGACTATTTTTCTTTTCTCTCTTGTAACTCTACTCTATTTTCTGACTACTAGTCACCTCCCCATTTTCTCTCTTGCTCTCTATTTCCCTCAACAATTTTTCTTCCTCACGTTTCAATTTGATTTTATTTTCATACACATGTGTCAGTGTTAAGGGCGCAAGATTAATAGATTTTCCGTTCTTGTTGAAGTTTTACTTATTTTTGTACACATCATATATCACTTTTTTTATCATATTGTCATGATCTCCCCCAACAAATTGTGCTCACCATACATAGGATCCACATCGCACATTACCTCATCATAATAGCTTCCAATAGAAAATTCACCAAAACTCTCTGATTCACCCTAATCTCGCCACATTCGTTCAACTATTGTAGATTGTAAGGTTTATGATGTTTCAATATGATTAACCCCAATTTTTTGACAAGTGTAGCGCTTGCCACAGTAGTACAACTATCCCCATCAATAATCATGCCACATACCTTGTTATTGATGTGGCACTGTATATGGAATATGTTCTCCCTTTGTTGCTCCAAGTCATCCGCCTTGATTTGAGCACTAAAAGCTCACCTCATAATCAATAGCTCACCTATTGTATACTTCACATTTTCTCCATCTCTAGCCTCTTTCAATTCCTGCATGTCACTATAAACTTCCTCACTATCGCTCATCATTTCTCCATCATCTTGCAAAATCATTGCCCTTTGTTTGGACATTGAGAAGTAATGTGTCCTGACCCCAACCACTTAAGGTATTTGATGTCTCGAATCCTAAATTGTTGGGATTTCGCTTTGGATGTGGCCTTGCTAGCACTTTTCTTTTTTTCCTTTGGTTTTTCAGTTCTGCTCTTCGAAACAGCCCAATTTCCTTTGTTGTTATCCCACTTTGATTTCCAAGAAGGATTAGAACCCAAAGAACCCAATAGATACCCAGATGTCCAATTTCTCTTCAATTGTCTCTCCACCTTTATAGTCACAGGTAGCATGTCTTTCAATTCAACATAATGTTTCAATTCTACTACATTAGCTATTTTCCTATTCAAACCATTCAAAAATCGGGCCACGGTGGCCTCCCCATCCTCCTTCACATTTGCCCTAATCATAGCAATCTCCATCTTCTTATGATAACCCTTCGCACTCCTAGAATCATGGTAAAGGCTTTGTAATTTTTTATGAAACTCTCTAAGGTAATGACTAGGATGAACCTCTTTCTCATAATAATCTTCAATTTTTCCCATGTATTAATAAGTCTCTCACAATTCTTCTTCTTAGTTGTCACTACTTGATCCCACGAAATAATAGCATAATCGGTAAATTCAAGTACTAAAATCTTTACCTTATTTTCCTATGAGTAATTGTGGCAATCAAATTTCAATTCGATCTTCTTTTCCCACTCCAAGTATGCTTCTGGATCACTTTTTTCTTTGAATGAGGAAATTGTCATCTTGATATTGCCCATACTACCATCAACTTCATCTCCAACAAAATCTCTACCCTTCATTTTATGTCTAACTCTTCTATCCCTCATTTTTCCTATCTTGACATCTACTAATGTTCCCTCACCAATGTCACTGTCTGCTTCATACTCTACACGATTCTCCATCCTAGACTCCCGTCTACCTTGTCTCCTTGCATTGGGAATTCACCTACGTAAATTGGCGAGCAATGGGTTTTGCATTTTCTTCTACACCTCTTGCTTATCCAACATATCTCTCACATCTTCAAATAACCTCTCGGACCATCATATCAACTCCTTCGACATGTTAACTTGATTGTTGTTCCTGCTTAAGGTAGAATCGTCTCAGTCTGACATCCTAAATCCAAAGAAATATATGCCTCACGTGTTTACGCTCGTGTATAACCCAAATTGGTTTTTTTCCCTCTAATAGTCTCACGACTCTTACCTTTTTTTACTCAATGTTTTCGCTCAAGTGCTTCAAAGAACTAATTCGACCTCAACCAAACTTTACTCTTGAAGAATTCAAATTAGGATGTAAGTGAGATTTGTAATTTAGAAGAATCAAGAAACAAAGAAAATAAACAAAAGAAATTTGACACTTTGAATATGAACTATATTAATCAAAGAAAGCGATTCTTAAATTTTGGATTGAGCACCTCTTTTTTTCTTTTCTTTGACTCAAAAGATGAAATTGTATGTTAATGGTAATTTTCGAAAAAAAATAATTTTTTTTATTTAAATTCGCACTTTTTCGGATTTTTTTTATTATCAGGAATTCTACTACGATACCAACGAAAGAAATGAAAACTGATTTGGATGCTAATTGAGCAAAAAATTGACGTTTGAAATTTTTATGGATTAAAGACTCAAAAGCGAAGAACACGAGGAATATGAAGAATGAAAGAGAGAAACGAAAGACTCGAGCAAAAAAGGAAAAGAATATAACATTGATTTTTGGAGCCTAAGCTCTGATACTGATGAGAACCCATGTAGCAATAGCTGTTACGAAACCCACCAGAGATTAAATCAAACTCAAAAAAGTCAAGAAATCAAAGATTTGAGTTTGACCCAAAATTATTGAATCAAAGAATCGACACAATCCCGGCAATATGTTGACCCAATGATCACAAGATTTAAGAATCTCACCCGAGTTGTTTGAATGCCACAAGAAATAACTCTTGATAAGTTCGTGAAATTTGTTTAATGAAGAACAAGAAATTGAAAGCAAAAATTGCTTACAAATAATATCTCTATTATTGAATAAATGAATGTTATTTACGATGAAATAATGAGTTCTATTTATAAGGAACTTATAAAGCCTTAGTTGAAACAAAATTAAAGTCTAAAATATTACAAAAGTTACAAAAAATTAGAGTTTTAACTAAAATAAAAAATCTCGCGAAATTTAAAAAAATTCGTGACCGAAGTTTAATTATATGGCCGCATAGTGTTTCTATATGGACCATGAAAATTCCAGCCAGTTAGCCTCGATATTGAGGCATGCGGTCGCATAGTTGAAGTTTCACTTGCCTCCGGCCGTCGCTTGAACTAAGTTGATCCATCGCGACTCATCTTCCAAGTCTAACATGAAACTTGCTCATTTACTCATCATGATCAATGTTTTTTCCACCGTAGCTTGAGCAAGTAGTTCCATCATTTCTTCGATCCTCTTCGCTCACAATCTAATCATTGGTCATTCTTCAACGATCAATGAATCCTTGCGTGGCTTGCCTTCATTCCTTAGATCATATCATTGTGAATCTTACGAATGCATATATAATAAGTGAGTAGTAGTTATGAATTCTACCAAACGTGTGGATCTCACCTGCATAATTATAATTTAAAATTTACCAAATGAACTAAGTTAATACCTATTTAACCACACTTCTAATTAATAATGGACTATAAAAAACACTAATAAATTTATTTAATCAACAGGAAGAATAACATAATATTAAAAAAAAAAATATGGGGGGGGGGGGGGACGGGGGGAGAGGAAAATACATGGTTGTGATATTGTTGCTGTTTGGGGTGGTGATAGTGGCGACGGTGGAGACGGTTCTCTCATCTCCCATCCATTCTCTATTCACTAATGCCTCTATATTCTCAAATCGAAATTGTTGCCACATCGCTGTTCGAGCAACCCACTTGATGTGACGGTGGTGAAGGTGACGACGACGGTTGTGACGTGATGACGATTGCGGGGGTGTTGGGCAGTTTTGGATCTGTTTGTTGGTATTGACAGTGATGGTACGGTGGATGACGATTTTGTGGTAGTGGCTGTGGGGCGTCTGTGATCAACAATTAGACGTTTATGATCAACTACTTAGCTTATTTGTGACTAAATATTAGGTGTATGTGACTAAAAATAATATGTGACTAACAAACTGTGACGTACGTGACCCATTGATAAAATGTGACCTATAAATTGAATGATATGTGACGTCGAAATAGTGTGACCAACAAAATTTTTGATTTGTGAATGCGAAATAATATGTGATTAATTAATTTGACAATATGTGACCAATAAATAAACTTGTAACCGATAATTATGAATATCTCATCATTAATCACAAACAGTAATTTTATTATTTTTATTTAATAAATATTTTTAATTAATTAAATACATATCCAATCTTTCACAAACAGCCTAAACAACCAGTTCATTTTTTTTACACAAACGGCCCAAATAGTTAAACTTGAAATCCCTCGAAATTGAAAAGAGCACGAACGGCAGAGTTCATACCGCGACTCCGGAGAAATCGCTCAAAATCTGCCGGTCACTGTGAGTCACCGACGCCACCGGAAGTATTTGATTTCGGTTTTATTTCTTTTTCTCGCCACTGCTCGGATCTCTCCACTTCCTGTAAGTTTCAATGAACCCTAACCATCAAATTCCGGCTTCTGACTGTTTGATTTGTTTGTTCAAACTTGAAAATGAGGGCTTCTGTTTGAAAATGAGTTGCTGGGGCCTGGGTATTATGTTTATGTGATTTGTGGGATTGTATATTGCTGGGAATTGTTTTGGGCGTGCACTAGGCAGTGGCCAGTGAGTTGCTATTGCTGGCAGGGACGGATGTAGGGGGGGGGGGGGGCTGGGCAGGGCTGTAGCCCAGTCCCCCTCACAGTCCATTAAGGCAAAAAAAAAAAAAAAAAAAATTATGTGTGTAAATTTTTTTTTTTCACGTATTAGCCCAGTCAAAAATTTTGTAGCCCGGTCTCCGATCCAATCCTGGATCCGTCCCTGATTGCTGGGGATTATGTCGATGGGATTGAGTTTGCTGGGGAAGGTTTGTGGGAGGAAAGGAGTGGAGATTATGTTGCCACTTAATTTGTTTCATAATTATGTGATTCCATTTGTATAATTGAGCCACTTTATGCTTCAATATTCCCTTCCATCCCTGCTTTGCTATCTTTATTCTATTTATATTGAGTTTGTTTTAATTGATTATTTGATTGCATATATTGAGAATGATGTATTTGACAATATTGAAAATAATGTAATTATGAAACATCATAAAAGTACGAGAACACGTAGACAACAATTGTAATATGATATCGAATGCTTTAATTTTTTCACATTTCTTTTGCAAGTTTGATTGTCTCCCCTAATTCAAAATGTCCGCTGTTTGCCACTGAACGTGCTAACTATGAACTCAATAAAATTAGGTGCACTGTTAGCGGTAATCAGCTGGACAATATCTAGAATTCTTCACAAAGAGGAACTGCAATCGTGCAAGTTCAAGCAACTAATTTTTCACTGCTCAATTTCTGAACTCTGATTTTCATGTAGAAATTCAAAATTACGTATTTTCGAAAATAATCATAAGCCAGAATGAGTGGAAATGAATTCCGATTCTTCTTATCATGCGACATCAATCGCCCCGTCACTTTCAGAATCGAAAGATTAGAAGGCAAATTACCACCGCCCAAGCCTCCTAATTCAGGTAATTGTGAAAAAAATTCAATCATTTATTCTTCTCGTGTTGGAGTTTATTATTTATTTTGTGAAAATGTGTAATTTTCAGGAATAGGAATAATTGAATTCTTAATTACAATATTTGTGCTTGAGTTATTCAGATGACGTTGATTCTACTTTAGAGGAGAGAAGACTGGAGTTGTACGTTGAGTGCTTGTTGTACATTGATGGCGCACCGTTTGGTCTTCCCATGAGAACAAGGTTCAGTTTTCATATTATCAATTGATTTTATTTTGTGATTTTTCTTGTGCTTTTTAAAAATATTTTTTGGGTTTTGATTAATATTTTATAAAAATCTCGTAATGCAGGCTGGAATCTTCAGGTCCATCATATTGTTGGAATGAACTAATTACATTAAGTACTAAATATCGCGATTTGACCGCAAATTCACAACTCTCGGTCACAGTAAGTCATCCATCATATTTTGGAATCTGCTTATTATTTTTGTAAAATAATCTGCTTGTATATGCTGTATTGAAATTATGAGAACATGACTTTTATTTGTTGTATTTATTCATGTAACTTTGTAATGAATTTCTGTTTTATGTTGATGATGTGCAAATGTAGGTTTATGATGTTTCTAGTGGTAAAAGTGATGGAGTGGTTGGTGGGGCAACGATTCATCTGTTTAACATGAAAAAACAGCTCAAGACTGGTAAGCACAAGCTTAGACTTTGGTCAGGGAAAGAAGCGGATGGTTCTATCAATACAACCACTCCTGGGAAGGTTTGTTTTTGTTTTAAATTTCCGTGGAGTGAACTATGTACACTCAAAAAGATATCCCACTGTACTCATGCTACACATGGAGCATGAAATTGGGATGAGGAATGGGATCAAAATTGATTTTGACAATTCCTATTCAAATGCTCCAAACACATGCTGCAAAAATATAGTAACAAAATATTGATTGCATACTGGTGGCTTGTGATAGGTTCCAAAGGAAGAACGTGGGGAGTTGGATCGTCTGGAAAAGCTACAAAACAAGTATGAGAGGGGACAGATTCAAAGAGTCGATTGGCTGGATCGTCTTGCATTCAAATCTATGGAGAAAATCAAGGAACGTGAAAGTATTAAAAATGGAAGTTCTCATGTATATATTGTGATTGATTTCTGCAGTTTAGAACATAGAGTGGTGTTCCAGGTACTTCCCTGCGTGTCTGTATTATTTTGTATCTTCTTGACACACTGAAAATATATAGGCTCCAGAGAGTGTGTGTATAGTATTTACTTCATACCTTATCAAAACTAGTGTTTGAGTGCTGAATTGAAGAGGATATATCAGTATACTGCTTCAGCAAGTTGTGAGAACCTCATTTTTGTTCTTTTTTCTTTGTACTTTTGTCTTTCAAAAGTAAAATTAGTAATTTCAGTGTCTAATTGTTTTTCTTACAAATTTCATGGACTAGAGTCATTTGCTTACTTATGTAACAAGTTGATAATGTTCACAGTACATATTATAATAATTGACACAATATTATGATCTTTCTCTTATTATAGACATTCAAAGGGTGCATCAAATTGTTCTCATGTAACAATCTTTTTCTTATGAATTTCGTTTTAAGCAAAACCTTAGTTAGCATTGTCCTCATAGATGGATTTATGGGTTATTTTTATTATTATTATTTTTTTTTTATAGATATGGGATAAAGCAAGTGAGGTGCTCAGCTGTCAAGTTTTAGTTTCTTTATAGTGAAGCACTTGCTATTTAGCGGTTGTGTAGATTAGATGTATTATAATGTTGCTTAACATTGAAGAACATATAGTCAACTACCTTTAGCTTCCTTTCTGAAGGTAGTTTGTGTAAGTTTGAGGTTGACCATAATTGCATAGTATGTGACGACACAACCAATAGAAATGACAATATTGAGTTTAAAAGGTCATGGCTTTATGAAGTTTGCTAAAGTTAAATGCAGTGAGTAATATGTTCTTTCTCCAAGTATGTGCAAGTTTGATTTCATTGAACTATAAGGGCGATCTTAATATCAATTTGCTTTAGCAAGTGTTATCTGACCGAGCATACTTTTATGCATCTATCATTGATATCTGTTGGATGTTCTTAGCTACAATTTTCACCTATATCATGAAACTCCTTTTTGCATCGCCATAACTTATCTTGAATTAGGAACTGAAATTTCTCCTATTGAAATAGGAATCATATTTTTTTTTTTTCTAATTGATAGATTTGACACTTAACATCACTTGATATGTAGGAAGCAGGAGCAAATTTCCTAATACCATATCCTATAGCTTCCACAAATGAACTGGTCACAGTTTGGGATCCAGAAGTGGGAAAGATTAACCCCTCCGAGCACAAGCAACTAAAGCTGGCAAGGAGTTTAACTCGTGGCATCATTGACAGAGACCTGAAACCAAGCTCCACGGAAAGGAGGTAAGCTTTTTGTTTTAACACTATTGTAAGTTTACTTATGTTGTGGAAATGTAGTATTTATTAGCTGAACACAAGATGCAGAGAAATATGGTATTTTTTATTAGTATTTAAATAATATCAAGGGCATATGTAAGGAACTAGTCACGGGAGTGAAATTTAGTGAAGGTAGGCATGAGCTTGTCTCAAGGTTCTGTCTGAGTCTTAATCCTTTTACTTTAGTCATGAGATAAGTTCATTTGACGTATGTTATTCGCTGCTGACTTGGTTATAGACTTATAGTTGCTGAGATTAGGGAGGATGAATGGTAATGTAGGACTTTAAAAGAGCTCTTTTTTAATCTAAAAGACAGAATTAATATGAAATACAAAAATGTTGTCATAGTCATAGTATGAACAAAAATGACAATGGAGGGCTATGAACCACTAATATAGGTAAGGAACACACACATGCCGACCCATAACATTTCAAAACAGTAAGAAACATAGATGACAAGAACATGTTCATTAAAATTGTTTATACTTATACATTAGAATTTTGATAAAAAGATATAAATAAAAGTAATACGCCTTTCGGGCTTTAGCTTTAGATTTTTATGGTGAAACTTTTCGGATTAGACTACTTACTATTTGCTGTACTAAATAAACTTCAAGCCATTATTTATTTCTAGTGACAATGAGAGAAAAAATGCAAGTTTATATAAAACAATTGATATAAGTTTATATAACCTTTTCTCGTGATTTTGATCTTTATACAAAACAATTTAACAGTTCAAACTTTCATAATTTATATAAGTAATGCAATCTACCTATCTAGACAGATGATCATAAGCAATAGATGATATTAATTGATGTCATTTTAAACTTATATCCTTATATTAAAGACATTAATTAATGCCACCTAAGATGGCATATCTAGATTGCTAATGATTAGCAGACTAGATAGATAATATTATTCAATGTATATTACAAAATTTAAAAGATGGAGCGTGTTGTATCCTTGACAAATTTAAAATATATACAAAAAGAGAAAACTTCACATGACCTGTTGCTAAGTATTGTTGAGCATCTGAGGAGTAGGCATCAAAATACTAGTTGCACACTGAAAATCCACCTTAGAAGTGTTCATGCTTCACATGTAGAAGGACAAAAAATACCACGTTTCCCCAAAAAGAAGTTGTTTTAAGGATTTAAGTTTGATCATTAATACGGAAGAGACACTTGGATTGGATATTATATACTGAAAAAAGCGAATGCTAATGAACTCTTCTAAGAATTTTATGCAATGAGAAGATACTTTACAACTAAAAAGGTTATACGAAATAGTAATTATATTGGCTATATAATTTTCAGAGGACATAATGTTCACTTGAGAAATGTAACAGAAATGAGGATCTTAAGATAGATTTGTGGTTATATCTAGAATGGATGAAATAAGAAATTAGAGCAGGGACCAACAATTGAAGGTGATAGTGATTGAAGATAAATACTGAAATAACAATTACTATAATAGGGATTTGTTTTTGTGGATCTGAAGAAGCCCTCATTTACAAGAGTAACATGTTTGGTGAAGGAAATGATAAAGGGAGAGGTAGACCAAAATTACCATAACCTGGTGTAGTTAAAAATTTGATTTCATTGACTCTATCACTATGCTAGACAGGACATAGCAGCTATTCACGGCAACCTTAAAATTTTTGGGACTAAGGGTTAGATTGTTTAGATGTTGTGCTGATTTTTTACTTCTTCAGTGGGAGTGAAGTTCTCAAGTAAACCAACTGGATACTCTCCGTGTCATGTAGGATCTGAATTGCTAATTGTTTCCAATGCATATTTATGCTAGTTCTGTCTTACACTTTATCATGTACCTAATTCAAGAAGTATTACCAAAATTAATGACTGAAAAGAGCTGCTCCCAGTTGGGATAGAAGGTGGTTGATCCTTTGTTGTGTGGGTGATGTGAAGGGAAATAATAGCCTTTGAAGGCTGGAAGGCTGGAAGGTGCAGATTGGTGTTTATATCCACGTTTTTAAATAAAAAAATTGACTAAATAATGGTCATAATAGTCAGCACCGCAACTTCTTTATGTTAACTGGATTTTTCGTTCTAGCTAATCTGAAAACCTATTTATGTACTAGGTCAATTCAAAGAATATTGAAATACCCCCCAACAAGGACCTTGAGCGGAGAAGAGAAGCAGCTTCTCTGGAAATTTCGTTTTTCATTAATGTCTGAAAAGAGGGCTTTGACAAAATTTCTACGGTGTGTTGAATGGAGTGATGTTCAGGTGAAGTCCTAGTGGGTTCCATTTATATGATGTTTTGAATTTTCCTGTAATATACACATATTTCTTGCATCATTTTCTTCATCCTCCGTCTTTTTCTACTTGTAAATAATGAAATTATTATAATTTGTGTTATTTCCAGGAAGCAAAGCAGGCATTAGAATTGATGGGCAAGTGGGAGACAATTGATGTTTCTGATGCACTGGAGCTTCTATCTTCAGTTTTTGAGAGTGAAGAGGTTAGTATTGAAGACATATTGGCTACGGTGTCCTTCTCTTATCCACATTCTAATGGTTCTATTTGGATTCTATTTTCAGCAAATAGCTTAGGAATCCGTTATCGGTATTTGCATTAAAGCAGGCTAAGTAGATTTAGATGCTTTTGTTGTTAGTAGTAATGAAGGTCTAATTTTTCTTTGGTTGGACTTGACTGAACATACTAAACAAAAACATTATATAAAATTAGTAAGCCAACCGAGTGTTTCTGAATTTCACCTCCGTTACAGGTCCGTGCATATGCTGTTACTGTTCTTGAAAGAGCTGATGATGAAGAGCTCCAGTGCTACCTACTTCAGCTGGTTCAAGCTCTTCGGTTTGAACGTTCCGATAAATCCCGCTTAAGTCATTTCCTTGTGCAACGCTGTATGCTTCTTTTGACCAAGTTTATAATGTTTTTGAGCTCATTACGAGTATGATCAGAATCATTTCTGAATTTTGGCAGCATTACGTAATATTGAGTTGGCTAGCTTTCTCCGGTGGTACGTTACAGTGGAACTTCATGATCGTGCATATGCAAGACGATTTTATTGTACCTATGAGATTCTGCAAGAAAGTATGCTGAAGGTTGGGGATTTTCTTCTTATATAATTGCTGCTTATGCATTCATATACTTGTTTGATAAGTCTGAACCCCATAGATTTTAAAGCAAGACTGTCCAGTATATATATATATTAGCATGGTTCTTTTAAGTGCATGTTTGGTACAATATTGGACAAGTATAATAAACAAAATTTTAGTAGCTTCTTTTTTCTTGATACAATCCAGTACCATCCTGTCCTCATAAAACATGTTAATGTATGGTTTCATGATATTGAAACCCTTTAAATGCAGTCTATTTCGAAAATTTGCAGATAAAACATGTCTATTGCCGTCTCTTCTATTTATGATAAATCTAAACTCTAGCTAGAAGAATACAATGGTGGTTTTCTTCTAATAAAATCCTCAGGAAATAATATTTCTTTTCGTGCTCGGACATATTGGTTGTTATGGAGTAGTCAAGTTAGAGAGAATCTTGTTTCATAATGAATGTTCAGTTTTGTGAATATAATGCACGGCTACTGCTGTTTCTCTAAGGAAATTCTGCAACTATACCAGTTCGCATGCAGGTATATCTTGTTCATCTTACTTTTTCTTAGCTTCGAAGAAGTCAGCTTACTGGATTTGCATTTTCACAGTTGGGAGCTGGTGCTAATGGTGATGAAGATGGTTTTAAGTTATGGCAAAGTTTGGAGCGTCAAACAGAATTGACTGCACAATTGTGTTCTATAATGAGAGACGTGAGAAATGTGAGAGGTGGAACTCAGAAGAAGATTGAAAAGCTTAGGCATCTTCTTTCGGGGCTTCTTAGTGAACTTACCTACTTTGATGAGGTAATTGCAAAGTTATTGTGTATTGATCTTGGTTAACTTTTTGTTGCTAGTGTAAGATGCATGTTATGCTACTGGAAATTGAACATGTCTCACTTACTAGCCTACATGTATTTTTTAATGAATACGAATTAGCATTCCTATCCCTTCTTCATTTTGAGAAATCTAAGCAAGTTAATCTACATTTTCAGCCAATTCGATCCCCTCTAGCACCTAGGGTCCTTATAACAGGGATCATACCATCAGAATCGTCAATTTTTAAAAGTGCATTGCATCCCTTGCGTCTGGCTTTCCGAACAGCAAGTGGTGGAAGTTGCAAGATCATATTTAAAAAGGGCGATGATCTTCGGCAAGACCAGTTGGTAAGTTCCAAATATTTATTACACGCTTAATTTAATGTATCATTCTTTCATTTATTTGACTTGATTTAATTTATCACTCTTTCATATATGTCATATGATGAGATAATATCAGGTTATTCAAATGGTGTCACTAATGGATCGATTGCTTAAGTTGGAGAATCTTGATCTGCATTTAACTCCATACAGAGTGTTAGCAACTGGACATGATGAAGGCATGATGGAATTCATACCATCCAAATCTTTAGCTCAGGTATTTTATCCAATCTATTGACCCTGTAGTGATGGTAGATGTATTTACTGCTTAGATTCACCCTTGTTCATTTCTGATTTACTATTGTGCTTTAAAGTACATATATTTGATGAGTTGCACATACCTTCTTTCAATTTCTTCATTTTATTTCCATATTGATCCTTTCAACTCTCAGATTCTCTCAGAACATCGCAGTATTACAAGCTACCTGCAAAAAATTCATCCTGATGAAGATGGACCATTTGGGATCACTGCCACGTGTCTTGAAACGTTTATTAAAAGTTGCGCAGGGTACTCTGTTATCACATATATACTGGGCATCGGTGACAGGTGATCCCCAGTATGCCAATTTTCATGGAAATGATTTCGCTGCCACACTAATTTTTTCTATATTTTTCCTTGCTTTTATTTTCTTTAATAGCATTAGTTATCATTTTTTGTTTCCCTTAGGATTGGGGTTAATGTTGGTCATCATTTACAGTTATAGTTTACTATGTGATATAGCTATTTCACAATAGAACTTCATCTTAATAAACCTGAAATTAACAGCTCTTCGGAACTGCACCCTGTGAATTTTTTATTGTATTTAAAAAATGGAGCTCTTATCTTATTTATCTTCTTGGTCCATAGGCACCTTGATAATTTGCTGCTCCAGGATGATGGCCGTCTTTTCCATGTTGATTTTGGTTTTATTCTCGGTCGAGATCCTAAGCCCTTTCCACCACCTATGAAACTTTGCAAAGAAATGGTTGAAGCTATGGGTGGAGCAGAAAGGTAATTGACATAAATCTAAGCTATTAAGTTCTCCATCTGAGTTTTGTTTTGTGCGATTTATCCGCAAATGTTGCACGAGCTCTTTCTATGCTTCATATGTGAGCTAAACTAGGGAAAAAAAGAAGAAAAATGAAAATAAGCGAAAACAGACATTTCAGTTGCCACAGCCTACATGTTCATTAAATTTTGTATTTATCCTTTTTGTATCACGGGAAGTGTAGGAAGTTGGATGGTCTTGGTGCCTTTTGATGTGAATTATGCATTGTTTCGGTAAATTGTAACATGCGTTAGGATGTGCATTGTAGCTTATTCTAAATAACTGTCGTGTGTATTTTGGAGGGGAGGTGGTCCCCAATTTGTTCTTAGGAATTTTACTGCATTTCAGGCTGGGGTGCATGGCACGTTTTGGATCCACTAGGGTGATTCCTGTATTGTTGTTATGGGGGTAAATGTGTCTTACACGTCTGGTAGACATAATGTTTTCCTTTTTCTTCTGTTTGTTATCTTGCAGTCAATATTATACCCGGTTCAAATCATACTGTTGCGAAGCATACAATATCCTAAGGAAATCAAGCAACCTAGTACTGAATCTGTTTCATTTGATGGCGGGGTCCAACATTCCTGATATAGCTTCTGATCCTGAAAAAGGCATTCTTAAGGTGTTTTCTCGTTTTAATTACTTGTTTCTATCCAGGTTGACTCGTAATTTACTCTTACTTTAACTTTCCTTCTGTAGCTTCAAGAGAAGTTCCGGTTGGACTTGGACGACGAAGAGTCAATACATTTTTTCCAGGATCTCATCAACGAGAGTGTCAGTGCATTATTCCCACAAATGGTGGAAACCATTCATCGATGGGCTCAGTATTGGCGCTAATAAGACTCAAAAACATTCTTTGGGGTGCAATACAGGTAAGCCTGCAGAGTATGGATTTAATTATCTCAAAATAAAGATGATAATTTTAATTTTCCAGACTCGTGTAGCTGAAAATCTCCGGGCTTGGTTCGTGGTAAAACAGAATACAACTGTACAGTACAGTCTTTTATTCTTCGATGTTTATTGTATAGCTTTCAGATCATATATACTCTGTTGAATCAAAGCTTTGTGTTTGTAAAATTATAGTTTGGATCAATGTAAATGGTGAATGATGCTCTCTTGAACAGGCCTCGTGTGCCCCAGAGTAATGGTATCAGGTCATAGACCCTTCGCAAGGTGGACGGCTAATTTATTGTTGTCGATTTTTGTCCATGGCCGCGTTTACTTTCATAAAAATGGCCTGAAATCAAAACATGTACAATAATCAAGAATTGAACCAAATGAAATTCGTGGATATGTGGGTTCTTCACGAAGTTCGAAACGAAGGAATCAAAAAGGAGTTCAGTGTTAATACCAGGTAGCATTAAATTAAATGGACAATTAAATAAATAATATAATTTTACATTTAATTAAACATATTACATAATACTATATAGATAGGTGTTAGATAACATTATTCTTCAGAGGATTTTTTCTGTAATCAACCAACTTATGATTTTATTTCATTTTAATTATCCAACTTTGATTTGTTACAATTTAATCATCCTACTTACATTCTTGTTTCAATATGGTAATTTCGTCCGTAATTATGACCGAAACCATTCATTCCCACAGCACCAACAAAATGCACGATGCTACACTTTCTCAATTCTTAATCAGCAGTTAATTAAAAGAAGCTGAGATTGCATAAAATCATATTTAAAGTTCTTAAATTCACTCATTTGAATTTTCATTATGACCAAAAAGTTTCGATTTCCATATTTAAGTAGGATTAAGAAAAATATGAAGTTGAATGAGAGGAAATAGTGGCTAAGAGCCCTGATCCGGCCCATTTTCCAAAATAGCTGTTGACCACATTAAAAAAAAAAAAAAAAAGGTTAAATATTTAGAAAATTCTTCATTCTCATTTATACCCTCGTATGTGAAAAGTCACATGAACTTTCAGACTGACCTCGTCGCCGTCGACCAGCTACCGATTCAGATGCCGCTAACGTCATCTCCATCTCCTAACTTGAAGAAGGTGAGTTGAAACCATTAAATACATTTAATTTTTGGAATAAAGTGAGATTAGGGAGTAGATTTTTTGATTATACTATGCCAAAATTGTTTGCATATGTGATGTTTAGCATGTGGGTTGTGAAAATGTGAAAAATCTGTAGTGGAGATCACTGGAATGGCGATCTCTGCTTGGAGGTTGCCGGCCTCATTGTTGGATACACCGTCTGGATCTAGACGACGGATCCAGCCGCTGATTGTCCTGACGTCATACTGGACAGTTCGGATGACCCAGTAACTGAGCCATCCGGACATGGGCCATTTGGATGGCCCAGCTATTGGGCAGTCTTCTTGGGCCTAGACGACCCAGTAGTCAATGTTTTTTTAAAAATAATATTTAATTTTTTAAATATTTAATAATATTTTACATAATATTTGATTAAATGTTTATTTCCTTCATTAATTAACTATATTAATTGTTTGTTTATATATTAATTAATGTAATTTAGTTATATTATGTTTAATTTAATTGTTTAGTTAAGTATTTCATTAATTGCTATAATGAAATATGTATATTAGTATTTAATATTTGATTTGATTTTTTATTTTAACAAATATTTCATTAATTAGTTTAACCAGTTATTTAAATTTCAATTACTTTTTTTAATCATTTATATAATATTTAATTTAATCCTTTAGTTAAATATTTCATTAATTGCTTTAATTAAATATGTCTATTATTTGTTTAATAATTAATTAATTATTTAATTAATTATTTATTTATTTATTTGTTGAGTATTTATTTATTTATTCGTTCGTTAATTATTTAATTTAGTTATTTTATTTAATTGTGTATTTAAAAATTAGTTTTTTATTTTAATTACTTATTTAATATTTCACTTGATTTTTTTTTAATTTTAATAAATGTTTCATTAATTGCTTATGTGTATTATTTATTTAATATTTGTTGAATATTTAATTATTTATTTAATTTAGTTATGGAATTTAAATATTAAATATTAATTACTCATTTATTATAAGATTTCATTAATTAGTTTAAATATTAAATATTAAATACTCATTAATTGCTTCAACTGTTTATGTACATTATTTAATTTCTTATTTTAATTTTAATCGCATGTCTATCCATTCATTATCTGTTGATTCTTGCATATAGTAGTTACATTTCAGTTAATTTTTTTTTTATATTATGATTCATCAATTATCTCTTGCATAAGATTCTAACAGTTGAAATTTAAAAATTTTGCAGGATGAAATATCATTTGGGGCGATTGTGGTATGTTCACAATAAAATATATAGAATTTTTGAGTATTGGTCGTTAGGTTGATACAATAACTCAATCGTGGATAAATATGTAGAGGTTAAAGTTAGTATGCGATATGTATGAAAATAATTGTGATCCTTAGTGTAGTGTGTAATATTTTATTTAATAATTATAAATATTATTTTCTTGATTGTGACTCGTGTTCTAATTCAAACATATAAATATATGAAATGGTTAGTAGATAAAAATAATTTAAATGACCAATAAATAACAACCAAATTAATATATGAAAATAGCATCGATTTCGAAATATGATTCTATATTTAAATATAGAACGTCAAATGTAATTACTTGTAAAACATAGTAAATATTAAATAACGGGCAAATTGTGTAAACATTGCATAAAAATGAAATTTTATTCAATATCCGTTGCATTGTTATGTAGAGAAATCTGACTTGGACAAAATCTTCTAGTATGTCATGTTGCACTGCATCTACCGCATTTACGAGGTTGAGAAAATTCTCCGGTAGATGACATTTTAGATGTACGTCTACGTCCAGGAATACGAGCTCTCACGTCGGGTGACAACAAATTATTCAGTGGAAGAATTTGGTCGGAAACTTCCCACTCGACTTCATTTGGTAGAGGAAATATAGTTTTGGCATATAATGCTCTCCAAAAATCAGTCATATAATAATGAGTACATAAACTGTGTAGTGAAATTCCTCTATGCTCAACCACTATGACTGCATGAGCACATGAAAAACTTTCCAATTGAAACTGTCTACATGTGCATGTGTTATCATTCAAACTCACGATGTATCCAATATTACGTCCACATCTCACGGAGAAGCGAAATTGATCCAGCGGTTCTACACTTAGCTTTCTTGCCATCTCCAGAGTTTTAAAAAAAAATTCTTCCTGAGTCGGGGTTAACGCACTTGTGTAATTCTGTTATTTCTCACGTCGGTCATGGAATCACAATTGCAGCTTCATCCGAATATTCTCAAACATTGCAAAAATTGGTAACTCTCGATCCTTCTTGAATAATGCATTGAGCGACTCCGCATTATTCGATGTCATTATATTGTATTGACGTCCTGAAAAATATGACCGTGGCCAATGTTCAACCCCCATCTCTGTTAGATATTCCCATGCACCGTGTGATTTATGTTCTATTTCGACCATGAACTTATCGAACTCTTCAAAATTGTAAGCTTCTGTAGCTTTCCTGAACAATGCAACAATGTCATTGCTCCGATCTTAGTCTTCAGATTACCCTGTATATGGTACATGCAATAACCATGATGTGCATCCGGAAAAACTTCAGCTATATCATTTACTATTGACTGCCCTCTGTTAGTCACAAATGCAAGGTTTTTGACGTCGCCAATAACTTCTCTCAGCTTCGTGAAAAACCAACGTATCAATATATCATTTTCTCCATCGGCTATGCCAAATGCAAGAGGGTAAATTTGGATGTTGACATCTTGACATGTAGCAATAATCAACTTCCCTTCATATCTAACTTTCAGGGTTGTACCATCAATTAGAAATTAGGGTCGTATCGCATTTTAAAATCCTCTAATGCATTGTCTGAGAGCCATAAACAAGTACTTGAAGTGATTCTGGTCACCACTTTCAATAAAAAAATGTCGAGTCAAGATTAGGTTTCCCCATATTATGGCAATACCTGTCCAATATGGCATAACTCTCATAAGTTGATCCCATTAAATCCTTAAATGCACATTCTTTAGCCTTCCAGGCATTTTAATAGCTCACCACCACCTCATACTCCCGACGCATGTTGTTGATGATATTTGCGGGTCTGTAAACAGTCCGTGGGTCCTGAAACTTGTGCATTATCTGTCGCCCAATAAACCATGATCGAGCTTGTTTGTGATCATTTTGACGAATACCCACTTCGCAAGTACGTTCTCGCACATACTTGCGAACTATAAAGCACTAATTTGTTTCTATTTTAGTCATTTTCAAACGCCAACTGCAATTATCGTCCACACAAATAATTGTGTACGTAGGCTTGTTTGATTTTTTTTTTTTTACTTTGAACTCAAAGTTATGTTTCATTGCAATCCGGTGCATAGCTTCCTACAAATTTCTTTTCGAATCGAATAGTTGATCTACATACATATCTTCATCTTCGGAACCACACGCGAACAATTAGAAGACCGTGTACTCGGCCCAGTATGTGAACTCCCACCAGACTCATGTCTCTATCTGAATACGGCAAGCAAATCTTCATTCGTAAATTGTTTTTCAAACTCGTTGTCTCTAACTTCATTGTGAATTCTGTGTGTGACAGTAAGACCGTGGTGAGCAGCAAGTGTCTTAGGAATAATCACATCGTCCTCACGAGCAATCTCAACTGTATCCCAAAAATCATTTACATTACAATCCTCTCCATCGGAAACTTCGTGTTCACCCTCGGAGACATTCTTTCTTGATAAAGTTATGCAAATAGGAGTCGACTTTCGATCTTGGTTCAATTTAATTAGATGTTTCATTTGCACTTCAGAAGTAACTTTCATAGGCGGAATCAAAATGGTTGAATGCTTTTGAAATAAAAATGTCAATTTCATATCGTAGTGAGATAGATCAATGTTAAGCATGTTATGTATTTCTTGGTACATTTTTGTAAACAATGTATTCCTTGTTATCAATATTGCATTAACCCAATCTTCTTCACTTGTCCATTTTCATTCCCAGTGGCCACTTTCATTCGTTCGAAATTCACCGAAATAACAAATTGGGACACATGCTGATGCCATATCTGCATTACGAATTAAAATATCACAACATAATTGTATAATAAATTATATAAGAACTATAGTCTTTAAAAAAAAAGTTCCACCGTATGGATCCAGTCGCTCTTTGGGTAACTTTTAACGATTCTATGTCTGTTTGTTTAAAAAAATTATAGATACAAACTGTAAAATTTTATCTACCAACGTAAAAATAACGAATCAATTTACTCATTCAATGAAAATGAAATTAAAAATATGTAAATTATACTTACCGATTCCAATTGATGGTTCTAGAAACAATATTTTTTGTTGAGTGTTTGATAAATTTATGAATTTTCAAGTTGAAGTAGATGAAAAATGTAACAATTTTCAACTATGTTGGAGTAAATAGATGAACAAAGTGATTTGATTTTCAAAATTTACGCGATAAGTATTTGTGTGAGATTTTTTATAGCTTAAATAATGATATTATTGTCTTTTAAACAATAATTCAATCTTGTAATTGTATAACATATTTAATGGTAAAATAGGTGAATTTTTCAATTGTTTTTGTCAAAGTGAAAAAATGACCATTTGACTTGATTAAACTTAAAAGTACTCCGGTTGAATTATAGGATGAAAATTGAAGTGAGGGGACCAAGATGAACTTTCCCCTAAATAAACCAAGGATCTAATTCCACTACATAACACTATCCTTCTAAAATAATTATACATCCGTCGCGTTAATCTCAGGCAGCTCCATATTTCTCTCTCTAACTTCGCGTCCGAACTAATTTTTCAGGTATATCTATAATCTCTAAATACGTATTATTCGATATGCTATACCTAGAGGTAATTTTTTTATTTAATATTTGTGTTTAGATATTTTGAATTTTGTTTGCTAATTATTGATGTATATAGGTTTTTTTTTTTTTTTTTTTTTTTTTTTTGCGACTTTTTTTTTGAGTTGGAAATGTTTGTTTAATGAAAGCAGTTTTTGATTATTTGATTAAAATTTGCGGAACAAGGATACGAGTAATTGAGTATTGCTACATTTTTTTATGATCTGATCTCCAGATTTAGCATTCAAACCTTTTCGATCCAGTGGAAAGTTTCCATTATTTAATGTAATTGTCTACCTGCTTGATTAAAAACAATATTTTTGAGAATGGAGAATTCGATTTTTTGTTTTTTTTGTTTTTTTTTTAAATGAAGTTGCAAGGGGTTAACGGTAATCTGTATTTTGAGTTGGTTATACAGACTACAGTTTTGATCTATGATCCATTTGATCTGGTAAATTTTTATTATATTAATTGGGTTTTTGATGCTGTCAGTTGTGAATTTTAGGGATGTTGTATGTATTTTATATCATATTTGAGTTTGTTTAGGTTTAAATTTTTGGGGAAGGATAATTTGTAGAGATCAAAAGTATGGACTAGAAATGTAGCATTTTGAAGTGAAAAAAGGCACTATTGTAGCTTAGGTTGAATCAGAAGTCTACATTTGGGAGGGCATAGGCACACAACATGTCTTCTGTATCCAGAGACATCAATGCCAATAGACTATTTCATCTTTTCATGAGAAATTGTTTCATGGTTGGTATATTTATTTATAATTATATGTACACTGTTGATTATAATCCATAGTATTTGATGTAAAGACTGAAAATCACATACGTAAATGCATATCTTTATATACTTATCTAAATTCACTTCATTTCCTGATTATATATAGGGGTCAAAAGCAAGAAAGAGAAATGGGGTTGACATTCACGAAGTTGTTCAGCCGGCTTTTTGCCAAGAGGGAGATGCGGATTCTGATGGTTGGTCTTGATGCAGCTGGTAAGACCACCATCCTGTACAAACTCAAGCTCGGAGAGATAGTCACTACCATTCCCACCATTGGTATGGCCTTTTAATTATGCAAACTTAATATCTCATTTCTCTTAAATACTTTGATCTTGGCTTTGATATGTTTTGCACTTGTGAAACTGAAATTTATCCATTTTTCTTTTGTTTGTTTCAAATTGAATGCTGCTCTCTAATATTTACTTTCCTGGGTGGCTTCACCATTGCTCTGCAGGTTTCAATGTGGAAACTGTTGAGTACAAGAACATCAGCTTCACTGTTTGGGATGTTGGGGGTCAGGACAAGGTAGAAAATTTGTTCTTAACTTGTCCCATGATTGATATATGGCTATGATTTATGTATCTATGTTAATAAAACTTTCTGACTCTTGTGGTGTTTCCATTGCACTGTAGAAAGATTCCAGTTTTGTTTAATTCAATTCTTATGCACATATTTAATCAATTTATCCACTTCCACAGATCCGTCCATTGTGGAGGCACTACTTCCAAAACACACAGGGTCTCATATTTGTGGTGGATAGCAATGACAGAGACCGTGTGGTGGAGGCAAGAGATGAATTACATAGGATGTTGAATGAGGTAACATGTCCTACTTTGTTCATATGACTTTTAAATTCTAAGACAAAAAGAATTTGTTGAAAAGAGGACTGAAAAAAATAAGTCATCTTATTATGCCCTTTTTGGTGTAGTTAAAAAGTAGATTTTTATTAGATTTTGATAAAGGTTGACGAAATGAGTGGTTAAAATTAATTATTGACTTTGACTTGAATTTTTGTCAAGATTTTAAGCTACACCAAACAGGGGCTTGATGTCTTTTTTTTTTTTTTTTTTTTTTTTTTTTGGGGTTTGGGGTGAGGTGATTAATAAAAGATGTTTCTCATGAGTCGAATAGATAATTTATTGTTACCTTTCTTAATCAAGTATCTTCTCAAGAGCTTCACTGTCATCTTTAGTTTCTTCATCTCCACAACTACGAGTAAATGGTTAGGAAAGAGATCACAAATCTCATTTTCAGAATAGGTGTGAGCCAATATGAAATGAATTCAGTACAAATTTCATGTATTTCTAACCCAGGGGCCTTTGAATAATAAAATATTTTTCTTTTCTTAGGAAACTGTTGTAAAATCTGTCTTCGAAATCTTTACTAGTTAGTTTAGAGGAGTGACATCAACAATATGCAATACACTGCATAATGTGAGACAGAGAACCAAGATAAATGTGCTTTTATGAGTTTATATATCTTGCAAAACCAATGACGAATCCCCCCCCTTTTTTTCTTTTTTTCCCCCCTTTTTTAATGAAAATCACGATAACTTTATTATGAGCCTCTTTGTTTCTGATTAAAATTTGATTTTAATTTAAGTCAAAGTCAAACAATCAATATTAACCACACCTTTTATGGGTCTCACAACTTTTCAACTACACGTTTCAAAAACTTTTATCACAATTTATTAAAAAATCTAATTTTAATCCCCACCAAACACCCTTTATAATCATACTGGGAGAAAGATAGTTCACAGGGTGTGTACGACACTGAAAGAGGGCTGAAGCTAGCAAAAAAGCTTCCATTTAAGTATCTCAACTTGTATTAAATTATTCGTACCCTACTATCAGAAATTTTCTAATTCACCAAAAGAAATAGTACAAATTATAAGGTAATTGACAAGTTAAGTAGCTGCTTTTCACATCACTCTTGAAGTTATCTCCCTTTCTTTGATGATATATAAAATGCACGGTAGCCTAGTTTTGCATTTGTGTTGAATTGATGAAAGAATAGGGTATATTTGAAAATGAATAAAATAAATTGAATTTTTTTTTTTTTTTTTTTTGTGCACTTGCCAGCATCATTCAAGTGAGGTTTTCTGAGTGGAATTCATTTTTGTATGTATCTGCAAACGACATAGGCAAGTTAATTTGCTGTACAAAAAGAGTAGAGTCGGTTCATTACAAGGTTTAGAAGTTTCTTTGCCCAAGTAATAATGGGATTGGTCCAAATGGGAGTGGGAAAATAGAGAAAAAAATCATTGCACTTGAATCTTTGGCAAATCTGTAATCAGACAATCCTGAATTACCTTTGCTACTGCTGTTTCATTTAAGCCAATAGATGTTCTAGGTGGTTATATTCTTGAGGTTACAATGTCATGTTGACCTGTTGGCTGGAATTTATTGGCTGCTTGCTTCAGGACGAGCTAAGAGATGCAGTGTTACTCGTATTTGCCAACAAACAAGATCTTCCTAATGCAATGAATGCCGCTGAAATAACTGATAAGCTAGGCCTGCACTCGTTGAGACAGCGTCACTGGTACATTATTAATATTGGTATTTTGATGGTCGTACTTTTCAGCTTTTTAAAATGATTTATTGAACCTTTTTTATTCTCTCACTTCAAGGTACATCCAGAGCACCTGTGCTACCTCTGGAGAGGGGCTTTACGAGGGGCTTGATTGGCTCTCTAATAACATTGCTAACAAGGCAAGTAGCACCTCACATTAGTTCATCTTAAGTTGTCATAAAAATAAACACTCATGAATGATGGCTTACTACAAATTGCTCTCCATTTCATTACTTTATGGACCATGCTATGCTGCTCGAATTTTTTTGACAGAATGGCTGACCAACCCTCACAATTTGGGGTGGGGGGTGTGTGTCTTTTTTGTTTATGCGGGACCCATGTGCATGTGAGAGGATGTCAACCATTAAGGCAAAAAAATTCTGACAAAGTAGTTTAATCCTTACTTTATTAGCTGTGCAGTTTTTGACTTCCGTTCCATTCTGCAGGCATAAAACTTTATGCAGTTATGCTAATTTCATGATGGGTGGCGGCGGTTCTTATCTACTCTTATATTTCTCGTCTGTGTGGTTATGGATTTTTCACTTTTCAAGTCTTTTTTCGTTTAGGACCTTTATAATGGTTGGCTGTATGATGTACTGGTTTGTTTTGTATGATAACAGAATGCGGTTAAACCTGCATATGAATCGATTGAAGATCACCCATTTTGATGGTTAATATTTTTGCGCTCATTTATTTTGTGGTCATTTTTATCACGAGTAATAGCTTGTTGATGGAATTGTTCACAGAACCCTTACATGTGCTACCTGTATGGGCGATTTTTTTCCCTAACTGTTGAATCACTAAGCGACGCGTGCGATCTATAAAAAAAAATCCGTGAATAACTCTCTTGATGTATATGGCCCGTGAATGATTTGAGCAATAGAAGCTACTTCACTCGAGTAAAAACTATAGAATTAGCACACCCCCCCCCCCCACCCCCCAAAGAGACTTTGTCGACCGAAGTTGAGTGAAGGATTTCCACTGGATCCTTGACGCATTTAGAAGTTCGCAATTGAATTCATTTTTAAAAAGTTTACCACAGGACGTACAACAAAAATGTGCTAAAATGTACTAGAAATTGTTACATGGACAGTTCTAGTAAATTATTGTGTGACTTAAAAGGTTGATAAAAATCTAAGATAAAGTTAATAAATATGTTTTGGAATTTACAATTTTTATTAACATTTTAATTGTATATTTTATCAACTTTTATTAAAATTTATTAAAAATCTAGCTTTTAAGTACAATAAACTATGTAAATTTTCCGAAGTAAATTGAGTATATCTGAATTGTTATACATAGGCTTGCAATTAGTTGCAAACCTCAAGGTCCTAAATTGAGGAAAATCAAATCCAGTTGCTTGTTGATATTATGAACTTGAGTCCCATTTTTAATACTCATTTTTCCTCAAACTCATTTTTAATTATACATTCTCTCAAAAATAATTTGAAATGTAAGTTAAATTATTTTTTTCTATTTTTTAACCACATAATTTGAAATGTAAGTTGAATTTTTTTTTTCTATTTTTTAACCACAAAAAAAAGCTTTACCAAGGTCCGAGGTAAACTTCAGATTTTGGGCTCCTAAATCATAGTATGCAATCAATTATTATTATTATTATTATTATTATTATTTTTTATAAGAGTTTTACGAAACTAAATTTGTTAACTTAGAATCAATAATAAAATAAAAATAAAATGAAATATTTAAAATAATTATATTGAAATCAAATAATAATACAAAAATGTTCTAAACGATCACTTAGATACAACCTGTCTTGTGATTTTAGAGGTGAAAATATCAATCAAATTTAAATAGTCGAGTTGTTCAACTATTTATTTTTCAATGGATAACATGACCAATTCATTTAATCTTTGTTGTGACATAGTTGATTGGAGATAAGTTTTGATCAATTTCAACTTGGAGAAATTTCTTCATGTTCATGCAAATGTAACCAGTATTGTTAGCAAAATCTTGTAAGCAATGCAAGCATTTGGAAAACAACTATTCATTTTCTTCAAATAACGTAGCACGCCAATAGCTTTTTTGTTTTTGGTTTATCTAGGTAAATAGCACTTAAAGACCTTCAATTCTGAACATAAGTTATCACTAATAATGTCTGAATGTCCAGTATGTTTCAAATATTGCTCAAGATTCACACAAGATTTCAACAAATTGTCAACGCACGCACTCTTTAGCCTCTCTAAATTTAACAAAAATCCCAATGTCTCTTCATAATGTTTAAATTGTTCAAAACGAGTTTGAAGATCGAGCTTGATCAATTATAAAGAGAAAATAATCAACTCTAAAAGATTTTTAGCTTATTATGTTACCTCTTCATTGCCACTTTTATCGAACTGCTTCTTTTTTTTGAATGCTATGTTTTTTCTCGAAAAACAACTTCAATTCTTATTTCACTTGTCATTTGTTTAGTTTCATCCATGACACTAGCAAACCCAGATTCTCTATAATCTTTGAGAGACAAAATAAATGTTTGTAAAAGTTTGATGACTTCATCAATATCTATGTTTTTGGCTTGAAAAAATTTATCGATAATATTGATTGCATGTAACAATTCATAGCAAATTACCATGCTAAGTAAGAATTTAAAATTCTCAAGTTCACATGTTGCTAAGGATTTAGCTTCACTCTTTGTCTTGAGATCTTCAACAATGTTTGCGAAGTCAAGTAAAACGTCTCTTATTCATACATATTGCTCTTTTATAGGCTTGACACTTTCCACATGACTCTCTTAGCGTGTTTATGACAATAGCTTAAGTTTCAGACTTTCAACCTTATTTTTAAAAAATTTCCATTGCTTGGGAGAAGATGAGAACAATATGTAGATGCGTTGTATCACTTCAAAGAAGGACATAGCTTTAGAACAACAATTTGCTATATAACATAATACTGGATTAAGGCTATAACATGAGTATAAAAAGCTCTAGGATTTATTTCAAGTAACATTCTTTGTACACCTTTATGTTTTCCGCTTATATTAGCTTCATTGTTATACCATTGACCTCTTATATTGACAATATCAAGCTCAAGTTTGTTTAACACATTAAGCTCAGCGAAAAGTCCAAGTCCTCATGTATCATCTACCTTCAAAACTTGATCCAATATTAGCAAGTCTATTGAATTGTTCACATATCGTATTACTAGAGACATTTGCTCATCATGACTCACACTGGAGTATAATTAAGTATGACACAAAAATATTTTGCATGTTTCACTTTTGTGAAAATTGTACTTCTTACCTCGCATGCTAACGTTTGTATCAATTCATTTTGAATCTCAGGGGCAAGATATGTATATTGAATTTCTCGTGCTTGAGCACGTCGAATGTGTTCTTCCATTACTGGATCAAATTCAACAACCATTTTTATCATTTGCAAAAAAAAGGTTCATTGTTTTCAACACAAAATTACTCACAATCTCCTTGAAATACCATAGTATTTATAACGAGCCTTTTCACAATAGAAATTAGGAGTGGACATTTTTTTCCCAAAATCGGTGAAACCGGACCAGAATTGTTTAGAATCGACATGTTCGGTTCCAGATCTTCTAAAAAATAATTTGATTTTGGAACAAATTATTAAGAACCGATTGGTTCCGATTCAGTTCCTGATTCTAGTATGTGAACCACCAGAAACCAAACGGTTCTTATAGGAATTTTTTTTTTTTAATAAAATATATGACTAAATCTCCAATCACTTTTATAAAAAATAATCGGGTTCCTTCTTCATTTTAGACTTTAACACCTTCCTTCTCCTATTTGATTCTTTACTTTTCTCTTCTTATAATTCTTTGATTAGTTGATTCTCAAGCCAAATTAGAATATTAGGTAAATGTATACCTAAAAAAATTTATTTACAATATATAATTTCATTTCTAAGATGTGAAATTTTTATTTTGTTTTCACTTTGATTACATAGTTGTTGATCCGATCGAAACTTTTCATCTAGATTTCTACAAATTATAACCGACAGAACCAAAAGTTGCAATAAATTTTTAAAGGGTGTCCGATTCGATGTAGAATTTTGATTTTGATGGAAGTTTGTTTAATCATTGATTACTATGCAATTTATATAAGTTGATGATTGTTTGATGATGATAACTTATATTATTTAGATAATGTTTTTAAATTTGTATACTTAGTTTTCTTTTAATTTTTGAATAGTATGTTCGGTTCTTATATATTTTGTTAAAAGTATGACGTTGGTAGAATATTTATATTTTTTATTAGTGAACATTTTATTTTGACATTTTCAATGTAAAGAATCAGACCGGACTGAATCGGAACCGATTGGTTTGAGTCCGGTTCGATTCCAAAGCTAACTATGAAACCAATGGTTCCATTTCTAAATTTTTCATTGGTATTCGGTTCAGTTCAGTTTCATTTGGAATCGGACCGCTCCCACTCCTAATAGAAATTATCCTCGTTAACGCTTGTTTCCAGTGCGCTCTTTCTTTGTTGATTGCCAGTTGTATGCTTTCGTCAATTGTATATTTTGTTTGAAACCTATTTTTCAGTTCCATCCAACTAGTCATGCAACATATGTGCTCCTTAGCCAGTTCATGTTTTGTAAGACATCAATTTATATTATGCCAATTTTTGTTTCCATCATTGTCCAATTGGCCAATATTTCTCTTCTCTTCTTCTATCTTAAACAACTTGCAACAAAAACAAAAGATCTTGTCTAAAGAAATTAAATACACTAACCATCTTCTATCGATTGTTTGCCCATTTGCCTTTAGTTGCTTATATTATGATGATTCAAAATGCCTACCTTGATTATCTTTGGGAAATAAGATGCCATCAACTCTTTTTGGACCCATTTCAAGTAAAAAATCCCCCATCTTCTGATCAATGAGATCGTCTTTCCAATTTTCAGATCATCAAAATTCAAAGAAAAACAATTCTCTTGATTTAAATTTTCATGTTGAACATTATCTTCATTATTTTGCTTTGAATCATTCACATTGGCATGTTCAATCATTTCCTCGTTCTCTTTCGATTCATGAACATTTCATTATCATTCTATTATGTTGTTCCTCAATCACCAAATTTTTTTTGATGTTCCTTCCTTCCTTCTCTCTCTCCTTTTTTTTTTCCTTGCCATTAAAATACTTATCCATATCTCTAGCTTGGTTTTGAATTAATGCCTCTACTCTCTCTCTTTATTCCTTTTTTGAGCTCCAAACTCATATTTAGGACCCATTGTATATTGACAATAACTGGAATTTGAGTGTAAATAGGTGCTCAAATTAGTTTAAGAAGGAAAGATTAAAAGATAAGTTTTCTTCTCTAAACATTGTCCACAAATAATATGTTCATTTGGAAATGTTTTCATTCCCAATCCTGCATAAGTTGTTTAATCAGTAATCACCAGTTCTAAACTAAATTATGTGCCATAAGTTGTAGTTCTAAATTGAAAATGGAAGAACTCAGTGACAAAGCAAAACCCATTACCCACTAATAAAAATAATAATTATAAACACTATATTCAATCCCAAAATCCTAATTTATGATTCAGTGCAACAATTTTCATTAAAAATTAATAAAAAATTGCTACCAATAAAATTATAGACAAATATAAAATCTGTTTTATTAGTCTAATAAGCCAAGAAGTCTTCAGAGTTCTTCACCAATTAAAGAGACAAGAAGTCCAACAAACATAAAAGAATCATTCAAAAATTATTAAATTAAATAACTAAAATACTAATATTAATTTTTTATATTAAAAATACAACCCGTGGTCCTGTATCATCACACACATGCACATATCCTAATAAATTAAAAGAGCCAGTTTTGAGAGCACTGTTCTATGGAAGCGTGCCCTCCAATTTCTTTTTCTATTTTTTTCGACCTCTTTTATTTTCCTCTCAACATTTAAAAATGTCTTTCTCACAATTGATTCAAAAACGATACTCTTTTATTTGCATTGTTTTTAATTTAATGCTCTGACACTCACATGACATATCTTCTCCAACACTCCATATTTGTCTCAGATGTCAAATTGCTTCAGTTTTTCCATTCCTTCCATTTTTCTTTCATTTTCATTTTCTTTAGCTTTCCATTTCCTTCTCTTTTCCTTTCCTTATCTCTCTCCCTTCGAGTGAAGCCCTTACCAATATCACCATCGCAACTGTATCACCTCAACTCGACTTCTCAGCCCATAATGGGGGATCCTTAAGCATTGGATTATTCGACGTCAGTGGAGGAGGAGTTGAAGCGCAGTTAAATGAACTCGAGCTCCAGTAGGCGTCTATTGTTGACACCCCGACTTCCCGACCTTCTTTCATGGGTCCCTCGTCCTAAGTGAGTTTAGTGTGTGATGGATTTATTTTATTATTTCGAAATTGAGTTTTGTTTTCTGGATTTTGAGAAAATTGGATGATATTTCATAGGATTATAACATTCATTATTATTTTAAGGTTTTCCATTTGTATTTTCCTTTATTTCTAGGTATTTGGAAGTGACATTATATATATTTTTTAGTAGTAGTTTGTTTGATCTTAGTGTCAAATTATTTATGCAAACCGGTTTTGGAATTGAGGCAAAGGAAGGGTTTAGTTACCTACAATGCAACATGCTTAAGATTAGGATCTGAATAATTTTTGGCTCTTTGCATCATATCTAATGATTTTGAAACAAAACATGTTATGTGCCGATTCGTTTTTAATTTTGTCGTCAGAGAGAAACCTCCATTGATGCTGAAGGTCAGTTGCAGTGGATTGTTTCTTATTACTATATCAGTTGTTAATTCATTAAGTAGTTTGCTGAGAAGGGAAAAAGGGGGACAATATGCCAATAAAAAAACGTTGGGAGGGTGATTCAATAATTCATTTAGAAAATTGAAAATTATGAGGGAGAGAGTCGAGCCTCTCGATTGCTCGACAATAACTTGAAATTTCTCTCAATTTGATTTAACTCTTACCTATATGTGGGTATTGGGTCTACTTCTCATTGAATTTGCTGTTTTCATTGTTCACCTTGCCACCATCCCCATTACTAGAACTGAAGTTGATTTCATCTATAACAAATATAATCCCTGGGATGACCATATATGGCGACTTTTACCTCTTTATATACATAACTATTTCAAGTCTTGTCCTCACTTGTTTATGAAGTTTAGATGTGGGGAATATTTGATATATAAAAAATAAACGAGGGTGTGTTGAATACATAATTAAAATAATTTTATCAGCTGTTTAACCAGTTCAACTTTTAGACAGGGTTCTTCGGACTAATATTTTTTTATCAGTGTTTAAATAAATATGCAGTCGATTCTCCGGGTTTGGCCATTCATTGGAGCTGCTATTGCTGCATTCTACCACCAATACATTCTAAGGGAAACAACCATTAAGGCACTAAGAAATCTTTCAGGAGCAATGCACAAGACAATTGTGCATTTTATTTTACAAATGAAAGTTTCAGGAATTTTCCATCAGACAAGTATTTCAATTTCAATTAATGAGTCCCTGTTTAGTTTTTCATAAAATTTTATTTTTTTTTCGTAATTTTGATCAAAGTTTATGAAATATATGAATCCATCAATTGATATTAAATTAAATTTTTTATTTTGGTTTTCATTTGTATCAACTTTTTATACAAAATGACCGGCAACCCCTTTTCTAATTGGATACCTTTCGGCAAGTATTTAATGGTGATTCTATGACTCTTAATACAGTAGACTTACCATGGTTGAGGAGGCAAGGAATACACAATGTGAATACGTATCATCAAACAAGAAAAGTTAAGAACATGGGTAAAACAAAGCTACCTTTATTCTCAAATCTCAAGTTAAAAGACCTTTAAAATAATCCAGTTGACATTAACCCAAAAATAGCAGACACTCAATTCTATAAAGTTCACCCTTATGCTTTTTGTAGGAACTAACATAGTTTGAGAGTCAAAGATAGAGATAGAAAAAGTGATGGGGAAAGGAAGTAGATTTTGATTATGATTTTTATTTTACTAGCTGTATTAGTTGCAAGTTCTATCTATCAGAAGCTTATTAGAGCAGAAATTCTTTTGTCAAATTAATAGCTTTTGCTTTAACTTATTTATACGACGATCGTGGATTTATATTTTCAAATAAAGTACTGAACTAATTATAGCATATTAGATAGCATTCTCATGAAAATATATTACCATTTTCTCTAACAGCAAGAGAGTGAATCATATGAAGTTGTGGTTGAAAATGGAAATCTCATGTACAAACCGATGGGTTCCACCATCGACACGATTGAAGGTTCAAAATGGATATTCGTTCACCATCACCACCTACTCTCCTACTGGAGTTGTGAGTTTTTGTTGTGTTATTCTAATTATATTTTATACAGATGTAATTAGTTTTTGCTGGAATTAGGGATTTGATTTTATATTTATCGAATTTGATTGATATTCTTCAAGTGATCGTATTGTGTTGAATTCCTTAAGTAGTATTGATTTCGATAGGTTTGCATTTTCTTTTCTATCTAGGCATGAGATCATGAGCAAATTGGGTATGGAGCTTTTGGTGCATCCATTTTTGGTAAATCACAAGTTTGAGAGAAAAAAGTAGTACTTGGTTAATATTCATTTCTACAAATTTTGCAGGAAGATTTTATGAATACAATTTTATCATTATACTCATTATTGTTGGAATAATAATGTAGGAATGTTTCGAAGAAGATTCTATTTGCCCGAAAAACTGAACGTCTGCTCATCAAAATGTACATTGATATTTTTAATGATTTCCATTGATGTTATTTTGCTCACTTTTTAATGATTATTGAGTAATATGCAAACTAAATTTGCTGGGAAAATAGTCCGAATGCAGTTTGTCAATTTGTGCATTAAGTAATTGTGGATTTTTTCCATTTCTATTAAGCCCTCAAGGGATTTACTCCCAATTTTGTGGCTTCTGATTGTGTGCATAAGATGCATTTTCTTTTCTGTTAGTATTAGATTATTGTAATTGGCTATTTTGTGAACAAAATGATCAACTTAAATATTTTAGAAGTTTAGGGACTTAATTGCAAAGTTTCATAGTTGGTAGGTTAGCTTAGGGTTCGGGGTCCAAGTTTGGAACACGAAGGTTTCTCGCTGAATTTTCGCTAGATGTTTGCAGAAGTCATGCTCGAACGTGTGAAACAAAACATTCATCGCTCGACCTTCGCCCCCTTGTCACTCGAGCGACAATGCTCATCGCTCGAGCGACCAATTTATGGCCATACTTAATTCGTGATTTCACGATATTTTTATTGGCCAATGTTTCCATATTCGTCCAATATATAAAAGGGGGCGTTGCGTATTCAGGAATGAAGGGATTGAATATTATATATTCAAGAGAATCATATTATTCTCTCAAGAGCTAAACATTCATCTAGTTCAACCACTTCATATATGCGCCCATTAGATTGAAAACATCAAAATTTTTTCAATCAAAACACTGGTGCTATTCTTTACTTGGATTTGTCAGGAAGATTGTGTCGTCAACTTGGCTGACTGCGAAGATTAAGGAAGAAACTGAAGAACGAGGAGTTCTTGGTGGATCTACATGAGATAAACTGCGTGAAGAGTCTGGAGTGGAGTTGGTATGCTCATTCCAGAAGGACTGCTTTACAAAGAAGAGTTAGGATTGGTGTTCATTTGCACATTCGAGGAGAGCTGGTTCAAACTTCAGACAGGAGATCAGAAAACTTATGTCGTCAACTTTGCTGATGGTTTGTAAGTTTATAATACAGTTTATAGTGGATCTTTGACTGGCAAAGCGCCCGGAGGCTTTTCCACGTTAGGTTTCTCCATGAACAATTTTCGTGTTATTTACTGCTTTATTTATTGCTTTTATATTGCTGTGGTATTCAAAGATAGGATAAATCGACTTGATTGATTAATCACCTAGACATAATTAACTAGTGACTTGTTGCTTGTTAATTAGATTTTAATTTCCGCATTTACACCTAATCACCTCCCTCTAGGTGTAGCTGAGTCGAATCTTGTGTTTTTCATTTTCCAAATGTATATTATTAATCACTCCTCTTACAAGAGAGTGTGAGATTCATTATTCATTGCTGTCACATTGGTTTTCAATTGGGTGGTGGAATATATACTTAAGTAGTTGATGTTGGAGTTGATCTTATTGGGAAAATAGAGATGGAATTCTTGAAGAAAATCCTCGCAATCCTAGACCTAATCATACTAAAAGAGAATGAATTGTGTAGCGAATATCATTTTTTATGTTTCCAAGAACGATAAAATAATGACATGCATTCTTTAAAACATTCTTTAAGCCATAAATATACTAAAAGAGAATGCAAATGTATATATCAATGTATAGACCAAGGAATTCATTCTCCCTTCTATCCTCGTAATACTAGAACATGTATGAAATGGAGCTCTTAAGATGTATAAATCACCATTTGTTTACTTATTACAGTATTATTTTATATTTTATCTTAGTGTATGAAATGTCTTTTAATAATACCAAAAAAACATTTTTTGTATGTCTACGCTATTACATAGTCAACTACACCGTGTCATGTGTCTTGCACGTGCGTCTTACTAGTTATATATAAAAGAAGACCGAAAGAGTAACCACCCTTCTATAGATAGTAGATGACAAATTAGATTTAGAGAAGATGGCCAGAGAGAGAAGATGGAAATGGAAGATTGAGAGATGGTATGTGTGCTACGCTCTTATGATTCTGTGTGAGGCTTTAATTGATGATTTAATTCAGGCTAAAATGTAGTTTTAAAAAAAAAGCATAGATTTTTTTGTGCCCCCTAAAGAGTTGGTCCTGAGGTGGTTGCCTCTTGGGCCTCAACTCAGTTCTGGTTGAGTCGCTACAAGTGTAAGATTCTTAGTCAAGGTATAGAGTGTGAGCAAAGTATCATTTTCATGGGGGCCAAGTATTTAATTCGATTCCAATTAATACTAACTCTAACTGAATAGCAAAACTTGAGTGATTTTGAATATTATTAATTAAACGAAAAATGGAAGCTGTAGTCACAAACCCTTCACTGAGTTCCACTTTTAGTCTAACCTTCATTTGTGATATCCAGACTTTCAAACCTTTCAATTCGTTGTAGTCGAAGGACAAATGATCGAATTTTTGTCCATTTGACAGTCAGTTGATCAGAAAAATAAAAATGTGAATTAGTTTGACCAATTTTAGACAGACAAAATTGTTACTTTACAGTTTTTACATAAAATAATTAAAAAAAAAGAGGAAATAAAATTAAAAATACTATTCATCTTCATCAAAACCCCGTAACCACACCACCACATCACAATCAACTGAATTCACCTATCCTTACCCATCGACCACGCCACAACCACACATGCGTGTGTATAAATATCATTCACACGGCTAACATATTTTTATCCTTCAGGTCTTCTTTTTGTGCAAAAAATAATAAAATTTCTATCCCACTTGATGTCATTGTAAATCCATATAATGTTTACAACAAGCAGACACTTATTGTTCGTAAAGTTTGAATTATGGAGATTTTAAAAAGGTTCTAGGAGTTGTTTGAAGCAAGTTAGAGATATACAATTATTACTTCAAACAATAGTTCTAAAGATTAAGGTAAGGTGCCAAGTGTTATCAGTGGATTTTTCACTTCCTTTCAAATTTATCTTCATATTGAATTTAATTACCTTAGTTCAGTGCTCGTTCTAAAGATATTATGAAACAATTACATTAGTTATATTATGAAACTATTACAGACTTATCTTTGTGTTATAGTTTAGCCTTCACACTATTTAGGCTTTTATATAGGAAATGAGTTGGAATGACCACCACTCAAAATGTTTTTTTGTTCAAATGACCTTTGACCAAATTCTATTAAAGAGAAGAAAACTTAATTAATTAAAATTATCAAATATCCATTTTATCATTGTCTTGTATAACCAAATAAATGATGGATTTTGGGCTAAAATTATTCAACCCAACCCAGTCAAACTCGGTTGATCGGGTCTGAAAATTTTTAAAGAAAATTTTCAGGGTTCAAGGAATTGAATCTTGAACGTCTAAGGAAAAAAAATGCCCTCCTCACCGCTAGGACATTGAACAATGTTATTTATTTTATTGCAATAACGTATATATATCTTGAAAATATTATAGTCAAATTTTCAAGGTCCAAAGATTTGAACCTTCAACCTCTTAAAAAAGGATGTTTTCCTTACCACTAGGACATTGACCAATGTTGTTTATTTTATTGTAATAACCTATATATATCTTTAAAAATTTTAGTCAAATTTTCATTGTCCAAGGATTTGAACCTTCAACCTCCTAAGAAAAATGATGCTTCCCACACCATTAAGATATTGAACAATATTATTTATTTTAATGCAGTAACCTATATAAAACCCTATAATTTTGAATATCTTGAAAATTATAGTAAAATATTTCACTTTATTCTATATACGTATTATGTATTGAAAGATTAATTTTAATTAAGATGAATTGAATGTCTAACAAAATTTATGACTTTGAAATATATAAATAATTAGTGACAATTAACTTAAAATCTTTAAATTTATTTCAAATATTTTTTTTTAATATTTTTAAATATTTTTATAATTTTTAAATAATGACCCACCGGTCCAACCACTAAATTTTTTGCTTTTTCCCTTTCATCCCTCACGTAAACTTTTTACGGTGTGCAAGATGTACTTTTTATATACTCTAAGAGATATAATTGTAATTTTATATACCGTAAAACGATATATATGTTATTTTAATTAAGATTAAAACTGAAACGATATCAATGTCGTCAAAATTGTATTGAAATGATAATGACATCGTTATGTATCAAACCCACGAAATAACATAACGACTTTCATATCGTTTTAGTACAAATTTGACGAGTTCGAAATCATTCTGATTCAAATCATAAATACAACGACATGAATATCGTTTCTTTTTATAGAAAATGATAATTATATCGTTCTAACTAAAAACAACGATTCGACCGTCTATAGCTACCCGTCATCTCTTCAACATACATAGGACGATCGAACTAGGTCATCAAGCATGTTGATACCACTTGAATGACTTAGAAAGAACGAACGATTATACTTTGTCATAATAGTTCGAAAGTGGTACACAATCATGAGAACACAAATGTTCCCATAGTTTCTTTTAAGTGAGATCGAACCCATTTGATAATCTATTTTGATCATCCTATACATGTTGGATGCATGTCTGGTGGTCGTGGGCGGTCGAATCGTCGTTTTTAACAGAAATGATATAATTATCATTTTATATAAACTACAACAATATATATATATATATGTCGTTTTAGTTAAGATTAAAACTGAAACGATATCAATGTCGTCAAAATTGCACCGAAACGATAATAACATCGTTATGTATCAAACATACGAAATAACATAACGACTTTCATATCTTTTTAGTACAAATTTGATGAGTTTGAAATCGTTCCAAAATAAATCATAACTACAACGACATATATATATATATATATATATATATATATATTTTTTTTTTTCATAAAAAACAATAATTATATAGCCCTGGCTAAAAATAATGATTCGACCTATTTTCACTGAAAGAAAGTATCTTCGTTCGCTCTTTCTAAGCCATTCGAGTGATATCAACCCATTTGATGCCATTTTTTGGTCGTCTTTCGTATGTTGAAGGCATGTCGGGTGGCCATGGATAGTCGAGTTGTATATGAGAAGAAATAACATTGAAGTCGTTTTAGCGTGGCTTTCAACTGAAACGAGTCCAAACTCGACAAATTTGTACTGAAACGATATGGATGTCATTACGTTAGTTTGTGTGTTTGACATTACAATGACATAATTGTCGTTGCATGTGAGAAAAAATGACATCTATGTTGTTTTAGTTATGATTCAATTGAAATGAGGTCGAACTCGCCACATTTGTATTGAAACGATATGGATGTCATTACGTTAGTTCGTGTGTTTGACAGTACAACGACATAATTGTCGTTGCATGTGAGAAGAAATGACATTTATGTCATTTTAGTTACGATTCAATTGAAACGAGTTCGAACTCGCCACATTTGTACTGAAACGATATGGATGTCGTTACATTAGTTCGCGTGTTTAACATTACAATGACATAATTGTCATTGCATGTGAGAAGAAATGATATCTATGTCGTTTTAGTTATGATTTCAATTGAAATGAGTTCGAATTTGCCACATTTGTGCGGAAATGATATGGATGTCGTTATGTTAGTTCGTGTGTTTAATACTACAACGACCTAATTGTCGTTGCATGTGAGAAGAAACGACATCTATGTCATTTTAGTTACAATTTCAATTGAAACGAATTTGAACTCGCCACATTTGTACTGAAATGATATGATTGTAGTGATGTTATTTCGTGAGTTCTATTTATAAGAACTAACAAAACCCTATTCTAAACAGAATTAATGTCTAAAAAGTAAAAATTACAAAAGTTACTATAAACTAGAGTTTTAACTTAAATAAAAGATTACTCAAAAATTGAAAAAAAATGTGTCACGGAATGAACTATGCGGCCACAGAGTTATGCTAAATGCGATCGTATAGAAGCTGCAAAATCTCAAGTTGAAGTCTCGTAAATAGATATGTGATCGCATATATTTTATAATTATGAGGTCGCATGGTTGTTCTTTTCAATCCCTTCGTCCTTTGTCCATACTGAATGCACGCCCCATTTGAAAAACGACTTCGAGATCGTTATGTATATGCGCTTCCCATTTTGAAAAATGACTTCGATGTTTTTATGTATATATATAACGACTTAGATGTCGTTACAAAAATCAGTGAAGCAGAGTGTATTTTATACTAAAACGATGTCTAAATCATTTTTTGTTGCAGGAACAATTTCAATATCGTTATGTTAATCTGTGTACTTTTCGTATTAAAACGACATCTATATCGTTTTGTTCGTCAAGAACAATTTCAATGTTATTGTTAGAAGCAGTGCATTTTTGTACTACAACGATATTAAATACTTTATTTGACACAAGAACGATGTACATAACGTTATTAGATTGAGTGCTTTTATATTAACTGTAACTATATCAACGTCGCTTGCATTTAATATTGAAAAAAATAAACACCGAAACGTAAAATGACTTTAATGTCATTTCAATAGTACAAAAGTAATTGCAATTTTGAAATTAGCTCATATTTTGATGTGAACAACCGGTTGACTTGCATATCTTTATTTGTCGAAATTCTTACTAACATCACACAACGGAGTGAACTTGCATTTGCAAATACAAACTGACTACATTCAACATCATTATCACTTGCTACATTCCGACTATAAGGTTCATCAATAGGTAACTCCACATCATTGTCATCTGCTATAGGAGAATTATCGTCATCATCTACTCTTCGAGGACTATTTTCACTTACATCAAAACTATTACAACCTACAAATATCCCATCACCATTGTCATGGTTCCCATCATCATCCGTTCGATATATTCCTCCTCGCTGTATATATTTGCAATTTGAGTCTCCACCTTCTATTAGTAATAAACATCATTCATCACCAAAATCTTATTGATTTTCAACTACTTCATTTGGAAGTGTTACAAAAAGGAAAGTTCATTTACAGACATATAGAAATCACTTCACATTGTTGTCACAATTGAGCAGCTGGAGCTTTAGACATTATAGGGACAAGAGCTAAAATCTCTATTTTGTACAACAATGTATCGACGTTCAACACCTCTTTAACTTCATCATATAATTCCACAAAAGAAATAATTTTCGTAACAAGAATATGTGTTGTTTTTCCTTTGTCATTCCCTACATATTTTCATTTCCATGTACCTTCAATTGACCTGCTCATATTCAACTGGATGACAAACTGACATTCATAACATATCAGCGGTGTCCATAACTATAATTCAATACAAAAATTTCATCAATTTTAAAAAATCGTACAGTACTGATAACGATATGTAAGTTGTTATGTATAAAAGAAAATCAAATGTATGTTTAACAGTAAAATAATGAAAAAAAAGCCAAACATGCCTTTTTTCAATTTACATTTCACTCAAATTAATACAAATAATTGGTAATGAGAAAAGGGTTGGGAAGTAACTCATATCAAAATTCTAATCCAATGTTAAAATGAATTCAAAATCATTGTTCACAAATGAACAATATAAACATATATACAACAACATGAAGAAATTATTCAAAAAAAATGGAGAAAGAAAGTAGCCCAAGAATTGAAATTTTACAACACCTTCTTCTTCTCAAATACCCAACAAGAATGTTGCAAGATTACCCACTTCAACAAAATAAGTGGTCAAGGGAATGAGATTGTACAATTTATGATTTCATAAGTAGAGAAAATGATGAAGAGAAAATGAAATGGGTTGCATACCTGTGAACCAATTCTTGAAGAAGAATTGAAAGCTAGAATTCAATTAGGGTTAAATGAGAATTAAAATGGGAATTAAGGCAATAATGTCTTTTGTATATAAAGATATTTTAGTCATTTACAAATTATATTTCTCATTTCTTTATATGTTTAGGCCTTCTAATTAAAAAAAAAAGTTGGTGGACCTTTTAAACTAATGTTTGGTTTGACTAGGCTTATTAAATGAAGTCCCCTTATATATATATATAGATAGATAGATAGATAGATAGATAGATATATCAGGAATTGATTGATTAGGACCTTTAAGAAGAAGAATATTAGAAGATTTTTCTTAATTTCTTTCTGTCTATGGTAGAAATATGAGTTCTTCAAGCCTGAGAGGTGATAAATGAACCTCACACATTATGAAAAAAACTAGTTATATTGACAAGTTTTGTTTTGGTGCATTTAAGTATTTAGCTCCTGTTTGAGCTCCGTTATAATTGAACTTTTGGTCAAAACATATTTTATAGTAGTGGTTTTTTTTGAAAAATATGTAGTTAAAAAAGAAGGAAATATTTTGAATTTATGTATAATATTATTTTATTAGAGAATGTATGGTTGAAAAGAAGAGAAAGAAAATTGAATTTTAAAATTATTGGAGCCCAAATAGAAGGCTTAAAATTTTTCATTGCATTTTTTAAAAATAGGGTTTTAAGGCCTTGGAAGTTAGGAAATTGGAAAATGAAGAGGATGGAGGTCTGAAAAATGAAAAGTAATAGGGTGGAAGTTGAGTATGTATGGTCATATAAACTTCATGTGTTTTATGACACATTTTTACTTTGAGCGGCCTACTTTTACCTATAAATAGGTCCATCATTGTTAATTTATCTATTACCACAACAATCACAATTCTCTCATATTTTCATCTTACATTCTCACTCATTTTTCTTTCAGAGATTATTGAGCATAGAATGGTGTTCTTTTGGTGGTGCTTTGTGCTCAATTACTTGTGCAGAGTTTGTTTGAGCCATATGATGAACAATCTGACTATTGTATCCTGGAAGGGACAAGTCATAGAGAAGTTTTGTTGCATCGTGTTCTAAGATTTTCCAACTAAAGAGATATTGAATCTCCTTAAAGAGAGAAACATATCCGTGATGAAAGAAATATCGAATTGTTAGAATTATTTAATACCGATCTTTGTAAATTTGAAGGAATTTTAACTTGTGGAGGAAATAGATATTTCATCACTTTTATTGATAATTCTTCAAAATAAAATTATTTTTATTTATTGAAAAATAAAATTGATACTTTTGATAAATTCAACGTTTTCTTCCAAGAAGTTAAAAATCAATTTAGTAGAAAAATCAAAAGAATTAGAAGTGATAAAGGTTGAGAATATGATTCTATTGCTTTAAATTCTTCTGTTCAATCTTTGGAATAAATCATGACGCTATTCTACCATATTCCCTTGCATCTAATGGCGTAGCTGAAAGGAAAAAAAAAAAAAAAAGATTTGATTGATTTGACAAATGACATGCTTATTGAGTCAGGTACTTCTTCAAATCTTTGGGGAGAAGCAATTTTAACTATATGTTATGTGTTGAATATGATGATCTACAAGAAAACAAAAATCACACGTTTTGAGCTGTGGAAAGGGTATAAGCCAAACTTGGAATTTTTAATGGTTTGGGGATGTTTAGCTTTTGTAAGGCTAACAAATCCTAAAAATAACAAAATTGGGTGTTAAAATCAGCACTTGTGTTTTTTCTTGGATATGTAATAAATAGTACATCCTATTGATTTTTAGACATTGAAAATAATATTATTTTTGAGTTAGGTGATGCTATTTTTTGTTAAGAGAAATTTTCTTTCAAAACCAAAAATAGTGGGGGTTAAAAATTAAGACAAAATATTTTATAAGAACCAATTCCTTCTATTCTTTTTTCAATTCAAGAAAATTTTCAAATTGAACCTAGGAGTGAGAGAGCTAAAGTTGAAAAAGATTTTGATCTTGATTACTATGTTTTCAACAATAGGAAAATTCCATATTCTTTACTAGAAGCTTTACTTCACCTGAAGCTGTATTTTGAAAAAAAGATCGTAAATGATGAGATGGATTATCTAAATTACCAACAGGTTGTACAACTATTGATTGTAAATGATTCCTTAGAAAAAAAAATAAACAGATGGTATAGTTGATAAATTTAAGGTTAGACTTGTTGTAAAAGGTTTTAAACAAAAAGCTGACCTTGATTTTTTCGATACTTTTTCTTTGGTAACTAGAATCACATTCATTAGATTGCTAATTGCAGTGGCTCCAATATATAATCTTAAAATTCATCAGATGGATGTAAAAACATTTAAAAAAAAAAAATAGGGATCTAAATGAGAAAATTAATATGGATCAACTTGACGCTTTGTGGAGCCTGGACAAGGAAGTAAAGTTTACAAGTTAAATAAATCTATATACGGCTTAAAACAGGGACCTAATTAGTGGTATTAAAAGTTTGATTCCTATATGATTAAAAACAATTGTAAAATCAATGAGTGTGATAAGTGCATACATTATACATCTTGTAAAAATTCACATGTCATTCTTAGTCTCTATGTAGAGGATTTGTTGATATTTAGTTCGAATTTGCATATTGTAAATGAGACAAAAAGCATGCATTGTAACCAGTTTGACATGAAATATCTTGATGAGGGTAATTTCATTTTGAGTCTGAAATCACAAAAAAACAAGTGATGGTATTTTTCTTGATTAGTCGCATTATGCTGACAGAATGTTGAAAAAATATAATTACTATGATTACAAGCATGTCCCTTCTCCTTTTGATTTTAGTGTTCACTTGTTTCCTGTGAATAATGAAAATGCAGTGATTAATCAAAAGGAATATGTTAGCATAATTGGAAGCTTGTGTTATGCAACTGATTGTACTAGACTTGACATTGCATATACATTAGGAATACTTAGCAGATTTAGTAGCAAGATAGGAAGAGATCATTGGCGTTTAATGGAATATTTATCCGAAATAAAAAAAATTATGGCTTATTTTACAAAAAAGTATCATGTTGTATTTGAAGGATTCAAATATGTCATTGGAATACTTTGTCACGAGATTCTCTACCACTGGGTATATTTCTACATTGGGTAGTGGTGCTATATGTTGAAAAATCTAAGAAACAAATAACTGTTGCTAACTCAACCATGGAAGTTGAGTTTATAGCTTTGGTGTCAGCAAGTGAGGAAGCAATTGGTTAAGGGATTTATTATGTGAAATTCCTTTGTTGGAAAAATAATTCTATCTGAGTTAATTCATTGCAATAACACTGCAGCAATTGGTAGAGCACATAACCGATATTATAATGGTAAATCTAGACATATCAAGAGAAAATACAATACTGTGAGATCTTATCTATGTAATGACATCATTAATGTTGATTATGTGAAATCTTGTGATAATCTTGCAGATCCATTAACAAAGGCATTGTCAAATGAAAAGGTCCGAATAACATCAAGGGAGATGAAATTGAAGTCTATATAAACAAGAGCCACGTATGAGGATACTTAACTTTGTGACCATAAATCTTGAAAACTGGGTTCAATCGGAAAAAAAAATCATATGGTTGTTGCAAGAAATGCAATATTTATTTTATTCTTATCGTCCCTATGATGTGAGTGCATTTATTCTGTAATATTGTTTCGGAGGTTGAGTTTTCTTAATAAACTTTTAATGATATCTACAGCTCTTATGTGTGGGGTGCAAGTATTATAGGAGCACTATTGATAAATTTTACCTATATGAGTGTGGAGGTGGGTATGCTTTCTATAAGAATTGGGCTTATTCTCAAATATGCTCATGAAACTGGGATTAGCACAAGGTCGTACTGTGTTGGCTATTAAAGCTTATGTCAACACCTAGATAGTTATGTGTGGACAATAATTCTTTATTTCTCTTAAGTAGTCATAGTTCAATGCTAAGCACACTATTGACTCTAGAGTACATGTTTCTGTTTCACTAAGTGAAGGCTCAATGCAGAGCACACATTCATGATGCATAATAGTTCCTCTATCTGTCTGTTTTATATTAAAATGAGTGGGGGACTGTTGGTGTATTTTAAAGTTTAAATTCGATCATTGCATTTTCTTTTAATATGTTTTTAAGGATTTGGAAGTTAGGAAATTGGAAAATGAAAGCTAAAAAGGTGGACGTTGAATATGTACGGTCATGTAACTTTCATGTGTTTTATGACACTTCTTTAATTAGAGTTGTCTATTTTTACCCATAAATAGGACCATCCATGGTCATCTTTCTATTACCACAACAATCACAATTCTCTCATCATCTCTTCTTACATTCTCACTCATTTTTCTTTGAGAGATTATTGAGTAAAGAAGGGTATCTTTTAGTGGAGCTCTAGGTTCAACTACTCGTGCAGAGTTTGTTTAAACCATACGACGAACAGTCGAACTATTATATTTGGAAAGGGTCAAGTCATAGAGAAGTTCTGCTGGACCTTGTTCTAAATTTTGCCAACTGAAGAGGTCTTGAATCCCCTTAAAAAGATCAACATATCCGCGCCTCAGTCACTCTGTTTGATTTCATTCTTTTCCTATTTATTTGTTAACTCCATTTTTCTAATATTGGAATTTCTCCAACATTTTATCCCACATATAGTGAACATGGGCTAATGATGGAATAAAAGCTTTGTACGTGGCTAAGGATGAATTTACTGAAAGATGGTAGTGCTTAGGATTTTTATGTAGTGTGAATTATTAGATAGGATGTTGATCATAGTACTTGCGCAGATCGTTAGCACTAACTGGTTACCTAAGGCTATTAAGCTTGAAGTTGATAGAAAAGCCTTAAAGGTGATTTGTCACGTTTAGATATGAAGAATTTTGACATTATTTTGCGGATACATTGGTTGAGCGGAGACTAAAGGAATCATGGCTGCCAATCAATGTACTATTTATGCGAATGTTGTGTTTCTTGCATGCACAGTCACTCTACTGGGATATAAATACTGTAGAGCTCTCAGATGTTGAGGAAGGTTACATGAAGTATCACTATTAAACCTCAATCTGAATGATAAGTAGATGACATATAAATGGTCTTAGATGTTTTGGAGTTCACTATGATATTTAAATTATAAGAGGTGGACGCTTATCATACCCTAGAGAAACTTGTCGAAACGATTAGTAATATGTGCATAGAATTTCAGAGCAAGGACATTACCTTACCAACATAAGGTAGTAGAGAATGGAAAAAATTTTTTGGAGTACTTGAGCTTGTTTAATTTATACAGATTATTGCCCTGCCAGTCCTTGAACCTTGATTCAACTAGTTTTCTCAGTCATAGGTTGAAAATTGGCTTTAAGCTTGAATCCTGGCCTTTCTTCATGATCCCTTCTTAAGAGAATCGTTAATTCCAGCTCAGTCACCCAGAGAATTAATTGGATTATTGCGAGTGAGTTGAACGGGGTGCACTTCGAATCTCAAGAAAAAAAAATTATATGGACTATGAGGAAGATAAGAAAATTATTCAAGGGTTATTATCAAGTACTTCTTAAATTACAATTTCGTGGATCTAAGCACGATTAAGTTCATATTATGATTTTACTTGGAGATTCAGAGTGAATTACATGAGCCTTTAAGGAAAGAAGATCAAGTATAATTTGAAACCAAAGAATTATTTTATTCATTCCTTGACAATGGAGTTTAGGCATGATTAAAGAATCGGGTAGAGATAATAAGAAGTTAAGATTTGATTTCTAATCATATCAACCAGTTAAAAGATAAGAAATGTATAAGATCATATTATTTAACCGTCGTTAATGATGTTTATTTTATGAGGTTATATGTCTTCTTGTGGATCATATTGTCTAATACAACATTTGATTTAAATCAGTTCTAACTATGTTTGGTCTATGAGGGGCGTCCACAATTGCGATTGTGATGAATTTTAAAATCCTTTGAAATTTAAGTGTCCTCAATTTAGATTTTAATGAATTTTAATGAAATTCATTTAAATTTAGGTATCCTCAATTGAGATTTTAATGAAATTCAATAAATTCTATAAAATTTAGGTATCCTAAATAAGTAGTAGATTTATTAAAATTTCATTAATAGATGAATTTTAAATTTTTTTGATGGATTTCAAGCTTAAAAATACATATAATCAAATCTTTTGAAATTTCACCACATTTGTTGAGATTCTTATAGAATTTGGAAAAATCTATTCAAATTCACGAAATTCATTAGGATTTATAATATTTTAAAATCTTAGTGGAGGACGCCCTCATATATCTTGGGAATGGTTTAGAAATTGTTGACTCACCTAGGCGACATACTTAAAATACTGTCGCGAAAATATTCGAGAAATATTAATTCGGACTCATAAAAACAAACAAACTAACACCACCCGATCTTGGCTCGACCCAAACTCTTACACTTGGTTGCCACAAAATTTACCCCCACAAACAGGGGCGGAGGCAGGGGGTGTCCTGGGGGAGTCCTGGACACCCCATTTTTTTCAGAATTTTTTTTTTTCAAGGAAGTCAGCCTTTTTTTTTTTTTTTTTTTTTTTAAATTAGAAGGATTGAAGAATGTTAACTTCTATTTTATTACAAATAAACTTGTGAAAAAAGTTAATCTTATTTCTTCCACTTATTTTAAGTTAATTTTCAACTTATTAGTAATATTTACACTGATGTACTATCCGCAGAAAAGGTAAATGACTCAATTAGTGAACTTTTGTTTCCTCTTATTTTTGTAGTTTCCTTCAAAAAAAAAAATCGGGGCCGCTGCCCCCGAATCCCCATCAGCCCCCACCCCTTCACCTATATATTTTCAAATTTGGACCCCCTATTTTCAACAAGCTGGCTCCGCCACTGCCCACAAAGGAGACTATAGTAGTAGTATATGCAATCCACAAAGGAACGAGAATATCAAGGAAGACACCAAAATCACCAAACTCTCAAACTCTCAAGGAAGTCAGCCTCTCTCCCTCTCGTTTTCTGTCACGCATAACACACACACGGCTGAATAAGGAGCAAGATATATAGATACATTAGGTTATTAGATTTGGGCTTAACTCTCCTCAATGGGCCAAGACCAAGTGCAAATGGGCTGCCACTAAACCTAAACTAATGGGCTAACATCCAAGTCCATACTTACTATTAAATGGTCCAACTAACCAAAAAATCATCCAACCCAAACTTGGGCCATCCAAAATGTAGGTAGTTTCCGAGTCGATCCAAGTCTATGGTGTCAATAAATTATCCGTCAATTGTTTTAAATCATCTTTCGGATTTATGGGGTATCAAAACCCAACAAATATATTTAAGGATTGAAATCAATATGGGACATCATATCTCATTTTAAGATATGAGTATATATGAAACATCTATTATTATTGGATAGACAAGAGTTATATGCGGACCCAAGTATTGTAGGTTGACGTAGGGAAATTGAAAGAATACTTACTTAGGTTCATCGAACCAATGCTACTAAAGTTTGCAATTTTTTGGGATTGCAAGTTATGCTTGAGTCTAAATATAGTTTAAGAATGTAATTAGATTAAAGTAATTGTTAACGTTTGCATATGTATAATAGTTCAATATTTCAAAAGTATTCATCGATGATATTACAATAACATCACCTGAAGATCATGAATTAGAATTTGATATATAAGAAATGATATGACTATAGATATGAGAGATGCAGAGAAAGCGTAGGAAGGTTATACATGAGAAAGTTTTCGATGACGAAATTTATTTTAAGGAGAGGAGGTAGTAAAATTCCAAAATTTTATAGAGTATGATACATAGCGTATATGGAAAGTTAAGAAGTTTTTTGGGTCTATTGGCGCATATATATAAAGTTAAGTCTAGTCAGTTGAGAAGAAATTATTATATTGCGAATAATAATATCAAGAGATTATTACTTGAGAAAAGTCGACTTTTGGGTAATTTAGCGCATAGTGAATTCTAGAAAGTACAAGGAATAAATAGTCTCTCAATTGTTAGAATTCGGGGAGTTAAATAGTCTCTCGATCAGACAAATTTCTTCCACGGGGAATTTATTCATGAACTTATGTGCCAAACTATTCTAAGTGGTGATGCTGTTAAGTTTGAGTGATTTTGATTATGATTAATTAAACTTAACTAATTGTAAGGCTATTAATAACTAGTAAGAAGCGTTTATGAATTTGACTAACAAAAAGCACGAGAACTTCGAATCCCCCTACATTATTCAATTTTAACAACAATCCACAGTAATGACAACACTTGTTTAAACTCGACAATCAATGTACCTATTTCTTTCATTAATATCTCTCGAGCAGTACTAAATATGTCCTCATATGTGAACCTTATACATCTCTATGAATATTGCAAATATGTGATGATGCATTTAATTACTATATTTCTATCCACTACGAGTCTCTTCAACAATCTTATCATGTGGTTAATCGCTAATAATAAAACAAAGAACACTTATCAATTCAATTAAGGTTCAATTGAAAACATGAACCATATAATGACCATTCAAATTAAACAAGCATTAAATGCCAAAGTCTAAAAAATATAATTAAAACATCATAATATTAGGTTCATCATCGTCCTAGTGATTAAAAATTAGTCAAGTGCCCTAAAGTTACAAAATTATAATTGAATATTGAGACACCTGAATTTTAATTGTAGAAAGAAAAAGGAAAAAAAAAAAAAAAGAATTTTTGAATCCTTGAACAATCTCCTTTTTCGTTCTTCTTTGTCACATAAAATTCAAGCAATGATCGTCAATTGTACTTTGCCTCTTATTCTTTCTCAAATGGTTGGTATCCTATTTTTAGCCCTCAAAGTAGGTTAAAAACGAGTCTGGATTGTCAAGTAGAGGTTGAGTCGAAAAAGAAAACACAATTTTTTGAATCGAAATGCACCATGCAATCACATGGTTATGCCTCTCAAGTTTCAGGATCTCACTTCAACTTCCCTACAATCGCATGGAAGGATCCTTGCGATCACAAGCCTTCCTTCTTTGACTTTGTTCGTTTTGATCCCTCCCTTCTTTGGTTCATCTCGAGTCCCCTTCTGTATTCTTCATGAGTCTTCAACTTCCAACTATATCTAATTTGATTCATGTCATTCACAATTGTCCATCCTTGGTCCGAAACAAATTTTGGATATTTGCAATTAAGTCTCCTAATTTGCACAATTGTTCTTCTTTAGTCCTCTTTGACTGATTTTCACTCATTTTTATCATTTACCATCTAATATCGAATTCTCTATTACAACAATTAATATTTCAACAAAATTAAATAGTAATTCTATCAACATGACTCACAAACATCCACTTTTGAAAGCCTGGATAAGTATAAAACCACACTTATGAGAGTGCTTGTCAAAAGATTGTCCAATGGATGTAAGTTTCATAATTTCTAGAGTAATGTTGATATTGTATTAATAAGTTACTTATTTCTAACTTTAATAAATTAATAAATATATTTATAATCTTATTTATTTATAAGTTAACGTTATACCTTAGCCAACATTCTAGTTACCTAACTAAGTTTGAGCATTCTAACGTTTGCAAGACTCGAATGAGACTGAGCAGTTTGACCCAAAAAACTAGGAACATATCCTATATTCATGTCAAAGTCCGAACTAAATCTTATACCATTATTTTCGTTCGTCATGGGACAGTACGTGTGGCTTCGAAAATTTTCATAAAATCACACCATTGCACGTGCTAATTAATGGATTGATATTTGTTTGAGAAGGTGATATGCTTGAATTGTTAATCATATAATTGCACATAAGAAAACAATACATATATAGAGACAAGTGGGTCAATTGTTCAGCGCCTCACAGGTGGAAGTCAATTCTTAGCAACTTGTATAAAAAGGTACATGGGAGAATATTAGTATATATCACAAAATTTTTGAAGGATAGATAAAATTTATGTGGGCTCTCATGAATTACAACCTTTTTGTTATAATGGGAATTTAGTATGAATGCTTCTCTCCCGGCTCTATTTGTTATTAGTCATCATAAGTATTTAGCCTTTTAAAGTGGTATTTTTTGATTTATACAGAGTTCCATGTGCTCTATGCTATTCGAGTAAGAGAGTAAGTTACTAATATTTTCAAATACTCAACTTTAATATATAGGGGTAAAGGCTTGCTAGCAACATAACACTTGTACAGTTCCTCTACCATTTCATTTTCGTAATTAGGCTACTGCATTTTGCTTGCTTCTACTACGGGATCCCTATTGCTTACTTTCTTCTAGTGTTTCAATCCGCTAAGTTGTGTATGTATAGACTTTGGTACAATTGCTTCCCTCAAACTACTACTTGAGCATTAAGCCTTGCAAGATAGTCTTTGGTGATACACACAAAATTCTACGTATCCTATGCTACTCGAGTAAGAGGGTAAGATAGTGACACTGTCTTCCACTAAGTTATAAGAATCGTGCTACTTCACCTAGTAACATCATGTTTGTATTCCTCTTGAATCGCCCCATATAAAATTATGCTACTTCCATTTCTCTTGACACTAACTTTTGTTTTTTTTTTTTTTCCCTTTAGCTAGTAATATTTGTTAGTTTACCTCCTCAAGAATTCACACGCGTGCATGCCTGCACAACTATCTAAATATATATTGATATATACGTGTGTGGAAAAGAGTACTGGAGTCCACTAAGACAATGAATGACAAGATTCTACTCCACCTTCTCAAGATATATGAGGCTATGCAACACCGTTTCATTTTGTACACATAATTACAAGTTTTGTTCCCATCACAATTTGTAAACGACACCCAGTGACATTTGCTTTCAAACTTCATATAATATGTACATCATATGCAAGGTGTCCACAATTGAGTTTTCGAAGAGAACTTTCCAACCTCAGTGGCCCCATTTCTTTTGTTTACTTTTTCCATCTATACTTCTACGTCCCTAAAGTTAGGGGACCCTGAAAGTGAGGATCAGATTCCCCAGCACTTGAATTCCTGCAATGACCTTTGAATATACCTGCACAAAAATAAAGTTATTCGAATTTCTTATAAACTACATGGGATTTAGGACTGCGATATTTCCATATCTAACCAATAGCTCAACCAGTCCACTATGGGTGCTCCAATTAAGTCACGTTAACATCACCTTGTAAAACAATTAGATTCTTAACACTCAAAATAAAATATATTTATTTTGATGCACTCGTATCTCTTTTAATTTGTTTTATTGAAATCTTATCATTCCTATATAAGATATTCTCTTTAGATTGAACTTTTCAAAATTGTCTTGTTCCATGAGGAGATGATATTCGAATTTTGCTTGGATAAAGTGAATGCATATGGATATTCATATTCCAATCTTGTTTTGGTGCATCACCATTCTTTGTCATAAACTGGGAGTCACAGAATTTTTTTTTTCTTTTTTTATCGTATAGAAAAGTAGCTCATCTTTTAATAAACGTTTAAAAAAAAAAAAAACCTTACTATATGTACAGGGATTCCCTGTGCCTACCGAACACACACATGGATGATGGAATTTTTTTTTTTACAATATTTTATATATGGAACCCACTCCTATGTGAGTGAGAATTCAAAATTCTGTCCATTTTTTGGTAGAAAAATTCTGTACCTGAAATTTTTTTCAAAAAAGAATCATTCAAGGTCGGCCCAGGACGTGCGCAAGTTGCTAAATCGACTTTTTTTTTTTTTTTTTTTTTTTTTTTAAATTTGACATATTGTTGAGAAACAAAATGTAACTATTTTAATTTTTTTTTTTTTCCAATTAACGGCTTCTACTTGGAAAAGTTTCTACTACCCAAAAAATTAATTCTTCTTCCATGTCCAGTGAGAAAAAAAACTGGCCTGATTTTTTTGTTTTATTCAGAAAAAATTAGCCCATTAACCCATCCACTGTTTTTTTTTACTTATATGTGTTTCCTAATTAAATAAAAGAGGGTGTACTTTTTCAGATTTTGCGAATTCCGTAAAATAATTCAGAACAGGCCCTGAGATCATTGATAATCTTCTACTTAAAAATAAGTCAAATTTACTTTTAATAAGTTATTATTTTGTCAAATATGAATTTTAAAATTACCTACGTAAATTCGCTCGCGAATACTAGCATGCACTTGTGAATTTTTCTGGTATTAGTTATATGTAGTCAACTTCCATCTAATGAAACCAACCAAGAGGGGACTTTCAACATTTAGGAATCCTATAATTTTCAATTTTACGACTGATGCAAAATTGGGTATTAAAAGATAAAAAATACTAAATTAATTTTTTGTTGATTACTCACGAATACTATAAATAGAATATAAAAACTCAGATAAATATGAAATACTGAGAAATAGGAAAAAACTAAAAACCTTATTCCATATTCCATAGGTCAGTTAATCTAAAGGATCTTATTTAAATAATAAGAGGAAATTACAATGGATAGCACTTTGGCTAGTAGCATTTACAAAAATGTCACAACTTTAAAACATGTACAAGAATGTCACTTTTTGACATTTTTACCCTTGTAGAGAAATTAATTCCCCAGTAGATACATCATTAAATGAGACTGACGTGGACTTGAAAATGGTACAAAAGTGTTGTACGTGTCAGACAAAATTACTGTACGACTGTCAGGGAATGTCCGTCGTTACAGTAATTTTTGACAGATGGGTAAATCTCGATGAAATGTCGTTCCCGACAGTTTACCTTAGTAATTCTAGATAGATGAGTGCATAAAATTAGATAAAATTTGACTTGTCAATCAGATGGGTGCATAAAATCAATCAACATTACAGTTACATAATAATTTAATTGTTTGTGTATATTATTAGTTTAATTGTTTATTTAAATAATTATTTAAAAAGTAAAGAAACAATTAAATTAAATATGAAATAAATAATTAAAATAAGAAATTAAAATAAATAAATGAAATAACTAATGAAATATTAAGTATACCTAAACAATTAAAATAATTGATAACATATTTAAATAAAAACGAAATTAAATATTAGATAAATAATTAAAATAAGTAATTTAAACAAATAATTAAATAAAGTAATGAAATATTAGGGAAATAATATATGTAAACAATTAAAACAATTAATGAAATATTTAAAGAAATTAAATTAAATATTGAATAAACAATTAAAATAAGTAATTAAAATAAATAAATTAAATAACTAATTAAATGTGAAGTAAATCATATACGTAAATAATAAAAAATTAAAATAAATAAAAAATTAATTAATTAAACAGTAAATAAATAATATATGTAAAAATTAAAATAATTAATGATATATTTAAATAAACAAGTGAATTAAATAATAAATAAACAATTAAAATAAGTAATTAGTAGAGTTAACATTTCAACTTCTTTTTATATATATATATATATATTTGTATTAACAAAATTCAAATTAGACAATATAATATACATATATCTAATATAAAATACATTAAATGGGAATATAATATACATATATACAAGTATAAAATATTGAAATTAAATCATCAAATCAACCAATTAATTACATTCAAATCATGCATTAAATGCTCCTAAAAGGTGTTTGTGAGGATAATTTGGACCTTTCACAAAATAAAGTTGACATTTTTTGAACAATTTTAGTGCACATTTGAATTTTTCGTGGATTTATCAATTTGGTGACATTTATGAAAATTCTCCTTTAAATAATTTACAACATTATCCTGTTGATCTAATTCCAAAAACAAATTCTTGTAATAACGATAATTGAGAAAATAAACTTGTAATTTTTGCTCATCAATCCCTTTCTCTGATGAAATTAGGGTCATATTTCTAGTCAAGATGGCCAAATATTGAGTTGTCGATGAAGATAAAACTAGGATTAAGAAAAACATGATTCAAGTTATCAACCATGATCGACTAAGATTAAGTAGATGTTGAATTGTGATCCAAATTTTATTGAAGATAGGAGTTGTATTTGGGTTGATTTAGGAGAAATCAAAATTATGGACCGAAATTAAACTTAGCTGCAATTTAGCTAGATGTTCACTAGCTGGACGCTCGAGCGGCACAAATAGAGAGTTCGTCGCTCGACCTTCGCTCGAGCGAGCAGGCTATCCGGGTTACGTGTTTTACATATGTTTGGTCTCCTATTCATCTACAACTTATTTTTAGGGTTTCATCTAAATACAATTCGGTGTGTATAGTCTCCACAATCCCTTTAGAAGAGCAGTATTGTTAAACTCATTGTATTATCTCCATATTGATTATTAAATAAATATTGATTCATCTGCTAATTCTTCTTCTATTTCTTTACTTTGATCTTATTGGTATAGTTGTGATCTATATTTCATGTTGCCATTAATCTCAACTCCTACAAACGAGGTGATTTTCCCAACAAGTGGTATCAGAGCAAGGCTGCAGGTTCTTCGTGATTTGATTGTGATTTTTTAGAGATGACTTCATTGAAATATGATATTCCACAATTGGATCGCAATACAAGGTTTTCGCTATGACAAGTAAAGATGAGGGCTATTTTGGCGCAGATGGACTTGGACGATACTTTGCTGGGTTTTGATAAAACGCCAGCAAATTGGACAACGGAGGGGAAACAACGGAAGGACAAAAAGGCTTTATTGCAGATTCATCTTCATCTATCCAATAATATTCTGCAAGATGTCTTGAAAGAGAAAACGACGGCTGCTTTGTGGTTGAAACTGGAGCAGTTATGCATAGTGGTGTCAAGACGGGTGGGCCGCCAGGCCCGCACGAGGCACGCATGGAGACAACCCGGCCCGTGAACCGCAGTTCAACAAGCGGGCCGCGGTTAACCGCGGGCAGGCCCATTTTTTTAAAAAAAATAAATTTTTTTTTTTTTATGTTATTAAGGTTTTTTTAAAAAAATTAAACGGGTCGAGCCAAATTTTAGCGAGCGGGCCGCTGTTAACCGGCCCATAAGGGCTTTTTGGGCGGGCCGAGCTGCACAAAATTTTTAACGGTCCGGGCCGATCCGGCCCGGGAGCCCCTATGAGCGGGTTTTTTTTAAAAACAGGCCGGTCCGGGCTTAAGGTTGTAAGGGCCGGTTCTGCCCGGCCCACCCATTTTGACACCTATAGTTATGCATGACCAAAAGTCTCACAAGCAAACTGCATCTAAAGCAAATGTTGTATTCTCATTGCATAGTAGAAGGAGGATCACTGGAAGATCACATGGTCGTGTTCAAGGAAATTATCACAGATTTGGAAACATTGGAGGTCAAGTATGATGAGGAGGATCTAGCCTTGATCCTGTTATGTTCGCTGCCCGCTTCTTGTTTGCCGTTTAGGGACACAATCTTGTACAGTCGTGACACATTGACCACTAAAGATGCCTATGATGCTTTATTCTCAAAGGAGAAGATGAAACATCTGGTTGGAGCTACATTTAGGGATGGGGATGCTCTGATTTCTCAGGGTGATCGACGGAGGGGTAGAACAAAAGTGAACTTCAGCAATATGTATTGCTTCTATTGCAAGAAAAAATGATACAATAAGATGGATTGCGAGAAGTTGAAGAATAAGGGTGATTCGGCTGCAAATCATGGGAAGCAATTAGAAAATTCGGACGAGGCCAATATAACTGAGAACTATTTAGTGATGGAGATCTTTCAGTGATTTCTGACGTGAAATCTAAACTTGACGAGGAGTGGATTTTGGATACAGCTTGTGCGTTCCATATGTATCCCAATCGGGATTTGTTTGAAGTATATGAGACGTTGACGCAATGTGTCGTTGTTATGAGAAACAACGAATCTTGTCGGGTAGCTGGTATTGGGAGAGTCAGATTGAAGCTGATAGATGGAAACATGTAGAACACTTGATCACATTCGACACATTCCATATTTGAAGAAGAATTTCATTTCATTGAGTACTCTTGATTTGAAGGGTTATGAGTTCTCTAGAACAGGTGGAGTCTTGAAGGTCCGAAATGGTGTCCGGGTTGTACTAGAGGGACGAAAGAAGTCTCAGTTGTACATCTTGCAGGGAATCGCAGAACCAGTTAAGAGACATTTGGACAAATTCAGTACCGTAGTGAAAATTCAATTTGGTACAGTACCTCTTGTGATAAGCTTTGGGTCAGTTCAGAACATTGCTAAGGAGAGGGTTGATGATTTTGCTTTGCTACCAGTTACAGCAGATTCGCTGTGTTCACATACTAGGGTTGGACTCATGGAACGTAGGTACGGTGTTGGAGATATCTGCAATACTTTTGGGATTGTTGAAGGTGACAGTTTTAGTAAGGGACCTTCTGATCATGTATTTGGTGTGGTTTCTGCTACAGGGTGTGCTTCAACCCTGCTTGGTCAATAATCAATTCCTTGTTGGAATTTTGGGAACTCGGGTTTAGGGTTCGGGAGTCGCTTGTGGATTTCGGGCAGAGGAAGATGTTTATGTGATGGAGAGTTATTTGGTTACTTTTTGAGGAGTTCGTTATTTCGATGCAGACAGACTCATTTCCCAGGTGGAGAAATTTTGGAGCTTAGTTCGTTGCACCGAAATTTGGTTTGAGGTAGAGAATTGTTGAATTGTGATCTAAATTCTATTGAAGGTGGGAGTTGTATTTGGGTTGGTTTAGGAGAAATCAGAATTATGGACTGGAATTAAACTTAACCGCAATTTCGCTAGATGTTCGCTAGCTGGATGTTCAAGTGGCACAAACAGAGAGTTCGTTGCTCTACCTTCGTTCGAGCGATAGGTCCTTCGCTTGAGCGAGAGTCCCCTTCGCTCGAGCGAGCGGGCTATCCGAGTTACTTGTTTTACACGTGTTTGGTTTACAATTCATCTACAACTTATATTTAGGGTTTCATATAAATACAATTCGGCGTGTATTGTCTCCATAATCCCATTAGAAGAGCAGTATTGCTAAACTCATTATATTCTCTTCATATTGGTTATTAAATAAATATTGATTCCTTTGCTAGTTTTTCTTCTATTTCTTTAATTTAATCTTTTACTTTAATTTTTCCCAATATTGTCATTAATCTCAATTCCTGCAAACGAGGCGATTTTCCCAACAGTAGAATATAATCCAAACCATCATCAAAGACCAAAAATTGAGTTGCCGACTAATAATTGTTACCTTATACTTGATTTTGGATAGGGGTTGGGGAATTTGAAGAGAACAAAAAGTTTTGAAAACATATTTGTGTGCATGATAAGGAAAACCTTGATTGTTCTTACGTACGATATTTACATGTTTGGTTGAGGTTAAAACAAGATGGATAATTAGTGGCTTAAGCATCCACTAAGACAAATATTAACAATAAAATGTTTCTTTTATCCTCTTGCGTACCTGCAATAGATGATTTGTTTTTTTTGTCCTTGTAATAATAAAAAAGAAAAATAATTTGAGAAATTAAAATCATCGATTTTTGCCAAGTAGATTGGACGGTGAGATAAAATGATAATAGTATAAGTGCTGAAATTGAATAGGGTTTTCATGCCATAAAACAATACTATTTGAACTATTTTTTTTTTTTTTTTTTGCATTGATTGTGGGTTGTGTACTATCTCGTTTTTTATTTTTTTTTCTAAATAAAGAGAAAAGTTATGGAAGTTAATAGACAACTTGATGGGACAAGGTAAATAAAGAGAAGAGAGCTGCTTGATGGACAAGGCCCCTATTGGTGACGGCCAAGCAGCTTCATTCAAAAGAGAATTAAAGAAATGACATTTTAAATGGTTGGAACATTGCCTCGTGTTACCTTGATTGCAACCGTATGCACACGGCAGAGAAGTCCAAGGCAGTCAAGGTCCCTTCTATGTGACTGCATATGCTAACTTCTGGACGAGTTTTTCTATTTTTCACAAGTTTCCATATTTTGATAGAATTCTAATTTTGGGCAAGTTTGTTATTTTAAGACTCTTTGATTTCGTATTTTTCATATTTCTTAGGATTTATTGCTTTAGTATAAATAGGTTTTCTAGTTCATTGTAAGAGACAACTTTTGATATGAATTGAATTAAAGCTTTTCTTTTCTCTTTGCTCTTGATGGACAAATCGAACTTATCAAATATTTAATTATATTTGGGGTATTCAAATATTGGATCTTTGGCTCACCTCGTTGGGTAGTGGTGGCAAAAAAGCTCGCGGGCTCGGTTGAACCGAGCCTAAACTCGGGTCGAGCCCCCTTTTAGGGAAACAGGCCTAGCCCGGATCGGCTCGTAAGCTCAAAAATATATAAAATTTTAAAAAAATTCGTAGGAAGAGAGGAAAAATGGGCCGTCCCGGCTCGAAAAAAGCCCGAGCAACCCCTTTTTCATGAACGAGCAAAAGCTCAGCTCGGATTAGGCCAGCAAAAAATCTGCAGATCGGGCCCGAGCTGAGCCCAAGCCTCAAATTTTGCCCCACAAATCGGCTCTACTCGACTCGTTGACACCTCTATCGTTTGGCTCAAGTCCCAAACTTAGAACTTATCAAAATATTAGACATCTTTTGTGGCGTTCGCAAATCGAGGTTCGTTGGTTTTGTAATCAAGAGGTCTTTCAATCTTTCGTTCTTGTTTGGTTACTTGGTTCAATAATTTGAGGGTCGAGATTCTATCGTATACAACCTGAATTTGGGCTTTCCCGATATTTTCAATTCATGGAGTGAGTTTCATGAGATTCTCCAACCGGGATCTCATCAAGTGATATCAGAGTTTAGGCTCTAGATTCAGGTTCTATCTTTTTATTTTGTTTTGAGTTTTTTGTTATTTTCTTGTGTCCAGTAAAATATTTGAGTCTTTGATCCAAAAAAATTCCAAAAAATTTCAAAAGTTATGTTTTGACTAATCTAGCATTAAAATCAACTTCTATTTGTTTCGTTGTTGAATTTTCAAGTTTAGTAAAAAAAAAAAAAATTTACTGTTCATCGTCGGTACTGTTCATCCGAGAAGTAAAAAATAAAAATTTTCTTTGATTTATTCTGGAAATTGTTACTATCCTATTATCAATTCTAAATTCTAAATCTATTTCTGTTCAGTCCAATCCAAATTCAAGAACCACTTTTTTGAATTAAAATTCTCATTCATCAAATTCTCCAATTCTTTTCTTGAGTTTTCTTGATTACGCACACGTTAATGATGAATTATGACTGAAGATTTATTTTTCAAACTCGGTGTTTTGTGGGTAGTGTAGTACGTAGTTTAGCTATTGATAAGGAGCACATGACAAATTTGGCTAGCATCACTATGGTTGAAAAATTGAGATTACATTTGCAACAACACCCTAGGCCTTATAGGATGACTTGGTTGAAGGAGTGTGGGGAGGTAAATGTGACTAAGCAGGTTCTAGTAAATTTCACCATTGGGAGATATAGTGATGAAGTTTGGTGTGATGTGGTTCCGTTGAAATCTTTTCATATCTTGTTTGGGAGGCCTTAGAGGTTTGAGAAGAAGGCTGTTTATGATGTGGGGAGGAACATATATAATTTTTTCAGAACGGAGAAAAAATCACTTTAGTTGGCCTGACACTAGAACAGTCCCTTGCATATCAACTCAAAGTGAGAAGTAATGAAAGAGAGCATTGAGAAAGAAGAGAAATAAAGAGTAAAAATGAGAGTGAGAAAGAGATAGAAAAAGAAAATGAGAGTAGAGAGGTGACAAAAAATGAAGTGGAGCCACAAGAGGTAAAAGAAAGTGAGTCTTTAGAGAGAATAGAAATGTCAGAAGAGAGCTTGCAGGAAAATAAAAGTGCAGTTGAGAGGGCATTAGTGAGAACTAACAATCTCCTCCCTAGTTTTGTTATTTTTGTTTTGCGGGTTTCTGAATATATTGGCATCCATGAAAGCTAGCCTATTGGAATACCACCTAATCCAGATATTGAGCATCGACTTGTGGGTGAAATTAACAAGCCCTACCTCTGCTTGGATATCACTTTAATACCGGAAGTTGACTTTGTAATTCCCGAGGAGGCAACAGAGTTTCAAAGGCATTGGACGGAGTTTATTTGCAGACCATTGCTATACCAGGTTGATGAGATGGAAAATTTCATATGCAAAGGGTTGAATGAGGAAGATAAGTTGAAGGGTAAAATTAATACATTGGAAGTGGCATTGTCACAAGTGTTAGGGCCAAGTAAAGCAAGGAAAATGCACAGTCATTCATCAAATGGAGTTACTATTGGAGCATTCCAAACTTGCAAGATCAAGCAGTCAAGACGAGCACATTTTGATATATATATATATGTATGTATATATGTGTGTGTGTGTGTGTGTGTGTGTGTGTGTGTGTGTGATGGTGATTGGGTCTACATTCAAAGGAGGCGAGTTCGAAGTCAAAGAAGGTTCAAATTGCATCCGAGAGGTGATGGGTCATCTCATGTTCTTGCCATGATCGGCAGTAAGGGCTATAATTTGGGCATTCAAGTTATGGATTCAAGGTCGAATCCTCTCGAAGAGAGAGAGAGGATGATATGATCCGGGATAGACAATCACTTGGCCGAGCTTTAGAGTCCAAAATGTTAAAGTCAACAATTTTAGGGGCAAGTCTTATGAAAAGATCGAAGGCCAAAATGATTGGGAGCAACTTGGTTCAAGCCAAAGAAAATGAGGTCATATTCGTAACTATGCGGCGCATAGCATACCTCGATTGCGACCGCATGCACACGACAGAGAAGTCCAAGGCAGCCAAGGTCCCTTCTATGCGATGACATATATTTTAACTATGCGGCCTCATAGACTAACTTCTGGACGAGTTTTTCTATTTTTCGCAAGTTTCCATATTTTGATAGAATTCTTATTTTGGGCAAATTTGTTATTTTAGGACTCTTTGATTTCGTATTTCCCATTTTTCTTAGGATTTATTGTTTTAGTATAAATATGTTTTCTATTTCATTGTAAGGGACAATTTATGATATGAATTAAATTAAAGTTTTGCATTTTCTCTTTGTTCTTGATGGACAAATCGAACTTATCAAATATTTAGTTATATTTGGGGCGTTCAAACATTGGATCTTGGGTTCTTCATTGTGTAATCAAGGGGTTCAACGCATCTTCGTTATCGTTGAGTTGTTTGGTTTACCTCGTTGGGTTCAGGTCCAAAATTTAGAACTTATCAAAGGATCATGCACCCTTTGTGGCGTTCGCAAATCGAGGTTCGTTGGTTTTGTAATCAAGAGATCTTTCAAGTTTCGTTCTTACTTGGTTGCTTGGTTCAATAATTTTCGGGTCGAGATCCTATTGTTTACAACCTCAATTTGGGCTTTCTCGGCGTTTTCAATTCATTCCACGAGTTCCATGAAATTCCCCAACTAGGATCTCATCATTAGCAATCTGTTGAAAATGAAGATTAATCAGATTACTCTTACACCATTTTTTGAAGAATACACGAGATTATGGGCAGAATGTAAAGTAATTGATCACAATAACAAAATAATTTGCAGAGTAAAAACGATTTCACTTATATACGGAGAAAGAATAAAAAAAATTATATTTACAACTTTGTCTAAATCAATCTAAAATAAAATGAAGAGCTAAATATATATAGGGGAAGTCTGAAATCTAAAAAGTAGAGTTGTAAATGGAAAGAAATGCTCAAAACGAAAAAAAAATGATTGACCTGAATCGGACGAGCTGCCGCTTGAGCGCAAAAAAGGCGTTAATTCTCAGCATAAAATTTCGACAGTGTCGCTCAAGCAATAGTATAACGGTCAGCTAGTGGAAAAACACCGACATTTAATCCTTGGTTCGTATCTTGACCCTTTCAAATCCAACACAAATTTCAACTCCCAACCGGGCTTCCAAATAGAACATCAACTAGATTTGTCAAATAAACTTAGAATAGAATTTCAAATAACATTCTAAATAGAATTCGTGTTACACCCTAATTACATCAAATTCCATCTTGACACGAATTCTACTACAATGAACAAAACTTCAAAAGTTTTCCAATTGGAGACAAATTCCACTACAAGGAATAAACTTTTACCTTTCAACAAAAACACAAAAAAAATTATCCATTAAAAATTTCAATTGAAAATATTCTTGAAAACTCTACCACCCAAGGCAAAACTCAAATAACTGAGTATTAACAAAATTTCAAGCACTAGGCTTGGACATCATCAAACAGGGCAGAAAAAGCCCTGAAGCAGAATCACCACAACTAAATGTATAAAAGAAGGATCTTAGCTAGAATCAACACCCTTAATCTCATTCAAACTATAATAAACTAAATCATTAGCATTGTACTTATGTGGAGGATTATGATAAAAAAATAAAAGGTATGTTACTAGCAACTGAATACAATGGCACCATTGATAATGGTGGCAAAGCGACATTACCTAGAACTTCTTAATTCAACTGAGATGTATTCTTCAACGATGACCCCAAACTAAACTCCAACAGTACATAATCCAACTTCAAATATACCTGAATTCTTAAAATATACTGACTGATCAAAGATTCTGTAGAACACTGCAAGACATATAACCGAGATTTTCTATTTCCCTTTTAGAAAATATGGACTCCTTTACTAACCTTCAGACTTTATCTTCAAAAGTATACTTGCACACTTTTAAATTAAGAATACTCAAGGAAATAAGATTTCTCTTCAAATTTGGAACGTGTCTACTGCATCAAGTGTTCTAATCATCCCATCAAACATCATTATTCTAATTTGACCAATACTGTCTATCGTATAAGGTGTATTATTTTTCATTACCACAACACTTTTCAAAATTGTTTCATATACTAAAAAAAAAATCGGTTGGGATACATAAAAAGTTCTCCGTAACTATAACAATTTTCTACAATACCGGCTTCCCAAGAAGTTTTCTATTTCTGATTTGCAGCCAATTTTTCTTTATTCTGGAACTTACAATTATTCATCAAGTGCCTCTTTTTCTTGTAATAATTACAAAATTTGAAGTTAGACTTTAATTTTCCCTTGCACAACAACCGTCAACAACAAGGCCATCTCCATGAACATCATTTGAATATAAAATATTATAAACTTTTTCAATGATGAGAGTATCACTACTATATAAAATCGTGTCTCTAAAAGACATATGAAGCGCGAAACGAACACAACAAAATCAAACATAAATCTTCTTCATCATATTTAACTTCAAAGGTTTTTGAATTAGCGATAATTTCCTTAAAAACAGTTAGGTGATCTTGAAGGAATGTACATTTCTGTCATACGATGAGAATATACGCATACTCTTCCTTTAGAACGCCCTGAAGAATATTATTTGAAAGATGAAGATGAATTCGAGATAGAGCATTTCGATCCCTCCATTGTTTTCCCTTGGATGTCCAAGTTGTGGGCATCTTGTCAAAACCCAACATCGTATCGTCCAACTCCATCTGAGCGAGTATTACTCTCATCTTTACCTACCACAATAAAAATCTTGTACTGCGATTCAAATGTGGAATATCATACTTTATGGTTGTCATCACAAAAAATCAAGCTGAGCTCTTAACTTGATCAAAACCTCGATCTTCCAAGAATTTTCAAGCTGTCTCTGATACCAGTTTTTTGAAATTGAAGATGATATCAGATTACTCTGACACCAATTTTTTGAAGAATATACGATACTATGTGCACAATATGAAGTAATAGATCACAAGAACAAAATAATTTGCAGAATATAGGAGATTTCACTAAAATATGGAGAAAGAATCAAAGATTTTTGTGTTTGCAACTTTGTCTAGCTTAGTTTAAAATGGAATGAAGAATTAAATATATAAGAGATGTCCAAAACCTTAAAAATAGAGTTATAGATGAAAATGAATGTTCAAAATGTGTCAAAACATGAAAACATGCTTGGGTCGGACAAGTCGCCGCTCGAGCACTAGCTCTCTATATTGAATTTTAACAACGCTGTTTGAGTAATAGCCTAGCGGCCAACTAGCCGAAAATTTCTCCTTGGTTTATATCTTGACATCTTCAAATCCAACACAAATTTTAATTCTGAATTGGACTTTTCAAGTAGAATTTCAACTAGAATTTGTTAATTAGACTTATGAGAGTGTCTTCAACTAAGATTTTGATGGATTTTAAAAGATTATAAATCCTAATGAATTTCGTAGATTTGAATACATTTCTATAAATTCCATAAGAATCTCATTAAATATGGTAAAATTTTAAAAATAAAAATAAAAATTGGGTATATGTATTTTAAGTTTGAAATTCATCAAACTCTTTTAAAATCCTTCAAGTAATAAAATCATTATAAATCCACTATTTATTGAAGACACCTAAATTTTAAAGGGTTTCACTGAAATTCATTAAAATCTCAATTAGGAACACCTAAATTTTAATTAAATTTCATTAAAATATCAATTGATAACATAGGAGATTTCACTAAAATATGGAGAAAGAATCAAAGATTTTTGTGTTTGCAACTTTGTCTAGCTTAGTTTTGAAGAACTAAATAAAAAGAGATGTCCAAAACTTAAAAATAGAGTTATAGATGAAAATGAAGTTCAAAATGTGTCAAAACATGAAAACATGCTTTCGGACAAGTCGCCGCTCGAGCATTCTCTATATTGAATTTTAACAACGCTATTTGAGTAATAGCCTAGCCGCCAACTAGAAAATTTTCTTGGTTTATATCTTGACATCTTCAAATCCAACACAAAGTTTAATTCTGAATTGGAGTTTTCAAGTAGAACTTCAACTAGAATTTGTTAATTAGACTTATGAGAGTGATAAGATTTTGATGGATTTTAAAAATTATAAATCCTAAAATTTCGTAGATTTGAATACATTTTCTATAAATTCCAAAGAATCTCATTAAATATGGTAAAATTTTAAAAATAAAAATAAAAATTAGGTATATTTATTTTAAGTTTGAAAATCAAACTCTTTTAAAATCCTTCAAGTAATGAAATCATTTAAATCCACTATTTTTTAAATCTTTTTTCACTGAAATCTATTAAAATCTCAATTAGGAATACCTAAATTTTATTAAATTTTCTTAAAATATCAATTAACTACATCTAAATTTAGAAATAATTTTAAAATCTATCACAATTTCAATTAACACCCCTTGAACTTACATTCCAAATAGGATTTCAATTAGAATTCGAATCACACTCTAATTCTATCACAATCAACAAAACGAGATAGATAGTAAAATTAAAGGAATTTACATCAAAGACTCAAAAAATTTATTAAGAATACGTTTTATGTTTTTATTTTTTTATTTTTACAAATAGGAACTAGGGTTTCATCTAAAACGTCAATTCATTAGGCGGAGTATGTAACCGAATTCTTTTGTATACTGATTATTAGCCATACGTTTTAATTGATTTGAACTTTTATTTGCACTTTTTTCATATTACGTGTATCGTAGAGGCGAATAAATGAAGAAAATGAATACCGCCACAAAAGCATGAGAAGGACGGGAAAGAAAATCCTCTGAAATTGATCCTTTGTTTCTTTTCAATAATTGTTGCTTTGATGATAAAAACTATGATATCATAAATTAATTCAACCCTTTACTTAGTGGCATATGTATTATCTGATTGGATTACTCAATTTAACCATTAAGAAACGACATTAATTTATGTATTCCAGTCTTTAATCACTGCAACGAACCAATTCTGATCAAGTGTGCGTATTGTATTTGTGAGAAAATCTTCTCCAAATACGTGGTTTCCGGGCTCAGTTACTTACCAATCAATCAACCAACCAATCCAAATCCTACAACCCACAACACCTATTCACCTAGGTTGCTTTCTCCTTCCTTACCCACAACAAGAACACAAAATGGTGATAATTTTGCTAGAGCCACAAGAGGCAAAGAGAAGAAACAAGTCGGCAGCCTCTTCTCTCAAAAATGGGCAAAATAAACACACGTGAATTACCAAGAAGGAAGAGAAACTTATAGTATAGGTTAGGTTTAATAACTTGGGCCAAAGTCCAATAAATGGGTAACACAAAGTAATTGGGCCAAGACACGAGAAAACCCTCCTATAGGTGAATTTGGGCCAATGCAACATTAATACAATTAAGTTGCAACTAGTGGCCCACGTTGCTTTCGGGTCGATCATATGGATTGATTGATTGATATTTATTTCACTCATCGGTCGAAGCCTATGAAATATATTCCGACACGGTTTAACATCATTGCCCGGGATTATTGGGTATCAAAAAACTCAACAGTATTAATGAGTGATAAACGGCTCATCGTCCATTTTGATTCATTTTTCTTCACAATTAAAATATAAATTTCAAATCCTTGTTATCTAAATTAGTACTGCTGGTTTCAAAATTTCAGTGAGGATGGTTTTCTTGGTTTTGTTCCACACCACACATGCTTAGATACACGATACGTGCTCCATTACACTTACGTTGATACGGTCCAAGTGGTTGAGCCTACGTCATAATTTTTCGTAGAAATATTTGCATTAGCATAGATGCTACCAATAAAAGCCTGTACTTCCTCCATTTTTGTTTTTAATTTAGGCAAGTTGCACAATAAAGAGTTCTGCAATTGGGTAAGTTGTACAGATCTCATTGCAATTACACAAATAAAAAGCTGTCTCCCATTTGCAACTTAACCTCAACAATATATAATATTATCCCATTGAAGATTAACTTTAGTCGGATAAAAATCTTTCACTTACTTTTCCATATTTAACCTTTAGATGAGTAGATAGAAATTATGGCTTCAAGAGTCTCGGTGTTACTTATTTATGAACAATTTGCACGTACGACACATTTAATAAAAGATGAATCTCACTTACACATATAAGGGCACATTGAGTAAATTTTCGAAAAAAAACAAATATTTATATTTAGCCTTTTAAATTTTTAGATATATGTGAGAATTTTGGGATGTGGCCTATATGTTTTATTATATATATTAAAAAAAAAAAAAGTGTAAAAATCATAATGGTTTACGAAGACAACTTTGAGTAAACCAATTTGGAGAGTTATTGAGCACAAATTAGAAAAATCAGAGCTATCACACTAAATAACATACCAAAAAACCTAATTCCAATTTAAAATGCCTACGTCGGTCTACTATTCAACTCATTCTTTAAATTTCTAGCGTTTTTTTTTTTTAATTATATTCCTAAAAGACAATGACACCCATATTGCTTTTTCCCTCAGAAAATTCCAGGAAAAAAACCATAAAAGATAGAATCAATTTGGAATAATATTTATATTAAAATTATGTCAATTTCCAAATGAAAATGACTAAAAAATATTAAATCTTAGCCATCCATTCAGGTGATAATGCTAGATCAATGGTGATTTGAAAGAACAAATAATGTTCATTCATTTCTTCCCCACACATTCCATATCTTTCACACAAATTATTTACTGAAAATGGAAAAACGTTTTTGATTTTTCTTACATGTTTATTTGAATTTCATTTCACACGCATGAATATTTCATTTGAGGTCTATTTAAGGAGGTCCAAAATTTTGCCATTGAAGTTCAGGAAGAAAGTGCATTAGTAAGGTGACATCCCTCTTTGGTGTTGCTATACTATACTTCCAACCCCCCCCCCCCCCCCCCCCCCCAACAAACACACTCCAAGAAATGGCCCCAGAAGCACCTGTTGATTTTGGCACTAGGAAAATCCCTACTGGTCTTGAAATGGAATATTCAAAGAAGGCTTATGTGACTTTTTTAGCTGGAACTGGTGATTATGTTAAAGGAGTTGTTGGGTTGGCTAGGGGTTTAAGAAAGGTGAAGAGTGCTTACCCACTAGTGGTAGCAATCTTGCCCGACGTGCCAGAGGAACATCGGGAGATTTTAAGGGCACAAGGTTGTATTGTTCATGAGATTGAACCTATTTATCCACCTGATAACCAAATTCAGTTTGCCATGGCTTACTATGTCATCAACTACTCCAAATTACGTATATGGAATGTATGTATGCTCTCTCTCTCTCTCTCTCTCTCTCATGCATTTATAGAGATTTTCATAATAAATCACCTATTAATCGAAGATATCAAGAAAGCTTGTGAGTTGTAATGCATGTAAAACACTTTGATAAAAGTTGCTATTTGCCTTCTCTATTAGTTTAGACTTATAGATAAGTTGGATTAATATGGTATAAAAGCCACGTATAGTATCTAAGTTCAATTTTTTTTTTGCATGTATTAGACTTGAATATAGTCTACATGTGAAGATGTGAGTTAAAATATTTAAATGAACAAATATAGTGATGGGTTTTTTTTAGTTGGTAATAACTTTTTCTTGTGGTGAAAGTTTTATATGTGTTAATTATTATAATTCAATTCACACATTGAAGTTTAAGGTCCTACTTCCCTAGAATGTCTGAAGACAAAAATTCTTTGCAGGGACATATTCATAGTTTTTTAATTTGATGCTATTTTTAAAAGAATTAATTAAGGAATCTTAGAAGACAATTTGATGTCAATACATTACTTGGTCCCTAAGCAAAGAGAAAAAAAAAGAAAAAAAAAAGAAAAAGGAAAAATATTTGGCCACTTGTTTTGTGTTAAATTCTATTTCTTCCATCTTTTTCTTTCTGGAGGGTCAATAAATGACAGATATAATCAATAATTAATTGTAGTTGCATGAGAATCTCTAAGAACCAAATTTAAGGAGTAGATATATTTAGAATTAAGCCATAATTCTCCCAAATAATTTTTTTTCCATCTTTAACCGCTTAAATTTAAGATAAATTTTATTATCATCTTCCTTATTTTATTTTATATTTTCTAAATTAACTTATTTGGATTTTATACATACAGTTTTTGGAGTACAGCAAGATGGTGTACCTTGATGCAGACATCCAAGTCTATGAAAACATTGATCATCTTTTGGACACACCAAATGGCTATTTCTATGCTGTAATGGACTGTTTTTGTGAGAAAACATGGAGCCACTCTCCGCAGTTTTCCATTGGGTATTGCCAACAGTGCCCAAATAAGGTTACTTGGCCTGCTAAAATGGGATCCCCTCCTCCTTTGTATTTCAATGCTGGAATGTTTGTGTTTGAGCCCAGCAGATTGACTTATGAAAGCCTTCTTGAAACTCTGAAAATTACTCCACCAACACCATTTGCAGAACAGGTGAGCCAGTTAATTATGGCATGTTGATTTTTTGGTGAGTTGAATGGTTTTAATTTCTTACAATTTGTTTATAAAAATTTTGCAGTGTAAGGTGAGGGCAATAAAAAATTGAATACACTGCGGAAGCATGTTGAGAATATAATTATAGTAAATAAATTTGTTTGCACTTAGATGAGGGAGTTTTTTTTTTTTTTTTTAATTTTTATTTTTTATTTTTTACGCCGTATAGCAAAATTTAGTCAAGTTAATTTATGGGTTTTCATTTCTTGCGCTTTTCCACTTAGGATGTGTTTGAGTGGAAAATTTTCAACCTAAATAAGACGAAATTGAAGTCAAAGAATTAAGACTTCAAATATTTGTCGTGATTCATCTATCAATAAATCTCATAGTCATCGTTGGTTAATCTTTTCGTTTGTTATGTAATTCAATTATAGGATTTTCTGAACATGTTCTTCCAACAAGTCTACAAACCAATTCCTCTGGTGTACAACCTTGTTCTAGCTATGCTATGGCGCCATCCTGAGAACGTTGAACTTGAAAATGTTAAAGTCGTTCACTACTGTGCTGCTGTAAGAATTATCTACTACAAAACTATTCCTTAACTAGAGTCAAGAAAAAAAAAATTATATAGTCGACCCTAAATTTATCAGACTTATCATTTTGTCGTGATTTATTTGTGTTTAGGGATCGAAGCCATGGAGGTATACTGGCCAAGAAGCCAACATGGACAGAGAAGACATCAAAATGCTCGTCAAGAAATGGTGGGACGTTTACGGGGATGCTTCGCTCAACTTTAAGGCCGAAGAAAGTAGTGCTGCAGAGGAAGAAACCTTCTCAAAACCATCCATTTTAGGTGCAATGCCTGAGCCTGCAGTATCCTATATTCCTGCTCCTTCTGCTGCTTAAGAAGAAGCAAATTAAGAACTAATTGATGTAGCCAAACTATCTTACTCAATTTCACTACTTTGGTTTATAAGTAGGCTACTTGGCCTATTTTTGGTGTGGGACTCAACTAAATATAAGAGATAGTTTGTTTTATGTTTGATTGGGTCATATGTACGTAGCAGCAAAGAAAATGTGCTAACTTTTCTTCTGCGATTAATTAATATGAAATAACTAATTTTAGTCTTACAAAAACATTCACTGAAACATGTTATGATACATCTTCTTTCACAAATGACGACTTGGTTTTATATGGTAATGCGAACTGTACACAAAATTTTTGTCCATCCCTAATATTAAGCTTGTGTTACTCATCTTAACAAACTTGTCAATATAGTATCAGAACCCCAAAGGAAAAGCTCGAACAATTTCAATTTGTCGAAAGCTCAAACGAGCAATCGAATTTCAATATTGGTGTTTTAAAATGAGCAACCACATTGCATATAAATGTATTCTTATAAAATTGATCACACATGGGTTGTCTATGAAAGCATTAACCAACAAATTAGGACATGTGTTACTCCTCTTATGTCTTACAAAAAGATTGATTTTTAAGATATGGAACTCTAATACGCAATATTGCGTAAAAAATGTATATTTCTATAGAATTGATGATGATGACAAATGTCAATTATTCGTATATTACGTATGTATACTGTGATCTCGACATCTCAATAATTGAGCACTTGTTACAATTTTTTTGACCTAAATTTTTTTCAGATGAAATTACAATAGGGCGTCATAAAATGGGAAAAAAACAAATACGGTTAGATGCTAAAAAGACATTCATGTAGGAACAATTTATATCCAATATAAGCGTACAAAAAGAATTTTAGTATCAAACACTGGACCAACTCAAATGTATCGTTTTCAAATTCTGGGACAAGTACGTTATATGCATCTTCAAGGCTAACACGTAAGGAATAATAAAAAGGTTGAAGTCTAGTAAGTTTTCTTCAGGGCAACATATTACCCTCTTTACTTCCGAGGCAACGATGCTATGACAGATATTTCTATCGTTTATTGCAAACTCTTATTTCTTTAATATTTAATAATGGATTTTCCTTGATTGTACCGTGGATTATTACTGACAGCATTTTTATTGATCGTGACTTTCATTGACTATGAAATAACATTTCAAAGTCCATAAAATTTTTCTGTCGATGAAGTTTTTACCGACGAATATTTTAACACCTCCAACAGAAATTCCTACCGTTGTGCTGGGCACTCAATAATTAAAAACTGAAGACGCCATAATTAGATGAATTTAATATGTATAATTTCACCATAGACCAAATATCACATTTTCAGGTAAAGTCGTGCATGCTAGTAGACCACAATCATGGAAGAACTAGTTTAATCATATTTAATTAGCTTAAAAGCTTTGTATTAGACTCTTCATGTATTAATTCCCCTAGTATTATAAATATGTGGTGTACAATAAATACCGAGATTGATCAATTGTCCAACTTATTAGTTTGGTCCAATAAGATCCCTTGTAATCCTTACTTTTGATATAGTGAATTCTCTGCTTTCTATCCATTGTTTTTTCCATTTTGAATTTACACGTAAATCTTGTGTTATCGCAATTGTTAATTTCATCTAGCCCGTTATCTCCATCTAGTCCGTTATCTCATTTTTAATAGTCATAACAATAAGCTCAATTTCTAATAAGTGGTATCAGAGCCTAGGGTTTCGACAGTTCTTGGGAAGGCCATTTTGATCTTGTATTAAAGCAAGGTTTGATTGTTTCGAGATGGCAAGGATGAACTTTGAAATTTCACTTTTAGATCACATCACAGATTTTCTTTGTGACAGATTAAAATGCGAGCAGTGCTCACCCAATTGGATTTGGATAATGCTTTGTTGGGATTTAATAGAATGCCCGCAACTTTGACATTGGAGGAGAAGCAATGGAAGAATCGAAATGTCCTATCACAGTACAACTTCATCTTTCAAATTAAATTCTTTGGGATGTGGTAAAGGAGAAAATTATAGCTACATTATGGTTAAAATTAGAGCAGTTATGCATAACTCAGAATCTAAACAACAAATTGCATCTAAAGACAGTGCTTATATTTTCATTGAATGACATAAAGTGGATCTTTGAAAGATAATCTATCTAAATTCAAGGACATCGTCGCTGATTTGGAGACCATGAAAGACAAATACGATGAAGAGGACTTAGGGTTATGTTCATAACCCGCTTAATATATGACATTCGGGAACACCATCTTGTATAATCGAGATACTCTCATCATTGTCGAGGTTTATGATGCACTTTATTTTAGAGAGAAGATGAAGCAGCTAGTCATTGTAAGAGGGATTCAAATGGTCGTAGAAGGGGTAGGTCCAAGGCTAATGCTAGTGATGCGGTCTGTTATTACTATAAGAAGAACAGGCATAAGAAGAAAGACTGCCCAAAGTGGTAGGACAAGAATAAATTAGTTGCTACGGATAAAAAAGGACAATCTGGTAATACCCATGAAACTAGACTTGAAGAAGAATAGTGTAGTGATGGAGATCTTTCGGTTATTTTTTACGGTGAGTCCAAACATGAAGAGGATTGAATTCTTGATCGGTTTGTACCTTTCATATATGTCCAAGTAGAGATTATTTTTCAACATATGGAACTGTTACAAGAGGTTCCATGGTGATGCAAAATAATTTGTTTTAAAAGATTGCTGGTATTGTTAAGGTCAGAATCTAGATGTTTGATGGGAAGGTTAGGAAACTTGGTGAAGTGAGACATGTTCCTACTTTGAACGTAAATATTATCTCTTTGAGTACTCTCGATTCAAAATGATACATATATAAGGGTGGAGGTGGAATTCTGAAAGCTAGCAAAAGTTTCAGAGTTGTGCTAAGGGAGCAAAGAAGGTCTCGGTTATAAGTTTTAGAAGGTTCAATGATCACTTTGTATGCAGCTGTGGCTTATGGTTCAATAAGCTGTAACTTGACTAGAGTTGGTTGTGATCGGGTTGCTTGTGGTGATAATTCGAGCAAATTTGGTATTGAAGAACTTGTCACTAACTCAAGTGGAGTTAGTTGTGGTCTTGGTGATTGTGTTGTTCATGAAAATAATTCGAGCAAATTTGTTAACATAGATGGAGTTGGTTGTGATCTTGATGATTTTGTTATTCATGGTGATTTGAGCAAGTTTGATACCCAAGGTAATTCCGCTAGTAAGCATTGATTGAATTTAGATCACAATTGTTGAGTTTCCCCTAGACGGGCTTTGGGGAAGAGGTGAAGTAATTTGTTTGGAGTGTACTGTTTGAAAATTTTTTTTATGTTTGTTGTAGAGTTAAGTTTTAGTCCTTGCCATGGAATTCTGTTAAGGTGGAGTTTGTTAGAATTGCGTTGTGACCTGAATTCTATTTTGGAGGTATATTTATAGTTGGTTGTTTGCTTTGGAGAAGTTTTGAAGAAGTAAAAAACTATAATGAGTCAAAGCAGTGTTTTAGACGCCTATTTCAACTCAAATACTCTGTTATTGATTTTACCTATTGTATTGGAACTTCACTTTATATTAGATTCTTTATGTATTAGTTCTCCTTGTGTGTTACGAATTCTTTGATTATAAATATGTGGTGTACAACATATATTGAGATTGATTAATTGTCCAACCTATTAGTTTAGTTTAGTAAAATCCCTCATAATCCTTATTTTTGATATAGTAGATTCTACACTTTTGTACGTGGTTTTTTTCCATTTTGAATTTTGTACATAAATCTCGTGTTCTTGTGATTGTTATTTTCGTCTTGCCCATTATCTCATCTTTAATATTCACAGCAATTGATTAAATTTCTAACAATATGAGTTTTAAAAAATAAAGGTCAAACATTGACTAAATCTATTGATGAGCAGTTAACAGTCTTGAATCTTTGAACCATAGTCAAGGCATCACATTGCAATTCGGTCATCCATAGTGCTTGGGCTTTTGCTAGAAGTATCCCTCATGGAAAGCTTCTCAAGACAAGTTGTAACCAAACACTAGGAAGGAGCAACATCCATCACCCCTGCAACATCTTCTAAATTTTAAGGATATTTAGAAAATTTTCAATGATTTGTAATAATATTTAGGGATTGGAATAAAGTTATGTAGTTGAAAATTTGATTAGTCAAACTCTAGAAAAAAAAAATGATAACTGCAAGAATTACCCGTGTAATTTACAAATACAAATATGATACTTATTTTAATTGTTGCCAAATCCCTGATGAAAACTATACACTGGGGTATTTTTACTTTTCTTGTAGGAGCCTGTTCGGTTGGAGAAAATGTAATATCTTTTTGTTTAATATTTTTATTTACTTTTAGATGAGTAAAATGGTATTAAAATTGTTGAAATGATCTTGATATAACACCACATGATTGAGCAGGTAAAAATGGTGAAAACAAACTTAGAGGAATGGTGGTCGAAACCTACCATTTTTTGTTGAAGATGTCGACACCCATATGTGAAGACTTGGCATCTCGGGTAGAAATAAGCATAATTTATTCTAGAAATCTCTTAATTGAGATCCGTAAATAGCTTTATGAAATTGGCTCGACAGATTTCAAATGTAATATTAGATGCTTGTAGAGACATTTCCTTCAATCTTGATACTATTTTTCTCCACATGTTTTGCGATTTGTTCCCTCGTGTTGATGACCACTTTTCTATTTTAGCCATGTCCCATTTTTGGTATTTTTAGTTTCGATTGACCTCTAAGTTGATTCCATGAAGTAATTAGGTAATTATTAACATATGATCATTCATAAAGAAAAAGATAACAAGAATAAAGAGAGGTGAGTCTTAGTGCTAAAAATAAACTGGGATTCATCAAATGAACCATACCTACACCAAGTGAGAATTATTCCAAACATCCAGCATGGCAACGTTGTAATAATATGGTTCTTTTTTGGATCTTCTATTCATTAAGTCAAGACCTTGCCGGTAGTGTACTCTACCTCGAGACACCCTCCGAAATCTGGACAGATCTACAAGAATGCTTCTCACAAGGTGATTTTTCTCATCACTATCAACTCCAACGATCCATTGTTGAGTTGAAACAAAATCAAGAATCCATCTTCACTTATTATACTAAGATGAAGACATTATGGGATGAATTGAAGATTTGCACTCCTACTATCTGTACTTGTGGAGGACTGAAATATTTGAACGAAAAAGAAGAAAAAATCTGGCTAGGACAGTTTCTTATAGGACTGAATGAGTCCTACTCTACTGTGAGAGGGCGAATCATGCTGATGCAGCCCTTGCCTACTATAAAGAAAGCTTATTCCCTTCTATGTGAAGAAGAAAAGCAAAGAGGACTAGTTGAATATAAGGAAGTAGATCAAGTTCATACTATGAATGTCAAATCTCAACCTAATGTCAAACAGCAAAACTACGATCACCAACGTGAAGCTAAGTAGACACATTCTTCCTCAAAACCTCAAGGGCCTAGAAAGCCACTGTTGTACACTTAGAGTGTGTTTGATATTGATTTTAATGAGAATAGAATTTTTGAAATAGTGATTGATAGAAGAATGTGTGGTGAAAAAATGATGAAAAGTTTTAGATTTGTGTGTAATATTATTTTATTTGAAAAAATGTGTGGTTGAAATGAAGAAAGAGAAAAAAAAATGAGAATGAGAATGAGAATATAATGGAGGTCAAACGGGCCCTTACTATGATGGCAACACTCATACAGTTGAAAGGTGCTACTATTTGATTGGATTTCCTATTGGGCATAAGCTTCATGGAAAAGATGTTCAGCCCCAAATCGAAATCATAAAGTTGCTGCTAATCAAAAAAGTAGCGAGCCTACTCATATTACAACTAAAACACCTAATAAGTCATTACAATTCACCTCTGAGGAGCTTTCTTAAATCAAGGCCGCCTTCCTCCGAAGTGGTAAAAGTCCTCTTTGTGCTAATTATACAGGTATTCCAGCGCCTTTCTGTTCTTCATCCACTTTACATTCTTCCAAATCTGAAAACTGGATTATTGATAGTGGTGCTACACATCATATAACCTCCTCAATGACCAGTAATACACCTATGACTTCACAAGTTTCCTTAACAAATGGTTCTTAGTCAGAGATCACTGGTGTTGGCACTGCTCACTTTTTTCATAATTTACATGTTAAAGATGTTCTTTGTATCCCTTCTTTTCACGCCAATCTTCTTTCTGTTAGTCAACTCACATCTGCTCTAAATTGTACCATCCAATTTTTTTCCTAATTTTTGTATTTTGTAGGACCTAGCTTCGAAGAAGATGATTGACCTGGGGAAATAGTATATGGAATTGTACTATCTTGTGCCACACTCGAAGCTGTCATCATCTACACCAGTAACTTATCATGTCACCACCCCATCAACTATCACTTGGCATAAACGGCTGGGACATCCTTCTAAAGCTCCATCTCAACTTTTTTGCAAATTGATTCCTTCTTTTGTTTTTGATTCTCAACATTCATGTGAAGTTTGTCCTCTGGCAAAACAATCAAGATTATCATTTCCTTTTAGTTCCATTCAATCTAAGCACTCTTTTGATCTTATCCATTGTGATATTTGGGGACCTCATCGTGTGGCAACTCATAAGGGTGCACATTATTTCTTAATAATTGTTGATGATTACACTCGTTTCATATGGATATTTTTTTTATGAAATTCAAATCTGAAACCCAAAATTTGCTAATATTATTCATTACATATGTCAACACTCAATTTAATTGTCAAATTAAATGTATACGAAGCGACAATGGCTTAGAATTTACCTCAATGAAATCTTTCTTCTCTAATCTTGGCATTTTGTTTCAAAGTTCTTGTCCTTCTACACCACAACAAAATGGTGTCGTGGAACACAAACATCATCATTTACTTAATGTTGGTCGAGCTTTAAGATTTGAAGTAAATCTCCCTTTACGTTTTTGGGGAGAAAGTCTACTTACTGCTACATACATTATTAATCGTCTCCCTACACCAATACTACATCTTAAAACTTCATATGAACTTTTATATACCAAACCTCCTAGTTACATACATTTGCGAGTCTTTGGATGCCTATGTCATGCCACCAATCTTCAACCACTAACAAAATTTTGTCCTTGTGCTCGCCTCTGTATTTTTGTTAGTTAGCCTTCCAGACAAAAAACCTATCGTGTTTATGATCTTACTACTCACAATTTTTTTTTCCAGTCGTGATGTAATCTTTCGTGAGAATGTATTTCCTTTTTCTACTCCCAATGCTGAAACACAAACCGAAAATCTTACATTACCTCATGTGCATTCCTACACATCTGATATAGACTGTTCTTTACCTTCACCTATCATTCATCTCCTTCTCCATTACCTGATATGCACTCGAATTCCTTACCACCATCACCAAGTCCTCTTACCTCTTCATCTCCATCTAATTTTCTCTCCTACTACCCCTGTTCTTCGTCGCAATGATCGCCTAAGACAACCATCTGTAACTCTCCGTGACTTTCATTGTGGCCAAGCTAGTACATCATCTTCTATAGCAACTCAAGGCATGTCATCTTCTTCACGGCCAGGTACTTACTATCCCTTTAACAAACTTTAGCTATGACTCATTATTTTCTTCCCATAAATTTTTTGTTAATACCATTTCCAGCAATCTTGAACCTACCACATATGAGTAGGCAGTTCAAGATCCAAAATGGCATGAGGCCATGAAACATGAGCTCACAGCTTTAGACAACCAACGTACTTGGTCTTTGGTCTCTCTTCCACCTGGACATCGACTGATTGGTAGCAAATGGGTTTTCCGCATCAAGTATAATTCAAATGGTACAGTGGAATGTTACAAAGCCCATTTGGTAGCCAAGGGCTTTAATCAACAAGTGGGTTGAGATTATCATGAGACTTTTGCCCTTGTAGCTAAGTTAACTACTGTTCGATGTCTTCTTGCCTTGGCCACTATTCGTAATTAGCCTTTATTTCAGCTGGATGTTCATAATGCCTTTCTTCAGGGTGACTTGGATGAAGAGATATGACCCCGCCACCAAGTCTCTGTCGATAGGGGAGAAGATGGTATGTCGACTGCACAAATCTCTCTACGGACTTAAACAAGCTCCCAGAAATTGGTTTTCAAAGTTTTCAGAAGCAATTAGGAAGACTGGTTTTGCTCAATCTCATTTTGATCACTCTTTGTTTGTTCAAAAAAATAATGTCTCTCTAATTGTGGTTGTCATATACGTGGATGATATGATCATCACAGGAAATGGTGAAAAAACTATTCAAGATCTCAAAGCATTCCTTCATCAACAATTCTATATTAAAGATCTTGGTTATTTGAAGTATTTTCTTGGTTTGGAAGTGGCAAGATCCAAAGCTGGTATTGTTATATCACGACGAAAATATGCTCTGGAGATTCTAGTTGTTGTTGGTTTTCTTGGAGTGTAACCTGTTGATTTTCCTATGGAACAAAACCTGAAGCTTACAAACAATCAATGTGAACTCTTACTTAATCTGTCCCGTTACAGAAAATTGATAGGTCAGTTAATCTACCTTACAATCACCAGGCCGGATATTACATACTCCGTGAATATTCTAAGTCAATTTATGCATGCTCCAAGAAAGCCTCACTGGGATGCTGCTCTTTGCATTGTAAGGTATCTAAAAGGAAGTCCAGGTCTCGGGTTGCTGTTTTCTTCCAATAGTTGCTTAACATTGAAGGCCTATTGTGATGCTAATTGGGCTAACTGTCCCATGACGAGGAGATCAACTATAGGATATGGCGTGTTCCTTGGGACTCTTTAATTTCTTGGAGGACAAAGATGCAAAAGACAATGTCTAGATCATCCACGGAAGCAGAGTACAGGTCAATGGCTGCTGCAACTTGTGAAATCACTTGGCTAAGATTTTTGTTCAATGACTTGCAAGTTTCATTGGGACATGTCATATTATTCTGTGACAATCAAGCCGCCCTTCATATTGCCGCAAATCCAGTGTATCATGAACGTACTAAGCATAATGAACTTGATTGTCATGTTGTGAGAGAAAATATCCAAACAGGGCAGATTATTACAAAATTTGTTCCATCATCTCTCTAATTGGCTAATGTTTTCACTAAAGCTCTATGCGGAAATATCTTCAAGAACTTGATACGCAAGTTTCACATTCTTGACATTCATACTCCAACTTGAGGGGGAGTGTTAAGATTTGGTTTAATTTAAAACATATACTTGAAGATTTTAAATTATTGCCATATATTCTATTTCCACTGTAATTCCATAGAATTAGGAGTAAGTTGATTTCTTTCCTAACTGTATTCTTTAGATTTAGGAAACTTTGCAAGTATATTTACTCATGTAATGTTGCTGTGTAAATCAGAGAAATACAGAAAATTTATTTCTACTCTTTTTCATGTGGGAAATGTTATTTATTGAAATTCAATTTCACAACAATCCTTGCTCAAAGAGGACATGTATAACATGGATTATTATCTCCATTTCCCTATATCTTCAAATTCAATTGACAAAATTTCTTTCGTAAAATCCCATGTTTTGCGCAATGCTGATGATTGCCGCTCGTCAACGTTGTCCATGTAGCGATTAGTGCTCTTAAGCATCAACATTGTCAACGTGGTTCAATTTCTGCTGTTTATTCAATTCTTCAACATTCGAAGTGTCTTCCATTTCCTTGTATTTGAAAATGGCCTCGAAACCTTAGTCGAATCTACTTTCTCGGAGTTAAAATTCAAATTTTACTTCTTCAATCCAGAAAGGGTCCGCATCACTCTCTCTTCCTTTATATTCCACTATTTTGGGTTTGGCGCCGACATCTCTACAATTTTAGTTTTTTTTTTCGTTCCTCTTTTATTTTAAAAAAAAATGAAGTTTTTCGTTTCAAATATTTTTTTGTTGGATCTCTTAGTCCTATTTACCAAATGAGCAAGCTAGAAGAAGCAAAAATTGACTGAGAAGCAGTGGCGGTGGAGAAGTAGAAGTGAAGGCACCTGACGAAGAAGAAGAAATTGGAGATGACGAAATTGGAGATGACGAAAATTGGTGAAAGGGAACGGAAAATTGGCGTATAGGAAAGAGATAAAATGCTATAAGGAAAAGTCTACATGTACATAATTTTGGTATATAGGAGTGTCCACACTCCTGTGGTGGGTCCCACGTCGCGTGGGATGGGCCCATCCCATGTGAGAGGGTGTTGACACCATTTTGTACCAAAATTACATATCTCTAGCATAATCCATGCTATAATACCATAACACCCTTCCATTTTAATAATAATTGACTACATGCGTTGACCTAGCGGAAATGTTGGATGAAAATGGACGGAATGATGTTTTGCACAATCAAAAGTGTAATTAAGGGTGAAAATATCAAAAAAAAAAGAAGAGAAAGATATGAACATTTTGCACAATAATAGTGAAAAGTAAAATATTTTGTGCTATTTACCAGAAATTTAACTATAAGACATGCGAAAGTTAAATGGATTAAAATGACCTTGCTAACCTCAATGTTTTTGTGCCTCAAAAATCACATGCAAAGCAAGAGTTATTTTCTCAAATAAATCTGGATATATATGTATTAACGAAGACTTTGTACATCCAAAGATAGAATAGCAAAATACATTATTTTTGAAAAGTTGAGAAGTTGGAGCAGCATAATATTTAGAGAAATTATCCCCATTTGTGGATAAAATATTTTCACAGTTCAAATAATAATCTCCAGGAATATTAATTGGGAAAATACGAGTAAGGTATAATTTAGCAAATTCTAGAAAGTTCAAAAACTAAAGTGAAAATCATGAGAAATTTTTGATAACCATAAGAATAACTAGTAAGGAGAAGAGTAATTTTCAAAGCTTAAATTCGGGATGGACCTTAAATACAAAAAAAAAAAGAATAAAATTTAGGGACTAAATTATGAATAGTGAGAAAGATATATTTTTAGATTATAAGTTGACGAGTTAAGATTATTTAATGATAGAAAGATCACAAGATTCTAATAATTTTAATTTGGGAACCTTGTAGGATTGAGAATTACTTATCAATATTGGACTCATTTCGAAAATCATATTAAATGACACATTAAGGACTCAAGAAAAAAATTAATTTGAATAAATCAAGTTTGAGTTATAACATATTAAAGTAACCTACTTGATGGATAATATTATTTCCTAAATTAGATCATATTACCATAACAATATGTGGCTCGCTTAATAGTTCATAATTAATCGTGTATATACTTTAAAATTTTTTATTTTAGAAATCGAACTAAATTAGAATCGATCAAAGAAAATTATAGTTATTATTATTTTTTTTTAAAGAAATGAATCCATTTGTTTCAATAATCACTGATTAGAATGTAATTGGGCCTTGTGTAACTTGTTTCCTCTTTGAGCCCTAGGCCATTGCCCAGTCGGCTTAGGTCTAGAGTCGGCCCTGATCTATTTTCTTGACGTTGGATCGTACTGGCCTAATTTCCTAATAAAAATGAGGAAATTACATAGATACAAGTGTTTTAACTTCATTTTACATAAATAAGGTTCAAAATTTTTTTAAGCAAAACTCAGGTACCAAATTAATAATGAAAACATACAAACCCTAAACGACACTCTCTCTCTTCATATCTCCACTCCCTCTCTCTCTCTCTCTCTCTCTACCATATCCCTCAACAGCGACCTCTCTACCCTACCCCTCAACAGTGTCGCCGTTGAGCAGTGCTCGCCGACGGAGATACTTCTAACCGCCCTTGCGAGGTCTCGCTTGATATGAGAGTCGAGCACCGATATCGCAACTGCTGTGCAGCGCCCTTGCAGATGGCTATGTGAGCGCCGGCGAAGGTATTGCCCTTGCCGCTGTTGTAAATAAGAGGAGTTGCAATGACACCACGAAGCAGAACTGCGCCGTCACACACTTACGTTGCCTGGTATCGATCTTGGCTGTGCTGCGCTCATCACCGTCGTCGTCTAGGCGGCGTTATCTCTGCAAATCTTTTCACTTTCTTCCTTTTTTTGTGTGGTTCGGTGGTGGATGCGTGAGGTGAGGTGCGGTGGTGGTGGTGTCAGGTGTCAGGTGATGTGCTACTGTGATACGGTGGTGGTACAGTGTATGTGTGCTGATTTGTGTGAGTTCTGTGGTGGTGATGTGGACTATTTTCAGATCGATGCTGTGAAAATGGTAGTATGGTTGGATGCGATTGTGGTGGTTGTGTGAGGTGCGAGTGCGAGTGCGACGGTGATGGTGGCACTGCCGGTGTCGAATGGTTTTGCCCCATTGTTGTCGTGCAGATGTGGTGGTTTATGGTGGGTTCAGATGTGGTTGGGGGTGGTGGTGATAGTGGTGATGTTGGTGACCGTGTGGATGTGGGTGTGGGTACGGTGGCTGGCTCTGCCGATGTGCAGTGTCTATGGCTATGGGTAGTGTTCGAGAGTTGGAGTGTGTGATGTGTGTAGTGTTGGTGAGGTTGTGGGTTGGGTATTATTGGTGTGTTTAGTGGCGGGGCAGCGGCAGCGACAGTGGATTTGGTGGTGGTATGATGCAATGGAAGTGGTGGAGGTGGTGTGGTCTAGTAGTGTGAGTGGTGTTGACCGGTGGTTCTAGTAATGGTGGTGCGATGCTGGTGGTGCGGTGGCAGGGTAGTGGTGATGTTGTTTTGGTTGTTTTTGAGTGGTGGTGGTCTTTGTGTTTTGTGGTGGTGGTGGTGGTGGTGGTGGTCGACGTTGATGGCAGGTGCGGTGGTGTGGTGGTGGTGGTGTTGGGTGGTTGTGACTTAATATTTGATTATATGTGACCAAGTATTAAATTGTGAACTCAAAATTTAGTATCATGTGACCGTAAAATTCGACAACCTGTGACCATAAAGTTCAATTCGACAATCTGTGACCATAAAGTTCGATCATCTGTGATCATAAAGGACGACAATTTGTGATTAAAAAATTAGTTCGTGACTAAAAATAATAATCTGTGACCAATAAATTTAAAATTTGTGACCGACAAATAAAATGTAACCTATAATTTTTTTGATTTGTGACTAATGAAATAAACTGTGACCTATAAAAATTTTGATTCGTGACTTCGATATAATTTGTGACTTATAAAAATTTTGATTTACGATATCGAATTAATTTGTTACTTATAAATTTTTTGATTTGTGACCTCGAAATAATTTGTGACCAATTAATTTGATAATATGTGACCAGAAAATAAGTTGTGACCTATAATTGTATATTTTTTACCTTATTATAATTAATTAGTAAAATATTTGTAATTAAAAAATAAAAATCTGATTTTTGCATTAGGAAAACTTGAAACATGAAAATTGAAGTGTGCATAGTTAATGCCTTAGTTTTGAATTCTTCCCAATAAAAATCCCTATGGCCTGCTATCCCAGTGTATCCACGTATAAAAAAGTTCAGCTTGTCTTTCTTGTTGACATCATGCAAAAAAAAATAAAAAAAATCCTCTCTTTGGTTTAGGGAATTTTTTGAAATGTCAGAAAAAATAAAATAAAAATAAAAATAAATTGTATTTTCCAAATAAAGAGTTCAATTTCTTCAAATCAAGCTTATGTTTATCAACAGCGAAGTTAATTCTTCATACTTCAATGTTCTTTCAATTCAAGTTTTGAACAAAATTAATGGTAAGACACTAATTCAAGTTCAAGCATTGATATTGTGAAATTTTAGGTGGGGAAAGTTGATTTTGTGTTTTAATATTTGATAATTGAATAATATGAGTTAATGCTCATCTGTATTCGATGAATGTCGTATGTACAGGTAGGAGGGAGATCTTTCATAGCTGTCGAGATTCACTCCATATATAATATGGGGTGAAAAAGCTAAAATAAGTGATTTTAGCCTTTATAAAAAGATATTTTGAGATTGCAATTAGGTCAAAGGGATTTTAAATTTTGAGATTGAAATAAATCAGGAGTTGTACGTAGCGCTACAATTTTGATCATTGATCTAAGTTTTGAGGTTGAGATTATCGTGTTCATGAAATGAAATGCTTTGAGTTTGTAAGGATGCTATATTATTCTTAATCGCATCAGTACTCGATATCGAGCTTGTGTCTAGTGGGATATTTTTATACTCACCCATTTTACAAAATTTTGCAGGCGTGTGATCAACGGGGAAAGTGGTTGGTCAAAGCCCTCGGTGATTCTGATCAAATTTGTAAGACCAACATGTTTACGTTATAAATTTCTGTAACTATTTGAAAATAAATTGTTGTTTTTTCTAGTTGCAACATGTGGCTTGTAATTTCTACAATTAAGTAATATAATAAAGGTTTGCTTGTTCCCTATTCAGAAGGGTGGGTTTGTTCCATGCTTTAACTTGTTGCAATATGCTATTTTGAGTTGCTGTCATAAAAAATATTTGTTTATGTTTTTGAAACTTTTTTTTTTTTTTTTTTGGATTGTAACATTGTAATCATTTAAGAAGACTATATTTAAAATAGGTTTAACTTTATGTTGTAAAGTTTTTTATTTTGTGAAATGAACTATGGTTTATGAACATGATTAGTATGTTCTAATATATAATCTTAAATCGGCATGTTATTTCTGTTGACCTATCGTTGATTCTACGTTTTGATTGTAACAAACAAATTATTTTTATCTCTAACATTTGAATTTGAGTCATTATAGCTATTGAGGCAAAGTTGATAAATTGAAGACAAAAATGTTGCTTGCAAAAGACTCGCAATTGAAATGGAAGTCAAGCATGGACGCCAAAATCAATCAAGACAAGTACATCGTCAAGTCAAACATCGAATATATTAGACTCAGTTATTTTGAATTCATATGTAAAGGGAAAATGCTTTAATCTTTAAAAATGAATCATTAAAAGCTCAAAAAGAATTTCTATGCATGAGAAAAATTATTTTTTAAGAATGCTTGCATAAAAATTATTTTTCAAAAAGTACGAATCTCAACTTGATATTTAAACTTCTCACCAATGTCTCTTTCCTTGAAAAATAAAGTAAAAACATCCTTCAAAAGTCTAAATTTTTCAAAACAATCAAAGAAGGAAAAATCTGGGAAAACACTGTCCAAGTGGACATCCGATTCGTCCAACGGTCAATTTTTAATCGTTTGGAAATTCTGACGCACAATAGGTAGTTCAGTGTCCGGTTCAGAAAATGACGTCCAGTTGGGACGTCCAATTGAGTCGTCCAGTTGGTCAGAACTTTTGACGTTTTAACTGCTATAAATACCACCTCACTTTGCATTCAATACAAGACTTTAAGAGCATTAAAGTGGGATACTTTTGACTAAAATTATTACACTCTTCGTTCATCTTTATCAAATTAAATCATTTATTTTGAAAAACTTTTGATTAAATTTTTGGAAATCATTCTTCTCATCAAAAAATTTTCTTACCTAATACTTGAACTTCATTTATTGCTATTTACTTAAGTGCTAGCATATTTCTCTCTTGGTACATAATTTTGATTATATCATTTATTAAGAGAGAAGTTCAAAATTGTATACTCATTACTCTTTGAATTTGTGGGTCATATAGAGGTCACGTAAAGTTCTATATTGTATAAGGATCGATGCTAGCTGCTTGGTTTGTAAGTGAATTGAAGCATTGTAAAGTGTTGGATTGCACCATAAGTCAATCAATATAATAAAAAATGTCTTACTCGTAATAGAGAGTTTAGTAACGGAAGACGTAGATAATTGGTTGAGATCAAACATCTACAATTATATTGTTTGCACACTCTATTCCCTTCAACTTATTGCTTTCATATTTGTGCATATTTATTTGATTGACCTATTTGCTATCAAATTTATTTAAATTTAGATTTAATTTTGAAAAAAAAAAATTAACAACCAATTCACCCCCCCCCTCTTGGTTAGTTATTCTTAGGTTATCAATTGGTATCAGAGCAATGTGCTCATTTTCAAAGATTTCACAATCTTGAGTAACTGTTAACTCCAATATTCAAAATCTTGATGGGCATTCTACAAATCGTCCTCCTTTTTTTACGTCACATTGAAAAACTAGGATGATGATTTACATTCAATCAATAGATTACAACATTTGGGATGTTATTGAATATTTTCCTTATGTGCCCACTAAAACTATTAAAGTTGACAGCAAATCCGATCAAACCATTCCTAAACCTAGAGAGGAATATGATAAAGAAAGATGATAAAGATGATAAAAGAAAATTATCCTTAAATGTTAGAGTCAAAAACCTACTTTATTGTGCATTAGATACAAATGAACTTAATCGTATTAGCACATGTGATTCCACATATGACATTTAGCATGCATTAGAAGTTACCCATGTTGGTACTAGTAAAGTAAAGGAAACCAAAATTAATCTCTTGGTTAAAGAGTTCGAAAACTTCTTTATGAAACAAAATGAATCTAATATTGATATGGATTATTTGCTTTACTGATATTGGTAATGGCCTTACAGGCTTTGATAGCAAATTTACTAACGATGAGCTTCTAAGCAAAATGTTGAGGTCACTATTGGAAGAAAGGAATTCATTAAGGATGTTGATAGAAAACACCAAAGATATCAACTCATATCCTTAGGAAGAACTATATGGAACCTTGATGATATACGAGCTCAACAGCGCCAAAACCAAGGAGAAAACAAGGAAAAGCAAAGAAGAATCAAATGAATCTTCTAAGCGCCAAATCGCTCTTAAATCGGCAATTGAAGAAGGAACTACAAGTGAAAATATGAGTGATGAAGAGTTCGATGATTTAGTCCTTCTTGTTAAGAAATGGAGAGGTCTTCGAAATAATCGAAGCTTCCAAAAAGAAAGAGGAAAAGAGTGAAGAAAAAAGTAAGAAAATTATTTGCTATGATTGTGACAAACCCGATCACAAGATAACTGAGTGCCCAAACAAGAAAAATATCAAGAAAAATGTACCCCAAGCCACAAGGGATGAGAGCAATGGAAATAATAGTCAAGAAGAAATTGCCCAACATGTGCTTTATGGTGATCGAAGATGAGATAAATTCTATTGAAAAATGTTCATATGATAAGTTATCTATCTCCTATGGTGAAATTTCTGAGGAATTTGAGAAGCTCACTCTGAATGACTCAATTATTAAAAAATGAATATCACTTGTTGAAAAATGAAATGAAGAAAATTTTAGAAATCCCAAAAAAAAAAATATTGATTATGATCTATTGATTAAAGAAAACTCCTTGAAAGAAAATGTTGAAGAGTTAACTAAGATTATTTATAAATTCACTCAAAGTAAAAAGAATTTTCATTTAATACTTGGTTATTAAAAGTGTGTTTTTTTATAAAAAAAAAAAATGGATATAAACCAATTTTGAAACAAAAATCTTTCAAAAATTTATTTATCAAAGCTTCAATCACCCCTCCTTCAAAACCTACATGTAGCTTTTGCAATAAAGATGGACATCTACATTTTGAAAGGAAGAACAAATAGATTGCTGAATCCACCAAAACTATCTACCGTGGACCTAAACTTATACGGGTACCAAAAATAAAAAAATTAAACTATTTTGTGTAAGTACCAAAGAAGATAAAGAGAAAATGGTTCTTGGATAGTGGATCATCTAAACACATGACCGGAGATAGAACATTATTATCAAATTTAAAAAAGAATGATGAAGGTCATGTTACATTTGGAGACAATGCAAGAGGAAAAATTATAGTCATTGGAAACATTGGCAAACGTCATTCTCCTTCTATTGAAAATATGCTATTGGTGGATAACCTTAAAAATAATCTATTTAGTATTAGTCAATTATGTCATAAAGGTTATCATATTAAATTTGATTTTTCTAAATGTCTTATTAAGGATACTACATCAAAAGAGGTAATGTTTGAAGGAAGCAAAAGTAAAGATATTTATATCATAAATATTGAATTTGAAAATGATGAGAAATATTTATTAAGGTTAAAAGAGGATCCATGAGAGGATCCATAGGATATTAGGTCATATTAGCATGGATTTTCTTTAAAAAATTTCCAAAAATCATTTCGCTAAAGGATTGTCAAATTTAAAGTTTGATAAAGATAAAATTTTTGATGCATGTCAATTTGGCAAACCCAAACTATATCTTCAACTACTCCGCATTGATCTTTTTGGGCCCTCTAGAACGCTAGCTTGGGTAGAAAACATTATGCTTTTGTCATTGTTGAAGAATTCTCTATATTCACTTGGGTTTTATTTCTAAATGTTAAAGATGAAGCTTTAAATGCATTCAAACACTTTTGCAAAAAAGGTCCAAAATGAAAAGGGATATTCTATTACAACTATTTGGAGTGATCATGGAGGAGAATTTCATAACATTGTTTTTGACAATTTTTGCAATGAAAATGGATATGAACAAACTTTTCGGTTCCTAGAGCTCCTATAAGCAAAATGATGTAGTAGAAATGAAGAATCGCACATTATAAGAAATGGCTAGATGCTTAATAAAAATAGCATGCCAAAATATTTTTGGGCTAAAGCATTAACACCACTTGCTATATTGTAAATAAAGTTTTAGTAAGTAGTAAGAAAACTAAATCCCCTCTATGAGCTTTAAAAAAATAGAACTTCAAATATCGGCTATTTCCAAATTTTCTTTTGGAAAAAATTGATTCAAAGTCCGATATTTGAATCTTTCTAGGATATTCATCGACTAGCAAAACTTATAGAGTCTTTAACAAAAGAACTCTAGTTGTTGAAAAATCCATGCAAATCACTTTCTATGAGACTAACCCCTTTGATCGTAAGAAAGGTATTGGTAATAATGTAGGTTTCGAAATTCCTCTCAAACAAATGACTATTCAAGATCAAAACAATGAGGATCCAAAAGATGAATACAAGGAAGAAACAAAGGTTCAATAAAATGAAGAAGAACGTACCGAAGTACCCAGTGATCACTCTCTACCAGAAGAATGGAGGTTCTCTCCTTCTCACCCAAAAGAACTAATTATCGGTGATCATCCCAAGGATATTACCACTAGAGTTTCTACTAGAAATCAATTAAATGGTTGTGCTTTTATTTCTCAAATTGAACCAAAGAATTAAAAAAAAAAAAAAAAAAAAAAAACCGAGTTGAATGAATTTTGAATACTAGCTACTATGCAAGAAAAACTAAATTAATTTGAAAGAAATCATGTTTGAGATTTAGTCGCTAAACCAAATGATCAACCCGTTATTGGTAGAAAATGGGTTTTTAGAAATAAAAGAGATAAAAATGGAATAATTGTATGTAACAAAGCTAGATTAGTGGCCCAATGTTACAATTAAGAAGAAGCTATTGACTATGTGGAAACTTTTGCGACGGTCGCTAGATTAGAATTCATTCGCATGCTTCTTGCATTTGCTTGTCATAAAGGTTTCACTATTTATCAAATGGATGTTAAAATTGCATTTTTAAATGATTTTATTCAAGAAGAAATTTTTGTAGAGCAACCCCCCGACTTTAAAGATCACAAGTATCCAGACTATATTCTTAAGTTTAGAAAAACTCTTTATGGTTTAAAACAAGTTTCTAGAGTTTGGTATGAAATATTAAGCAAATTTTTACTCTCAAAAGATTTTCTATAGGGAAAGCGGATACTATTCTCTTTATAAAAAACACAGAGAATGGTATGATTATTGTTTAAATTTATGTTGATGATATTATTTTTGTTGCAACTAATATCTCTCTTTGTTAATAATTTTTCAAATGTATGAGTAAGGAGTTTGAAATGAGCATGATGGGAGAACTAAAATTCTTTATTGGATTACAAACTAGACAAAGTAATAATGAGATATTTATTAGTCAAAGTAAACATATATCAAATATGCTCAAAAGATTCGAAATGAAAAACTTGAAGTCAATGAACACTCCAATTAGCTCATCCATAAAATTGGACAAAGAGGATTAAGGCACTCCCATCGATGTAACAAAATATCGAGGTATGATCAAATTCTTTCTTTATTTAACTGCAAGTAAACCCGATATTATGTTTAGTGTATATTTATGTAATAGATTTCAATCAAATCCTAAAAAATCCCACCTAAGTGTTATAAAAAGAATTTTTAGATATCTAAGTAGCACTAAAATGTTAGGGTTTTGGTATCTAAAAGACACTCACATTGACCTACTTAGCTATTCGGATGTCGATTGGGCTGGTTGCACAATTAATCGTAAAATACTAGCAGCACATGTCATTTTCTAGGCTTTGCACTAGTATCATGGTTTAGTAAGAAACAAAATTATGTTGCATTATCTACCGTTAAAAATGACTATATCTCAGCTGCTAGTTGTTGTGCACAAATGTTATGAATAAAGCAAACCCTAAGTAATTATGACTTCTCTTTTGATCATATACCTATCATGTGTGATAACACTAGTTCCATAAATTTATCTAAAAAATCCTATTTTGCATTCTCGAACAAAGTATATTGAAATTAGACTCACATTCTAAGAGATCATGTACAAAACGAGACATTTGTTAGGATTTGTAAACACAGAAAATTAATTGGTCGACATCTTCACCAAACCTCTAGCCCTTGATTGATTTTCTCATATTTGAAGAGGCTTAGGCATTATTGATGAATTCGACATAAATAACTACGTAGAATTCATTCTATGTACCCATATATAATTTAACATTATTTAGTTATGTTTTAAAAAAAAAGGGTTCGGACGAGTCAAACAAATTGTCTGCTTTGACAAACAGAATCGGACGAGCCAATCGGACCGTCTGGAAGCCATATCAGTTTGACAGAACTTTATGCCTGACATTGGCTCTATCAATCAGGACGTTCAAGTGAGTGAACCGGACGTCCAGTTCAATGCGATTTCAGAAATTTAAATCGTGAAAACTAGTCTTTCTTCCTCATTTATCTTATTTCTCTCGCATTTCTCTCCCTAAATCTGATCTCCCATTTTCATTTCTTCATGTCAAATCATCAATTCCTTCTCAAATTAAAAAACCCAACACTTCTACACCTCACATCCCTTAAAATTTCAAGCCTTCATCCACCAAACACCTTCCTTCCCAAAAAATCCGAAACCCTAGTTTTTTTATTCATCTCCTCTTCATCAATTTCAATGCCATGACAGGGTCTAAAAGAGCAAGAAAAATGATGAAGCAAATAGTAAGCCGCTCTCCTCCACCTTCATCCGATGAAGAAATGGACTTGGAGCCCGATGTGTTGGCAAACCCATTTGAGAAATCATGATGTGAGCATGGAGCCGAGTGTGTCAAAGTCAAGCCAGGGAAAAGATCCATTGATTGTCGAAGGTGGTCCGACGACACGATGGATTGCTCGTTTAAGCGGCGATTGACGAAATGTTTATCTTGGAGAAGAATGGAGCAAGTTCCGTGTTGGGGTCAACGATCAAAATGGGTTGGAGCAACTTGATTCAAGTGGACGAAGATAGAGGGAAACAGTTGTACCATACGACCGCATAACACAAACCCCCGTGCGGTCCCATGGAGAGAGTCCGAGAGTAAAGGTCGCATTTTATTTGACCTTTGTGACCGCAACAGATTGTACCATAGGTCGCATAGGTATTTTTTCGGCCAGAAGATTTACTTTTTTCGCGATTTTCCTTGTTTGACTAGAATTATATTTTTACCATAACTTTGCAATCTTAAACATGATATGCATGATTTTTACTAGTTTTTAGGCTAGTATAAATAGCTTCCTTCTTCATTATTGTAAGAATTTTTAACATTATTATTAATCGAGAGACAATTTACTTTCAACTATTTGTTCTTCGTTGGACAAAACACGAACTTATCAAGATTCATTTTTGTGGCGTTTAAATCAACCGAGTGAGGTTCTTAGTTATCATTACTCAAAAAGGGTCAACACATCGTACGTGATTGTTGGTTGTTTTTTGGTTCGTAATTTGAATCAAATCCATAAACCGTGGTTTAATTTGGCATTCTTGGTTTCTAAATCAATCATTTATGAGTTTTCGTGGTTATTGTTACGCAAGTTCACATCTTTTGATATCAAAACTTGAACTCCAACAAAATCAATGTTATATCTTTTATTGTTATTGTTTGAGTCTTTATTTCCTTTTATTTTGTCGTTCTTCTTCAATTGAATGTTTTGATGAAATATGTTGCACACCCAAAGGTTCTTAAATGTGAATAGTGTGCAGATCTTTTATTCTACATTTCGAAAGGAGTTTTATCATTTAAAGCACCAATAGGGGTCAAGTTATTCAAATAACATGTAGTAGTAATACCTTAAGCCCAAAAAGATTTAGCAAGCTTTGAGCATATCATCATGTACCTAACTTTATCTAATAGAGTCATATTCATTCTTTCAGCAATTCTATTTTGTTGATGAGTATATGAGACAAACTTATACCTTTGAATACCATTTGATTTACAAAAGTTGTCAAACTCAGTATTACAAAATTCAAAGCCATTGTCTGTCCGAAGGGTCTTTACTTTCTTTCCAGTTTGATTTTCAATCAAAAAATTTCATCATTTAAATTTTTGAAACGTTTTAGATTTCTGTTTTAAAATAAACACCCACACTTTTCTTGAAAAATCATATATTATAGAAAAAAAGAAAGTATTTATTTCCCCATGAGTATGTGTATTAGAAGGCCCCCCATAAGTCTGAATGTATGTAATCTAATATGTCAACTGATTTATGCACTGCAGTTTTAAATTGCAGTCTACAATGCAGATTTCACAAAATTGTAATTTTGAAATAGTGTCTTTACCAAAAAAAACTTTTTTTGACTCAAAATCTGTATACCTTTATTGCCCATGTGAGTTAATCTAGAATGCCAAATGTTTGTGTTATCCTTCACAGAATCAGAAAAGAGGGCAGACTTGGAAGTTTTAAAAAGTTATACTTTTTGTCACATAAACGCCTTTTGCTTAATTCCTTTAAAGCCCACAAGGATCCCCTAGTTAGTTTAGGCATTCTATTTTCAAATTTAGCACAATCAAGTGCAGATAGAAAGCAAATTTCAAGCTAATTCAGGAATGTATCTTACTTCTTTAAAACCGAAAGAATAGCCATTTTCAAATTTTAGATTTTAAAGAAATACTTCCAATACCAACAATTTTACAAAAAATATTATTTGCTAAAGTAGCAGAACCAAAGTTGCTTTCATGCACGTCATTAAATCATGTTTTATTAATTGTCATGTGAAAAGTACAACCAGAATCTAAAACCCCTTCACTATTCTGACTAGCAATTTTAACAAAATTTATCACATAAAATTTTTCAACATGTTCTATCTCAATATATACTTCACCATAATAATGTTTGTGGAGGAAGCTACATTAGCTTCTTTTGGCTCATTTTTCATTTTGTGCCCACGATTTTTGATAAAGTGCCATACTTTTCACAACCATAATATTTCTTTCCTTTTGCCCTAGACTTTAACCTAGATCTACCTTTTTTTCTTCTTCTTCTTCTAGTTATTAAAGCCTCCAGAGCTATTACTTTTGTATTCTCAACCATTATTCTGTCTATTTTTAGTTCTGTCTCTTACCATTAAATTTTCAGTATTTTTAAAATATTGTTTTTCAGCACTAAGCTCTAATGAAGTAAAGAATTAATAACAATTTTAGAGGTTAACTTATTTCTACCATACATAATAGCATTTTTAACATCTGTAATTTTCGAGAGTATCATTCAACAAAATCAGTCTTGTATACTTTAAAGAGAGTTTTTCACCACACATAGTAATATCTTGAACCAGTTTATTTCTTCAAGTTATCATCGAGATCTTTTGAACGATCTATTTTAAAAATGAAAAACTTCTCAAGAAGAAAAAATTTGTTTGGTAAAAATTCTACTAGATAAAGTTCTTCCATTAAATTGTCCCACAATTCTTTTGTAGAATCTAATTGATCGACTTTTCTTAGTATAGCATCAGATAAATGCAAAATTATAGAGGTATAAGCCAACTCAGCAACCTCATGTTGTTGATTAGCAATCATTGTTTCAGGATATTTTCCTTCAATTGCTTTAGAAATTTTCTATTGAATAAGTATACCCCTCATTTTCTGTTACCAAATTGGAAAGTCATATTTTCCAGTAAAAATCCCCTATTCAAAATTAGTATTAACCATTTCAAGAAAATTGTTATTAGATTTTTGATGAACACACTTTATAAGTGACAAATGTAGCACAAACAGATCACTGATAAACTACACATGAAATGCAGTAGAGGAGAAAAAAAAATTTTACACAGTTCACAGTGTATAATATTTCATCGAAATCAAATTTTTTCTCAAGAAAAAACAACAAAATAGTTATAGGCCAAGATCCTTTGTTTTACGGACCTACGGATTCTGTGAAACTCTTGTTCTCAGATCAAGAGATCCAATAAAACAAATTTTGAAGGTCGGGATCAATATATACACAGAGTAATATACGAACTATTCAACAAGAACTTATAAAGGTACCAAATATATCTAATCGAAAAACATGGTAAGGATTTAAAGAAACCCCAATGAACAGAACCAAGAACATGGTGTTAACACCAACCAGTAATAAAAACAACCAATAGCTTTTAATTAACAAGTTCTGATACCACTATTAGGCGCGAAAGTGTGTTTTTCGTAGATAATGACGGAATCGAATAGTCATATAAGTACAGAAACTTAAAGAACACCAGAAATAGACTACGGGGTTCGGACGAACCTACATCCTTAGAGCTCCACAATATGTGGATGCTCGTTACACAGAATCACCAATAATTGTCTCAAGAATGTACAAAAGTTCTCTCGAATCTCGCAAATGAGGAGATCGAAGAACACAACTCTTAACTATCTCTGATTTACAGATATTAACTCAACCTTAAGGATCAACATATGGCCACTCTAATATATACACAAGATCACAAGAAACCAGAGTTTAAAATCAGGCAAAGAACATCATACACCTCTCTACCCAAACCCTAATTACAGAGAGAGAGGAAAATCAAGAGGAGGGGTTGTTCAAGTGGAATAACCCAATCAAGAGATACAAATGCAACACAAAAAATATCAGAAGAAAAATTCTTCAAGTACAGAAGAATTTTACCAAAAAACTCAACAGATTTTTGAATTCCCACTCACATGGGTGTAGGCTCCATGTATAAAATAATGCAAAAAATAAAATCATCTGGCCATTGATGTGTGTATTTTGTTGAATTCTTGTACCTATAGCAGGGTTCATATAAGAAAAGTCTGGAATCCTACGTGCCGATTTGTGTTATTTATACCTCGAACCACAAATGACTTGAATCGTAAAAATGGATGGCCAAGATTAGGGAAACCAAATCAGGCCAAACCAGAACCAAACCAAATCGAGCGGTTCGATTCGATTCTACAAAAAAAAATGAATAATTTGATTCTTCGTATCGAGAACCATTTAGTTCTAGTTTGAGTTTGGTTCTAGTTCTAGAACCGAGAACCAAACTTAATTTATAAATTTATTTATATATGAATCTAATTTTGCATTAATTGAAACCAATCCAATAGCCATTATTTTTGTACAGCCAAATGAGCTCATTAAGAGCATTACTTCAAATTCAAACTCTCGAGTCAAGAGTACCAAACGACAAACGTTGCCTTGTGCAGATCCCTCAAAGTCTCAAACGAAGAAGTTTCTCAGGCTGAAGCTTCGACTCCGCAACCACTAGTTTATCGTTTATCTTTCAAACCATTAGGGGTAATACAATTATGTATTCTTCTTTATGTAATTTACTAGACATTCTTCTTTTCTAATAAACAAAAATATATTAATGGATCGGTTTGAATTTATTTCATATCAGTTTGAATTTGTCAACATAATAGATTTGAATTACAAACTTACAGTAAATTGGTTTCTAATAGCAATAAACAATATTGTAATCGGTTTGAATTTGTTCCATATAGACATATACTGTAATTTACAATACTGGAATCCACAAATAGTAATAAACAATGATGGATGAATCAATGGAGGAAGGGTCTGAAATTTGTATTCTTATTTGCAGAATCTGTATTTTAATTTTTTTTTATAAAGGTTAGAGAATAAATAACCATGCATGCATAGCTGGTGCCCTAACTTACGTTACACCTCGTCTGATGTCCACGTATTACAATATTGAAAGAACTTGTTGCTCTAGTTGATATTCTTAGAACTTGGTGTCCTAATTGATAGTTGATATTATTAACTTTTGGCAAAGAAGCATTCGTTTATATTTTATTTGTTAATTTAATCTTTTGAAAAATCTTGATGACTGATAATTTGAACTTGCTAAATATTTGATGCTTATATTTTTTATTTAAGTATATATTACCAACTTATGAATATGGCGTAAGTCTGAAAATTTAAGTAATAGAATTAGAATCAAACCAAATTAAACCAAACCAGAACCGAATGGATCGGTTTGGTTCAGTTCCATATCTTTAAAAAAAAAAAACCCAAGTGGTTCTATTATAAAAAAAAAATAAAAAAAAAAAAAAAAAAATTCATTGGTTTACGGTTCGATTCAATTCTCATGGAACCAAAATCAAATGAAACCACATCCACCCCTAGCCAAGATTAATCCTCAACCACAAATGATAAGAACCATCAAAATGAACGGCCAAGTTAAATCCTCAACAGAAGAAGTGCATATCCAGTAACCAAGTAAAATCGCGAAATAGAAACACACTTTAGGGAAAAATCATGTGTCACATGCCAACCAATAACACTATTTGTAGCACATACGTGGTCGTGGTCCACTTATAGTAACTTAACATCAGTCATTAGACACCTCACAATTTAAAGGTCGAGAATATTTTCAGCGAAAAAACTAAGGTACTTTCATGTGTGAATCACAATTTGATGTTAGTGTCCAAATGAGCGAAGTCTGCACCGTTCATTTTTCAAGAAATTAAGTCCAACACAATGCAAAGATATGAAAATTTCGATGCTTCTCCAAGTCCAGTAATTCACACTGAAAACACCTCATAACGTAGTCTTATTTCATTCTAGTATCAAATCATTTTTGTAAGGAAAAAGCTAAATGGCCAGGGATTTGATGACCGAATGGTGATCGATCCCTCACATGCGATGGGGCCCACATGAATATAATAATGTGTGGGCCCCACCTCATGTGAGGAATCTGTCACCATTCGATCACCAAATCCTCTGGCCTTATAGTAGGGTTCTTTTTGTAAAATAATATCCTATCATTATTTTCGCAATTCATTTTCAACTCGCCCTATGTTTCAACTTGGTGGCGGATATTGTAATGGTCTAGATAGGTCCAATGTTGCCTATCAGAATTTAATTTCAATAAAATTTATGTTTTATCTCACACCACACAAATAAATCTTGGATTTTTTCTGAATCAAAGACGAGGAAATTAAAATAAATATTGCACTCGAAATGGTGTTTAATGAGTTGCATTAGACCATATTAAACAAATTAAATAAAAAAGAATGAATGTAGATTTTATTTATTGTATTACATTTTACAGCTCTCGATCAGTTCATGTCCAATTCAGGGTCACATTTTGAAACCGTTGACTTTCAGTCGAACAGATCCATCCAGTCGGAGAATAAGGCTAAAAATTTACAATTAAATAAACCCCACTATTTTCTTAGAAGGGATTCACACTTCGGGTTAATCCACCATTAACATTTGTGAAAATTCCCATTAACTCCCTCCTATAAAGTAAATAAGATTTTTTCCTATCATCCATCTTCGCCTTATTTTTCAAATACACCTCATGAGCTGACAACGGCGTCGTTTTACTCTTCTTTGCCTTCACATTCCCGTTGACTTTCTTCGCTGGCTCTTTTCTCTCACCAACACTCGCCGCTGCCGGCTCCGCCGTGGACGTCGACGTATGATTATTATTCAAGAAAACAAAGGCGTCTCTTCCATCACTATTACATCTCGCTGCAAAATCTTTCAGCCGCCAAATCTTAGAAAATCCAGTTGAGTTGCTCTTCTTGCACACCTCCGGCGACGCTTCCACCACCTTCCTTGTCGTCAAATCGCAGTAAGGTCCTGAAATGTCGTCATTCTCCGACGAAGTTGACGCTACCCCATCTTTTCTTTCAACAAAGACCTTTACCGGAGGCCTCATTGGCAAATTCTCCCGCAAAATCTTTTCATCATCGTCGGAAAAAAACAAATCCCGGTTGAATAATGCGATGAGTGTTCCATGAAAAAAAAAAACCGGCTGCCACTTATTCGAGTTCCGAGGAATAGTATGCAGACACATGATAGCAGTGATCTGACCATTAACAAATGCCTCTTCTGCTGTTATTTGAGAATCATTTGCCACTTCACATGCAAAAGAAAATTCCTCTTCCTCCTCTTCATCTTCTTCACCTTCAGAATCATTACTGAGTTTCAACTGAGTGTAAAATTCTTCACTTATATTCATTGCAGCTTCTGAGTATAACAATTCTTGATCTGGGTTTGGCTGTTCTTCCATACTAGCTGGCATATATGAAAATTTGGTAATCTTTTTGCTGGGTTTTCTTTCTTTTCTTTTCTTTTTTTCTTGATTGAATTGTGAAGAACTTAAGATTGGTTGGTTGTATACATATATTTATAGAATGGGTGGTTGATTTCTGCTGTTGGAATTTGAACACAGAATATTATTCTATTGTGAATTTTAATTTGTTTGTGGGAGAAGTAAACAAGAAAATGAGGAGGAGAGAGGAAAAGGAACGGACGAAAAATTTGATTGCGCGTTAACGTTGCGATGTGTGGAATTGTGTGGGAGGTGTTGTTTGGGCTAGATGCATATCTGTATTTGACTAGTGTAGCCATTGAAAGTTGGATCATGTAGTAGACGTTCTTACAACTTTTGACCTTAGACAAGCCAATTCACATGTTGAGTCAGTTGAGATAATATTTGGTCCAAATTGTTGTGCCACACGTGTGATTTTTTTATTTTATTTTTTTTGAACAATTAATTTAAGGGATCATTGCAGCTGCGTCCCCAGCCTTTCAAAAATTGCAAAATTATCCTAACCTTTCATTTGTTCTTTCAAATGTGTGCATCTGAAACCCAAATAGATGGAAACAACCCAGCTTGTCGTCAGTTGACTCAGAGAATGAATTGGTCTGTTTTGAAGTTAAAAAATAGCATTCCCCAGAAAAAATTATTTTATTGGTTAACATAAACTGAATGCACAAGTCATTGAAAATGTACATCAACATTTCAGATTAAAACATTACATAAACGATAAATTGGACGATTTTCATCAATTTAGGCTATCAAGTTCATTAGCATCTCTTAAATAGTCCATATCACGATGGAGTTCCATCAAAGTTTTAACAACAATGGATAAGCTTCATTATCGGAGGACATATCGTCTACACCCATGGCATACTCCATCATTGCGTCCTGCCATACAAGCTGCAGAAATTTTTGTCGTGTATATTAATAAAATCTTTATGTTCTAAAATGCTAACCTAAATGTAAATTTGGCCTGCGTGATTAAGATATATACATGTATACACAGTGATACTGCATCGTGTCTAATCAACATTATTTTTATGAACCTTTACGCGAATTTCATTTTCAGATCTACAAACAAATGCCCCTCGGGACACATCCAAGTTGGCAAAGGACGGACATTGCACTGACCGGCCTTGCAAAAATTAACCAACCTCAGCGTGGGAGTTCGATTCCTGATTGGAGCAGCTGCACGTGTTGATTAAATAACACAATTATTGGCATTTTCTCTTTTTTTTTTTGGCTTTTTCCACCTAATTCTGTCAAACACTTTGGTGATGTAATAATCATGGATCGGGAGGTGAAAATTCCCATTAACTCCTCCTTAAGGAGTTAGGAGTATAAAGGGTGCACGTTGACTTTCCCTGGTCACCAACACTTGGGCATAACCCGCACTATTACATCTACAGTTTCGCGCCATGTTACTCCGACGGGGGCCGGTGGCTGGTGGTTTAGGATATAGTGTGGCGTAAGTTGAAAAATCTGGGTATAAAAAAAAATAAAATCTATGAACCTTTAATTAATGTTCTATTTTTATTTCAACCATGCTAGGTGAACCGCATGGATGACCATCCGATTGACCCCGGAATTTGCACACATACCTCGGGGGTCGGGCATTATTTTATTCACGTAGGACCCCCTCGCAAATGTGAGTCAGTTGAGATAAATTTGGGTCATTCATGCGATCATTGAGAGGGGACAAAGTAATTTAATTCATTTTTATTTATGGAAATGATCATGTGGAAAGTTTACACTTATTCTTGAATAATGTTGTCAAATATTTGATTGACAGTTAATATTTGATTTGACCCATCCAAAATTGGATATATCGATCTAGAACTCTAGAAGGTATATTTTTGCAAGCCCCTTTTTAATAACAACTGTGGAAGAAATTATTATTTATTTGTCCTTGGCGGTTGTTACAGGGTGTTTCAGCCTTTGTTTATTGACTTGGAGAATCAGACCACCTCAACTTTGTCAAAATAATGAACTAGAAAATTAGAATATTTGGTAATGATAAGATTCACCATTTTTATATCGACTTGACTGAGTCTAGTTGTAACAATATTCTAGTGTAAGAATTATAAAATAATTATTAGTGACTTAAAATTCGATTTCAATTGAACCCTTTTTACCTTTTGGATTTGAAGTTCGGGAACGAGTTCAAAACATTTTTTCGTCTTAAAAGTTTTTGTTTCCATCTATATAATTCGTGTATTTTATCACCTATTTTATTTTATTCGTATCGAATTACATTTTAAGATGGATCTAAGTATCTGGACTTTACAATTCTCTTTCGTTATTTTTTGCTTTTAGTCTAATTATTCAAATAAATTGATATTTCGCATCTTGTAAATCAAGAAACTAACTTTTTAATTATAATTAATCTGCATTTTGTATATATTTATTTTAAAGATAATGCTACAAGTGCAAAATGATTTACAAAATGGTCAAGTGACGGCATCATATTCACGAAAAGTATAAATGGTTGACCTGGTCAATGAAAGGGACTTTGTATTCTTCTGCATGTTATTTAATTCGATAGATTGTAACATAATTTATAATTATTAGCATTTGAGATTATAAGATGCACAAGTTTTTGCCTAATGATATGTAAACAGCCAATTTACTCAATACTACAAAACATCATCATAATAATATATATGACATTTAATTTGACTTCTACGGAAAATAATTATTGTTCTAAAAAATATAAAATGGTCAAGCTGCATAATCAAATTTCAAGCCTTTATGAGCTTAAAGCATGTTCCGATAAGGTGTAGAAAAGTTTATTTTGTAAAAAAGCATAAAACTTGATTAGACGATAATGTAAAATTTCGTGTCTAGATGAAACTTAGACGAGATTTTTAAAACAATGGAAACAACCTATTAATATAACGTAGATTGACAAATTTAATGCCTTTTCACGATAAATTGTTGCTTAATGGAACTAGAATTAATTAAGTGATGTCATGACAATGAAGAGTAGAGCTAGACACATCAAAAAAGTTTTCATTGTCATGAACTAGGCAGTGAGGCACAGACGAAGTTAGAGACGTCAAAAAGAATGAAACACTCTAAAAAGTGTAAATCGTAGTTCATTGGCCTTTAAAAAGGCAGGTTGTATCAAGTCTAGATGGAGTTTGATTAGGCCACTTTGAACGCTTAAGGTTCGTTTGGTAAGATTTTTGCTTTGTTCCACTTTTATAAAAGAGATTTATGGAGATAGTTGCTGGCATCCAAACTCGACATAGATAGTGTTCTAAGTGTTGTATTTCTCGAAACAAGTTAAGCTATTTTGCACCTTTAATCAAACTTGAAATTTTAGGTATGTACCAATCAGAGCATATAAAGATCATATCTTCAAGTTTTTTTCGTTACTCGATTGTGTATGTTTCAGACATACTTTTAATGAAAGTAAATTCAACTCGACAATATCAAGTGTATTAAAGACTAATTAATTAAAAACATTAAATGTGACCATTGTTAATATGTTGGACTTTTCATGTAGAACTGTGATAGAATCAGTTATCCTCCAGATTTGTATTGTTTGATGCCAACTTTACTCTAGTTTTAATCCGTACGCTACATGTTAACGGGAGGATATAGAAAATTTCCAAATAATTAAAGAAATTCTCGACATTGTCAATCCAATCAAGAAAATCTTCATTTCGTAAAAGACCTTTTGAATGTGCGTAAATCCATTCATAAGTTTGGGAGGGCAAATTAGCTATGCACATGAGTATGGGGACAAACTGATCGAGTTCATATACTTAGGAGCCAAATTGTAATTATGATCTTCATCCATAAAAGAAAAATCAAATCTAATGTCCCTTTCACACTACTGGTGCCAGACCCCTCCATATGTAAGGGTGTCTGGTCCGAGTGCTCTTTGCTGTCGAAAATTTGGAGCAATTACTTCTGGCCGTTAGAAATTGCTTGCAAATCTTCGAAAACCTTGTGAATGCTTTCCTTTGGCAAATGGGATGAATATCTTCTTGAAAACTCTACTGCTAGTGGCCTCTGGAAATTTTGAACGTCGAGTTATGTAGTTGAAACCTAGTTGGCGCATCACCCATTTAGTGGTGAATAACGCTACACGTACAGGTTTTTCCAACAGAAGAGATACAATTTTTTGAAAAATCTGATTTGGCACCTGACATGCCAGAATTCTAAATTTCACTTATTTACGCTTCAAAATAAAACCCAGCAAACCGATTTAACACAAAACCAATTTTGACCCTTCCCATTTATTCCCCCGCCCCCCGACCCCCCCCCGACCCCCACCCCGTTTGGCCCATTTATTTACCCCATTTCTTCCCCAAAGCTGTGGAAAATTTTTACTCCAGTGAGCACCGGCCCTTGCGTGACTGTCTTGTCTGGCCTGAGTAAACAAAAAGCGTAAATCGCAAGCATTTCTTTCCCATTGTGTTGACACGCGATTTCGAGACTTCACTTTACAACCCAGGCACCGAACATCGATCTGGAGACTTCCCTTCATAGCCTAGGTTTCAGCCTACAAGGTTCGTTGTCTAATTTCTCATGTAAGATATATTTTCCGACCTTCTGAGTTTGATGTGTATGCTGGCTTCGTTCGGGAAAAAAAATTTGTAGGAGGCTCTGTGTCTCTCTATTCTTGGGAAAAAAATGAATTTCGTTGAGGTTTTTAAAAATAATTTTCGAGGTTCAAAGTGCACTTTTTTCCGACTGCAGTTAAACCATAGCTTCCATGAAAAGCACCGATAAGCATGTTGATTTCTTGAGAATTTTTTTTTTTTAAGAATAATTGATTATTTTGGTTGATGTTTTTTATAGGATTACTTTAGTGATAGAAATCAAATATGAGAACATTTCATTGTTCAGCCTTATTAGTATAGTTTGGTTGAATTTGGCAGACGCCCATTATTGTGTTTAATTGTGTTCTCAACAAATAGTTTAATTGTGGGTTCAATTGAGTTTAATTTGACAGACGTCCATAACTGTGTTTATATGTAAGTTTAATTGTGTTTTCAATAGCTATTGAGTAGAATGAGAGGAAAGAATTTTGGAGTTTGTCACGACTGTAGAAGTACCACTCACTACTTTGGACAATGTCAGCTCAAACGTGACTGCCCTTCATGCAAGCGCGGATTTCAAAAATATTTTGAGGTCGAACAGGATATTGAAAACAAAGGGCACTTGTTCTTCACGTGTAGTAATGAATGTGGATATTTCGAATGGGTGAAAAATGAAGATTTAAGCGGGGAATCGAGTATGGTTAATGAAGCGGTGAAACCTGAGCCTGATGAGGCATTTGAAGACTTACCAAGAATCTTCGATAGTCTTACTCGAATTACGGAGAAATGAGACGTTGACATATCGTTGCATGTACAATTTAGTAAAGGAAAAGGAATTTTAGAATGTGATGGGAAAGGAAATGAACTGGATTGATTATTGTTGGTCAGTTTCTATTTGTTAGTTGCTTTCATTGTACCGTAAATTGTCTTATTTCACTGGCTTTTATTTTCTTTTGTTTCCATGTTATCCATATTGTTTTTTGGAGGTTTTTAATGTAACTTCTTGAGTAAATGGTAATTTGGGCATGTTTTATCCAACTTAGTTGTACAATGATAACATTTTCACTCAAAATCAAAATTGACAAATTTCTTATTAATAAAATAGTGACTAAGACTCAATTGGCCGAGGACAAATAGAAGATTTTAGGACTTAAAATACTCAATTGACTTAAGCGAAGTTACGACAAAGCCAAAGCCAGAGTCGGATACTGCCACTGTGGGTAGAGCTGGACGGATTGTTCTTGGCTCTGTGATTTTTGCAGGAGCAGTTGGTTTAATAAGCATTGGTATATTGGTCTACTTGAAACTCTCAAAAGCATGATATCAGTGGAAATAAACTCATCGTAATATCTTATATCCCCTCATGTTATAGATTTTACCCATGGAAAGTTCAAATTGTGACTCGGGAGAGCGGCTTTAGCTCTTATAATCATCGACTAGTGGAATCTTTTGACCAAGTGGTTAACTACATGGTAGAAGAACAAATTTATGCACACTTTCATCTCTATCATGATTGTAGAGTTGTAGTACTTGCAAGGATGACAAAAGAGAAAGAACAAACTATATTTGAAAGATTAGTGGCCAACACTGTTATGAAGAGAAGATGCTTTTACATTGGACGAACTCTGCAATATTTAACCCATAATGCAATGGACTTAAAATTCAAATATCAATATCAGATTTCGAACCATATGATATATCTCAAACCATACAGATTTCGAACCATACAGATTCCTAGAAAGTCATCGCATACAATATATCTCAAACCCAAATTTAAGGCATGTGAAAATTAAGCATTACAATTAAGAATACCGAAAGTCGACTTAGAACTGGGCTTTTAATTATAAATGCAAAGAGATAATATATAGCCGTGTCCAAACACTTATAAAACATGCCCAGATTACCCACATAAATGAAAAAAAAAAAACGTTGGAATTCAACCTGAAATGACAACAATGTTCACTACTTCATGTTCATGTACTAAAATAAAAATTGATCCATCGTCATTACATTTGCACAAAACTGATCCATTCGGGCCACAATACTCTATTCTCATCTTCCATTTTCTTTTGTACCTGTTGTGAGAAAAAGAAATACTAAGTTTTCATTGTAAAAAAATATTTCATGCTCGAAAGAGCTTAAATATAGATACAGAAAATTGGAAATGATGCTATTACGTAAACTTGCTTTGTACCGTAAACGTCGATAACTAGTGTGCAAACATACATTGTGCTCCAGCATCACAAGCTTCTGCCCCTTCACCGGACATATGTTGATGGTAGTATGGCAAGTTTGATGTCACAAGTTCATCTGGATTGTCACCCTACATGAAATGACGCCCTGTTTAACACGCTAAAAATATTAAATTAATTCACTTATTATACTAACTAGTAAGAGTTGTGAATATGTGAGCGGGGTTGGCATAGAACATTGCGATGGTTGAGACGTATGCAAATTGGTTACGTCCTCCTCCAAACTTCTCGGTCGAGTCATCGACCGCTTTCCCTCCTTGACCCTGTTTTTGACTGTATGTTCATCTAGTGAAATCAGAAAGTCTAACAAAAAAATTGCAAACAATTAAGCAACGAAAGAAGCTAGGGAAAACACTACCTTAACTTTGTTTGAAGTGGATTCCAATTGGCTTTTCCTCCGAAGTTTCCTCGGCGCGCCCTTTCTATTAGAGGATTTAGGATCCAGTATGCTCGCGCTAACAGTATTCTGGGAATCGTTACAAGTATTGGCCGAACGAATAACATGCGGAAAGGCAGTGCTTCCACCACTTGATTTTGACGTCTGCATGTGTTCTGCTTGCATTTTTATCCATTCCTTTGTAGCACGTGACCACTCTTCATCATCTGCAGTGAGGTCTGCAACCTCCGAGAAAGCCTCACACATATCATCATATCTCACCTGGCCCGGAGTACTTCCTAACTTTATAATTTACTTTGACTCTCGTGTGTGCTCTTTTGACATCTCTCCTCCATATTCGTAATATGTACCTTTCAGGCATTGCCGTGATGTTGTTACGAATCAACACTGTGATCGTATGCCTGCAAATAATTCCCCGAAATGCAAATAAGTAGCAACTACAAGTGAATTCGCAAGCATCCTTCCAAAATGAGATGCAAAATGATTTTTTCTTCTGATGATCCCGAACCTCATAGTTCGTCCAAAAACATTCATCCTTCTCAGACATGACATCGCAATAGACCTTTCCAGTGAACTCATTCTGTACTTCTTTGAACTTTGAAATGGTGTACACTGACTGAAATTGTTTCTCCAAATCGAAAATTGTTGCACACGGGAACATTTCAAAAATGACTTAAAATCAGCCTGAAACTCTTTCTCCACCTTGCTTCTAAGTGCTCTTTCATATTGTTCAACGAACTGCTTCAATGAGGTCTTCGAATGCACATATCCATCGAAAAAAGCATTCATACTCTCGCTTCGTTGTGTTGTCGACATTCCCGCCCAAAATGTGGTCCTCAAAAAACAAGGAACCCAACGTCATCTACTATTATACAAACCCTTCAACCAGGCATTATCGTGTAAGTCATACGTATCGAGCATCACCCTCCAACTTTGCTCGAATTCTTCAACAAATTATGTATCATATACTAAGTCATGTATTGCCAAAAATATGGACCCCTTATCAACATGGTAGCCAAATTTTTTAGGCAACTTCTTCAAAATATGCCATAAACACCATATATACCGTGTATTCGAAAAAACAATCTCAATTGCATTTTTCATCGCTCTATCTTGATCAGTAATTATTCCAGTAGGAGCATTACCATTCATGCGTTCTAACCATGTCCTAAACAACCACACAAAACTACCTGTGTCTTCGTTCGCTATTAATCCACAACCAAACAGTATCGATTGTCCGTGATGATTTACGCCTACAAAATGAGCAAATGGCATGTCGTATTGTTCGTGAGATACGTAGTATCAAAAGTGACAACGTCACCAAACTCCTTGTAGGATTTTCTAGATCTATTATTTGCCCAAAGTATGCTCTTTAGTCGTGACTCATCGTCTAAGTCTATAGTAAAGTAAAAACCCGAACACCGTGCTTGCATCTTTGAAAAATACCCATTTATTGCGATGGCATCTCCTTTCCCAAGCTGCAAGCGTCTCACTTCTTGTATATAGTTCCGAAAATCTTTCTCCACGAGCGTCATATTCTCATAGCCACATGCTGCCACAACAGCAGAGTTAAAACTCTTGTGCAAGGAAATTCCTACCATATCATTCAGTTCTAGATTTCGTTTCGCACTTGCAGTCAATTTTCTGTTGCATCTATACAACCTAGACTTAGAAGAACTAGTTCTATGATTATGCTCAAGATACACTTTGTTAATCCTCCATATGCTAAGACAATCTAAAGATGCAGAAATTCTTGCTTTGTAATCTGTCTGACTTGTTGGTTACGGCTTCAAAGAACCGCCTGCAGCATGAATTCTTCGACCTTCAGGATTACACGTGAACCTCATGTATCTCATAACTCCATCCTCCCCTTTTTCGAATTTCGTTTCCTCACTGGAAAGCCTACAACATATGCATATTTTTTTTGTAGAAGTCTAACATTTCGTTTTCACTATTAAACATCATACCCACCTCAGGCTTAGCCACAATATCTCCTCCCACTTTTTCGTTTTCCAATGTATTCAAATTATCCATTGCATTCTCGTTAACACGTTCTACCAAGAAGTACTCATTCTCATCTTCCATAATTTCTTTTTCTGTAACATATGCAAGGTTTAATTGTTAGAATTTGCAAATTATGTGTCCATGAACCCTAAACTAGGTTTATAACTGTTAACATGCTTGAGCCGAAGAAAAAATGAAATTTAGATTTTATGATTTCAACAATTTAAATTTAATATATCCAATTAATACAAAATTAAAATATAACAACTCAATTAAGAATGTCTAACTATTACCAAAAAATTTCCCAATTTTTTTGGTAATAGTACCTAGCCATCTAAGTGGGTGTTGTTTTCTTTCCAAGGATTTAACATTAAGACAATCCCATCACACCCACTCCCCACTCCCCACTCTTCACCTAAAACCCCAATCAAGATCCCAATAACAGTTCTCATAAACCTGTAAATGACTTATAATTATTACATTTTTCCTCTTTAAATAGTGTTAGAACACAAAGAATGAACAATTCATATCCTTGCCACAAATCCAAAATATTGACTTCAAATGATGATACATATTTCCACTGCATTCTTCATATTAAGTTCATTAACAACAAGATACATTTTTTCACCACTATTCATCGTCGACGTTGGCTACGAAATCGGCTATTAATGCCAGAAATCACTGTGTCATCTAACCTATTTACAAACAAGATGCGAAATAATTTTGTCCTTAATCTAGGTTTCGACTGCCTATACAATGTATGAGCTAATCCAACATAACCCAACAAGCAAAATATCTTTGTCCATCCATCTACTGGCTAATCTATTTACAACCAAGAAGCATTATACATTTGTCCATTGAACACGATTTCGAACAGGATCTTCAGCCAACGATTTGAACGATGTGTTTCGGTGGCCTTTCCTCTTGGGTCTTCAACTCCGATTTCGACCTTAGATGTTTGTGGGCTCCCTGTTCACACCAATTTAGCTTCGTTAAAGGCCGGTGCTCATCAGAGTAAAATTTTTCACGCAGCTTTGGGGGGAGAAATGGGGGGAAATGTCGGGGGAAATAAATGGGGGAGAAATGGGGAAAATAAATGGGCCAAACCGGGTAGGGGGAATAAATGGGAAGGGTCAAAACCGATTTTGTGTTAAACCGGTTTGCTGGGTTTTATTTTGAAGCGTAAATAAGTGAAATTTAGAATTCTGGCATGTCACGTGCCAAATCAGATTTTTTCAAAAATCTTTATCTATTATGTTGGAAAAACCTTTACGTGCAGCGTTATTCTTTAGTGGTTGTCCCGAAAAGAGTGTGCTTCTTCGTGGTCGACGATGGATTTTTGTTGAGACTGTTGGCATGGGTTAATGATAAGGTCAAACACTAGGGTTGAAGTCCCTGTGACTTTCCTTAGAGTTGTTCCGTGTGTTCAGAACACCCACAACGGGTGGGGGGCCCATGTGGGACCTACCTCATAAAAAATTCAAAAAAATTCCCCTCACCCCTTTCCCCTATTGTGTGTGTTCTAGAGGAACCCTCCCTGTACACACAAACCAACTCTTTTCCTTAAGGTTTCCGGTGACAAGTTTAAGGTTATGCATTTATTGTTGCTCTTCATCCGATGGTACATCATCAAGTTTTTGAATTCTCGTGGTCGTCGGAACAGTCACCGACATGAGCTGGTGGCCATCCATGTCTTGATTCAATTATGAGTGCAGCTAAGCTCTATTGAACATTTGGAAGTGGTTTTTCGATCGATAAGTTAGTGCTCGATGTTTTCAAGTATTTGTCCGTTGTCGATGGCACGACTGCACTTGTATCGTCCTAAGTCACCAAACCAGGTAAAAATCAGTGCTCTAATACCAATTTTGTAGTGGAAGTGAACCTGAAATTCCTAAAACAAAAATAAATTTAAAAATTTTGAAATTATGTAAAGAATAATTTGAGTACATTGACTTTGTTAACTAAAAATGTACAAAATTTTAGTTCATATAGGCCCAAAAAAAAAAAAAAAAAAAAATTATCTTACCAATATAAGAAAAACTAAATTTTAATTTTAAAAGAAAAGAAAACAAAAATCGTGAAATGGAAACAAAATCCTAATCTAAAAGGAAATAAAAATTCTACTAACTACTGTATAATTGGATTAATTGTCTTACCTCACAACCTGGAGATAACCTGAAAAATTTCACATTTTTCTTTCCCATTTTGCCATTGTCATCAGGTCCTACTACAAATACTACGAGTGGTGTGTACAGATGTGGTCCTCACATGTTCAGCACTTGGTCGATGAGGAGTTACAGCAGAATTTGAAGGTACACCTCTTATGCTTACTCGCAATCATGGTATATATTGTTGGAATTTATCTGTCAGTAAAAGATTAATGTGTGTGAATTGAAAAAGTCTTCGATTAATGTGGTGATTCGATATGACTTTTCAAATATAAACGGTGCATATTGAACGGTCAAGATTTTCCAGAATGGGTGTGACTATTAAAATTGTTGCATAATTAATAGTCATGAACATTATATAGGATGCTATCTAGATCATCAAATCATATCTTAGTTTGAAATTGTGTGATCCAATGGCCCTAATGAATTGTGTCAAAAGATGCAACCCTTTCAAAAAGATAAATTAAAATCTGTAAATTGGACCCTCCTAATTTTATTTTTGACTCAGAATAATTGATTTCTAATTCCTCTTTCTCCAAATTATCATAAAAATAATTTTAATTTTTTTTTCGAGTTATCGTGTTCGATATTTAATATTCGATCTATAAGAATACAATCAAGCTTTGATTTCTTGCGCACTATTTTAATTTTATATAGTGTATGATACATTTTGTTCAAATTAAGGATTGGACTCTTTCCTCAGTGCAGTGATTTTGTTTCATAGTGAATCGATTTGTGGCTTTTTTTATTTGATGAGTCTCATAGTGAATCGATTTGTACTTTGTGCTTTATAGATGGCGGTGCGTTTCATATACGTGTTGAATAATATAATATTCATTTCATCTTTTGGTGTTAGTTCATTGCTTCTTCATCTAGTTTTTGTCGTGCCTGCTATAGTGACTTTATAGGAAAATGAGCTTTAGAAAGTATGGTTCATGTGTCAATATGAAGAAGGCAGGTGGAATATGATAAGGATGGAACGAAATAAATTAAAAGGGAATAAAATTACGTATATATATATATTTTTTTTTTTTTTTGTTTTTCAATCAAACGTTGCATGTCACCTTCAACGACTATGTCTTATTAGTCGTTAAATGTCAAAAACAATATAAACTTTCAACGACTAAAATATAACCGGTCGTTGAATGTCACCGGTAACGATCAATAAATAAATAGTCGTCAAATGTCATGATTTCCTTTAGTTTCAACAATGAGATAAAATTAGTTATTGTTTTACTATATTAACGATCAAATATTATGGTTGTCGAATATTTACTATATTGTTTGTGTTTTTAACAACCGATTTTGTTGTCGTTGAATATGAACAAATATTTTGGCGATAATATTTTATTTGGCGCCGGCTCAGAACGACCAATTTTAATTTGGTCGTTCTAAATATAGATTTAACAACCATTTTTTCTGTTGTTGCAGAATATTTCCAACTAAACTAAAATTTGATTCTTCGTCATCCAATTTTTACGACAAAACATTTAATTTGGTCGTTGAAAATAATTATTAACATCCAAATTGATTTGGTTGTTGAAATAGTAGTTGTTAAATATCATTTTTCTTGTACTGAATTTGTTTGCACATTGCATTCTTTTCCAACATGGCCCATCTTGTGACCCAATTGACATGGTGCAACGAAGAATATGTGTTGACTGTGGTCCAATCTAATTAAAGTTGGATCAACTATAGTTCAAAACGGGGCTGCAATTTCTTTAACAAGAAAAAGGTGATTTCATTTTTATTTTATGAATTCAGAGTCTTAAAAATTGATGCGTATGGCCTTTCATGTGATATTGACAGTCCTAGTAATTTCATATGTTGAATAGAGGTGGGTTAAAATTGCTTATCCGATACTTAGATGAAATTGTGTTTCTAAGCTAACTCGTATCCAATTTTGTGGGGATATAGTTATTGTTTGCATAATATTCTCAATTAAAGTTCGGATGCACCCTAGAACTTATGGAGATGGAGTTACTTTGAAATAGTATTTGGGATATTTGAAATTTATTAAAAATGATAAACTATATTGAATACTTTGTTAAACTTAAAACTTTTAAAGTCATGATTTTTCAAATCAACCATGCTTCACGTACAGTCCCCCACAGATGGGGGCGGGCCCCGCACATTTATTGACGTGAACCCCTTCCTCCATGTAAGGGCCGTGAATATACACCGAACTGTAAAGTTCGATGTACAAAGGGCTTAATTCTTTTCAAATTGGGTGTAACTATTTAAATGATTGCATAATAAATAGTCAAGAACATTTTGTACAACGTACGATCTGCTAGATCATATCCCAATTTGAAATTGTGCAATCTAATAATCCAAATGGATTGTGCCAAAATATGCAACCATCCCGAACAGACCCACATTGAAATCTATATTTTGAATTCCATTTTCTTCACTCCAATTAAATTCAAATAATTAATTTTTAATTCTTTCTTTCTCCAAATTTTGTGAAAATAATTCTAAAATTATTTTTATTTTTTGTGTTCGATAATTTGTATTCGATATCATTCAGTCTAGAAATATACCTTTGATTTTTTTGAATAAACTTACATCTTACACTTGCTCAAGTCATTTAACATTTGGCATAAACGATTAAAACATGTAAAATTTTAATACTTTGTTGCATATTAATCAAATTAGATTTATTATCATAGTGTTATGTAGATCTTTATCATAAATGAGCAATATGCGTGGAAGTCAAAAGTCTAAATTACCATTTTGATCAATCGAAAGAAGTAATGAAGCCCGAGGTTTAATTTAAGTCGATATATGTGATTTAAAACTTGTTCAAATTAGAAGACCGTAAAATGTAAATTTAACTTTTATCGATGATTGCACCAATATTGCTTAGGGTTCGGCACGGTTCGGTTCGATTCGATCTGGTTCTAACGAGAATAGAACCGGAACCCGAAATTTTCGGGTGTTTTGTAAGTGCGATTATCCGGTCCAAATTTAATTATGGAATCGTTAGGGTTCGGTTCCATTCGGTTCCCAAGTTTTGTACTATAATTAATTTTTTTAATATTTACGAAGCTTCATTAATTCACTTAATGATATGTACAATCTTAACTCTTACAAAATAACGTAGTACAATCTTATGTATCTTTTACATCTCTCTTTGTTGAGTTCTTCATAGATTTGATTGTAAAAATTACAAGAAGAAGACGATAGAGAGTTTACAATAATTAAGAGAAGCGTTGTCAAGTTTCAATTTGATTTTTTCAAAAAAAGACACTACGATAAAATAACATATTTAAATAAAATTTAGGTCAATTTGATTAAGATGAGTTTAGACTGAAAATTAGAAATAGGAAAATCATATTTTTGGGTTAAAAATTTTATTTAGAAAATAATAAGATAACTTATAAAACGGAACAAGCATAGTTAATCATAATATATTTAGGGAGATTCGGTTCTTATTCGGTTCTTGATCTAGAATCGAGAATCGAATTAAGCTCGTCGATTTTCGATTCAGATACTCGGGTATTAATTAACTTAAGAAAAATCGCTCGGTTCGGTTCGATTCAGTTCAATTCGGGTCCGATTCGATTCGGGAAGTTTTGTCTAACTCTAATATTGCTATTAAATTTTACTCGGAAGTAAAGACGAGGCTATTAAAGTGTTCAAGCATTATAAGTTAAAAGTTAATAATTAACTTGGCAAAACGATTAAACTCAGTTTAAGCCTCATTTCTTTATCAAAATACATTCTTGAGTAATGATTTGACTTCATTTCAATCATATTTTTCAATAAAATAATATTATAGGCAAACTCAAAATTTTTCCTTATTTTTTAACTACATATTTTTCATCATAAAATTATTGCAAAATGCATTTGAGAAAAAAAAAAAAAAAAAAAAAAAAAACCATGGCTCAAACCCCAAGTCAATAAAAGTGATAAAGACGGTGTTCATTGAACAAGTGCATCTTATTCTCCTCATTATAAAGGATTTGCTTAATGCAAGAATCGAACTTTGAAGAAGATAATAAATGTTGTTTTGATAGGTCCAGAATTATATATGGCAGAACTTGTGAATAAAGCTTTGCTCTCTGTGAATTATAGTACTCTCCACAAACTTCTACATCAAGTATGAAATTTTCGATGTGCATGTTAGTACTTTTATTTGAAATCATATATTTCATTCAATTCTTAATAATTTTCGACAATTAAATGTTTCACGTTAATAGTCTCATGAAGTAAATACAATAGTATGTTTGGTCCCATTAATTTTGGAGGTCGAGTCTCACTTAAAATTGAGCTCAAAGTAGCTCATTTTAAAACAATTATTAGCATGTATGAGCTATTTTATTTATTTATTGGTCTAAAATAATTAAAATAATATTTAAAATAAAAGTACCATATTCTGCCTAGACTCGTAAACTTTGAGGTTTAACCTCTGTGCCTTGTGCCTTTTAAAACCTTGTATGAAACATAAGTCGTCATTATCAAGGGATGGATATACTGGCTTGTTCTTCCCTACTAAGGTTGTGGGTAGAAATAGCTCAATGGTGATTAAATTACAAAAGACTTTATATAGTATATCTTGTACTTCGTCATTTCCTCTCATAAAGATTGACTTGATTTTCATTTTGTCTTCTCAAATTATGTATTACTTTCCTTATTGAAAGTATAGAAGGCTTTTCAATTTTCTAATGTATCTATATTTAATGTTTCATGTTATCAACAAATATGAAATACCCATTTAAACATTATTTAATGTAGGAGTATATTAAAAAAATGTAAGAAAAATTATATTTCCTACTAAATTAATTTTAATTTTTTAATTAATGTGAAAATAGAAATAAGTCTATCTTCGTAGGATGGAGAGAGTACACCGTTTCTTTGTTAATAATTAGTGAATTAATGACACTAATAAATGAATATTTACGTACTTTGAGGGCATATAGATGGATTCCCATGTCTAATTAAAAGCGTTAACTAATTGGTAATTAATTCTTGTTAGGAGGAGATTATCAATGAGTACACTTCCTAAAGTCGTAATCATATGCAACTTCCCCGGCTACACCATAGTCTGCTAGCCTTGGGCCCTTGGCTAGTTACAAGAGCCCTCAGCTAGCCGCAATACGCACCACCGACGAATGCGAACACGTTGCAAAATAATCCGATCCCACGAATGTCATTGGATATTTTAGAAGTGCGCTTCCCACGTATGCATCATCAATTTATATGTGGCGCGCGGCGTCTGCATAACAGAATAATAATTTATTTCTCCTATTCGACTAATCGAATGAACTTTGATTTATTTATTTAAAGTTTTTTAAACAAAGTAATTGAGTTGTATTACAATAGAAAAACCCCTTTTGCATCACCAAAACAAAGTAAACCATTATATGTCACAATGTCATGCATATTAGCCATGACTTCAAGAAACACGACAAAGATAAACGAACCCCACAATTTAAATTAGTGATAGAGAGGGGGAAAACAACAACCCATAACTTCTACCAAAATAAAAAAAAAGTATACCCACGAATTAGGAAGAACCCATAATGCATTGCCTTTGAATTCTACACAACATTATCAGCAAATCTCACTTCTCTTCTGAATCCACCAATTTGAGGCCCTCTGGAAATTCCATTGGCACCCTTTTTAGGAGTAGGAATTTTCTTATCAAACCCAAATTCTATATCCCCATCGCTCGTGTTAAAGATAGGTTTTTGCCTAGACTCCCATTCTTTTGGGCCTAGGGGGTGGTGGATCTGCTTGGCCTTGGCTTGGTGGTGCTCCCTAGCGTCACGGTGGTGCTCCTTCACGACATGGTGGTGCTCCTTAGCGTCACAGTGGTGCTCCTTCACGACATGGTGGTACTGCCTGCCGAAAAACCTTCCGAGCACACAGGCTACAGCAGATAGTACAAATATTATGGCCAAGACTACGAACACAGGTTCAAATGATCCATTAGGGTTAGGTGAAGACTGTCTAGCAACTGTATTTGGATAAACCTCAATAGGCTGTGACATTTTTTGGGTCGAAATATGTTCTTTGAGTAAAAACTAAGGTAGTCTAAGTTGAAGAAATTGAGGAAGGAATTTCATTGAGTATTGACATGTATGTGTATATATATAAGTGGGGTTTTTGAATTGAAAAGGAGGGGATTTTCTTTATTAAAGAGACAACTAGAAATATTCTTTATGTCGTTTATTGAAGGAGACGATGTGGCTATTTATTTATTTACTTTGTAAGGAGAGAAAGTGGGATTTTGGGGCCTTTGAACATCACAATTCGTGAAAGAGCGCCTGGAAAAATCCCTAGGAGATTCTACTTTACTGTAGATTTATTTGAACGATTGAACGACATGTCTAATCTTACACGAGAGAGGATGTAAGAGTCTAACTTCAAGTAAGAAAGAAATAAAATGGAAGTAATATAGGACAAACTATAGACCAACTTTTAGTACCCATTTATGACTACGAAACTATTGAACTCTTTGATATAATTTAGGATATTTATCCCAAAGAGAGTTTGAAGATCATTTTAACAAAAGATGGGTTGAGTTCTTCACCTAGTTATATATTGATTATTGATGTTCTTTTGAGGATTATATGTGATACAATTGTTAGAAGAAGCATTGTAGACGTCAAGTGTACAAGTTAGTCTAAACATAAAAGACATGTTTCTTTAATAAAAAATACAACACTGAGTAGATTGACATACAAGATTTTAACATTTTTTTTTTTTCTAAATTTGTATGAGAAAAAAATAATGTCATACGAAATTTGACATGTGAATTTTCAAGAAATTTTGTGCAATCCGATCGCTAAACTCAAGGCATGCTTTATTATATTTGCATCTTTGTATTCCTTGCTTCTGGCTTAAAAAATCCTAGTGGAGATGGGTAGGGCTCGATGTTGTCAATGATTATACAATATAAGATAGTAGTTTTGTCACCAAATTAACCACAAATGGTGTGGTCTTAAACTACTAATTCGCGGGGTTTTTTTTTAATCATTAACACACAAGTGGTGGGTCAATATATGAAGCAATTATTATTAGTTTTAGGGTTCTATTAGTGTTATTATTTTTTATTTTAGTTTTATCAAGAATAATAATCATTGAGTTTATACCAACTAAACATCCCTAAGCTGCTCTTTAGATATAAGGATATAACTCCCATTTACATTTAATAATGGGAAAATATAAAGAAATAGGCCCTGGGACAGGGCCTGTGTTAACAGGGGGGACATAGCGGCAGTCGTTCTCCCTCCTAAAGCTACTTTAAGTACTTCAAATTCAATAGTTTTAATTTTCTTATTATAGTAGTTTGTTTTGGAATAATTTTAGTTATAGGGTGGTGATTGGAAATTGTTTTATCATCTTTTTACGAAGGAACGTGTGAAATAAGATCAATTTAAATTCTGAGATGTTATTCAAAATTTTAGTAAAATACTAAACTTTTTAAGACCATGTATGTTTTTCGTGTAATATAAATAAAACTCTACTATTATAAGTTTACGAGTTCTATTACTTTTATCATGAACTTGTCAATAGGATCTTAGTTCTATAAAGAATCTATTCTTATTTTTATAAGGCAAAAAACATTTCTTAGATGATTAGTACGTCATATCTGTTATAAATTAGAGAGGACGAGAAGACAATATATTTTTATATATTTTATTGAGAACCAAAACCTCATATTTATAGGAAAAAATTATGGATGTAAGGGAAACAATAGTCGCAGGGTTATACTGGTCATTCACTAATTAATATATATTTTACAATACTTCCTTTTGAATGACTCATTAATATATATATCATTAAAACTTTGTTTGATAAAATTCAATATTGTGGGAGACCCTAATATAATTAATATGTTGAAAAGGCAATTATCTCGCTTGCAAACATTCGGTGGGACAAAAATATCCAAAGAATGAAAAATAGTATAATTATGTTTGGAGCATTCATTAAAACATTGATAGAAAAATGCAGTGGAATAAAACATTAGCGAAGAAAAAAATAGTACAGTTATCCCCCCTCCTTCTCCCCCTCTCCCCGATGTTGATCACCATAAATTATTGAGTTGGTGCATTCTTATTTTATGTACTAATTTCTTGAATGTAGACATCAGTAGTGCTTTGGTGAATAAGTCAGCCACATTATTACTTGAATGAATTTGTTGAACATTGAGTTCACCAGTATTCTTATGCGTGTAAAAGAATTTTGGAGAAATATTCTTTGTTCTGTATTATTTGATATAGCATCCTTTGAATTGTATAATACAAGCAGTATTATCTTCAAATAATATTGTCAAACTATTTTTTTTTTTTTCTGCATGATGTTTGTAATGCCATTCTCCTAAATCATACACTTCTCGACTTGCCTCTTTGATTACAATAATCTCATAATGATTTTAAGATGCTACTATCAAGGTTTACTTTATATATTTCCATGATATAGTTGTTCTACCACGTGTAATCATATATATTGTTTGTGATTTACCTTTATGTGAATCAGAAAGATAACCTACATCTGTACATCTCACTAAAGAAGATTCTATTTTTTTAGAATAAAATAATCCCATATCAATACCACTCTTTAGATAATGAAAAATGTGTTTGATACCATTATAATGTCTTTGAGTTGGTATAAAATTATATCTTGTAAGGAGATTTACAGAAAAATTCATATCTCGTCTAATACAATTTCAAGATATATATATATATATATATATATATATATATATATATATATATGTCACAACCACACTAAGATATATAGTACTTTAGAATTAAGAACATTTTCTCCGTCGTCCATTGGACATAATAGATCTTTTTTTTATTATTATTTTATATTAAGTGATTTAACTACCATAGGGATACTAATGGATGTGATTTATCCATATAAAAATATTTTAAGGCTTTTTATGTATATGAAGATTAATGAACAAATATATATATATATATATATTTGGGAAATGTTCAATCTGTAACCCAAGATAATATTTGATTTTTTCAAAATCTTTCATCTCAAATATATTTTTCAAATAATCAACAGTTTTGTTCTTCGGGAAGTCCATTCACATTTAAATTATCAACATAAACTGTCACAATTGCAAATCTAATATTTATTTTCATTGTGAAAAAAACACGAACATAATCATCATTTTTATAACCATCATTCAATAAATATTCATTAGAACGACTATACCATATGTGTTCAGATTGTTGTAATCCATATAAAGATCTTTGTAAATTAATGGAGAACATAGTTCTCGGGCATATTTCATTTGTTTCTGACATTTAATCAAGTGAACAATATAAATAGACAGTTACTAAATTCATAAAACAAATGTCAAGCTTAATTCATTATTTTAATTTATCTTTCTTACAAAAACCAACTAGTATCCTATAGGGGTTATATTTTAAGGTATTTGAACTATAGGTCCAAACACTTTTAATTCTTTAATGAATTAATTTTGCTTGTATAACTTCTTTCCATTTTGACCAATTATTTCTACATAGACATCCTTTAACAGACTTCGATTCATGATTCTCATTTCGCATGATTTCAATTTTTTTTGTGCTTTTCTCTTTCGAGGTATAGAGTCTTTATAATCTACTTATCGATCACATTTCTAACGTATTTAAGATTTATTTGCTACAATAGATTGTCCAGACATTTATTTTTGTTAGAGTAATTTATGTTGGTACATATGACTTTATCGCTTTTCTTGTGTCAACAAACATATCAGATAATTGATTTGTAACTCTTTGTAAGTGAATGATTTTTTTCAACATCTTGCTCACATTAATTGCCGAGGAAATTAAAATGAGATAGGGTTATTTCATTCCAAGAACTTTTGTCTTGTTATTTAGGATGTAGTTTTGCTCCTTCTAAAGTTGGGAATATCATTTAATCAAAATGACAATCTGCAAAACATGTAAATAAATAAATTACCCGTTAAAGATTCAAATTAACTAATAATGGATGGTGAATCAAACTAATATAAATTTCAAATTTTCATTGGGGACCTATTTTGGTACGGGGGTAAAATTAGGAAATGGATAGCACAATCAAAAACCTGTAGGTGGGAAATATGATGTTCATGATGAAATGCAACTTGTAAATGCGAGTATTGTTAATAAGCAGTTACGTACCAATGGTGCAGTACGTAATATGTTATGACCCCAAACAGAAATTGTGAGTTTTGTTTTCATAAGAAATTGGTTTAACAATTAATTGTAGACGTTTGATAAATGATTCTATTAATCCATTTTGTGTATGAACATGAGAAATCGAATATTAAATGCAATCCCAACTAACATACAATACTCATTGAGTGTCTGTGATCTAAATTCAATAGTATTAAATTCATCATTTTATTATTTGAGCAAGTAGTCTAGAAAAATTTAAATTCCTAGTAAAAAGTATGCAGACACGTAATTGTCTAGTAGAAAAATTAATTAAGACCATAAAACAAAGAAATGGTTCACGTGATGAATGTATCGACTCACATATATCTCCATAAATTCTTTTCAATAAAGTTAGATATTCAACATCGATCTTTTTGCTTCTTAAAACTATTGTCGATAGTTTTGAGATTATTTCATCCATAATCTCTTTCATGTCCACGTCTATGTCTACGTCCCCGTAGTATTCATGTTCACATCCATGTCCGCGTCCATTTATTGTTATTGCATTTGCTTCAAACAATGCAATACCATTTGCTTCAACCCATGATTTTTATCTATAATTCATTACTTTTTTCAGTTACTAACAGACAAGATATGAGTACTAAGTACTTTTTGAAATCACGCTCATGATATTGCTGCTACAGAAACATATTCCAACCATGAAAGGTGATGAATTTTTTCCTTCATATCTTCACCAATGATTTTTTCCCAAAGCTAATTTTGAATATATTTTGAACAGTTTAGAGTTGTACTCACTAAAATTTTAAAATCCTAGAAATGAAGGTGTATCCATTCAATAGTGGGCTCTAGGGAGGACTAAAATCCTTAGATGGTCAAATCTTTCAATCAAGTTTTTCCAATTCTCTTGTAGATCATTCACAGTAAGGTATTCAATTTTCGTTCCATCGTGAAAAATTTTGACAAAGGAAAATAAGTGCTTTTACTCGATTTTGTATGGATTCTTTGTTTCCTTCTTTTATTGTCTTTCCCATACATTCTGAGATAAAATGAACTTCAACATTGAGAATCCATAACAGTTATGTTTTGCCAAATAAATCGAGTGTAAAAAACTAAAGTTTAGAAATGTTAGTCATTTGAATTACTTTTGATGAGTTTGTTTCTAATACGGAGATGAATTGTTATTGAAATTTCTTTTCGAACACTAATGAAGTGATGGTACTTTTTTCTTTTCTTCCAAGATAATATTAGACTTTGAAAAAATTGAGCTATTATATGGATAATGTGTTATAAATTAGAGAGAAAAATAGAAGAGATATATAGTAGTCAATAAACTAGTGTGTATTTTATTGTCAATCACAACCCCATATTTATAGTGAAAAATTAGGGTTGGAAGGGATACAATAGTCATAATAACTAGGACGGCATGGGTATAATGGTCATTTACTAATTAATATATATTTTACAAAACTAAAAAATACAAGAGATGATGAGATTCCGGGTAGGTGAATCACATGGAACTCGCAGAATGAATTGAAAACGTCGAGAAAGCTCAAATTTAGGTTGTAGATAATAGAATCTTGACCCAATGCTTCACGAACCAAAAACCTAAGGTATATTAAACCTAAAATCCGTTGATATGCGAAAACATGAACCTCGATTTGCGAACGCCACAAAGGGTGCCTAATCCTTTGATAAGTTCTAAAGTTGAACGCCACAAATATAACAATATATTTGATAAGTTCGAAAAGTATTCATTCAAGAACAAGAGAGAAAATCTCAATTTAATTCATATCAAAAGTCTTCTCCAATACAATGAAATAATAAACTATTTATATGGAAAACCTAGAAGCTAATTAAAAACGGAATAAAGTCTTAAAATATGGAAAGTTACCAAAATATAAGAATTTTAGGTTAAATAAAACTCTCGCGAAAATAGAAAATAATCGTCCAAAAATAACTTTATGCTGGATCATATCATTCACTCTCTCTTCGAAAGGATTCGTCCTCGAATCCATGCCTTGTGGTCGCGTAGGGGATAACCAACTTACCACTAGTTTTATCACTGTACAGTCTGTACCAGAGGATCAACGCATGGCACCCATCAACTTTGTAGATATGTATGCATTGCAACAGGAACTCAATCAGATCATCTTTGTTACTCAAACCCTCGTATATGAACCCATTCCACTGTCCTTGAAACTCATTCGTCTATTCGAGAATCACAAAGTCAATTTCAGGAATCAAATCTTCAAAATCCTACAAGACAAAAGTAGCAAAATTAGGGAGAGAATTGTTAATTCTCACTAAAGCCCCCTCAACTCCACTCTCATTTTCATTCAAGCTCACTTCTGAATTTTATTTTCTCTCCGAAGACTCTTTCTCTTTTCTCTTTTGTGGCTCCACTTCCTTTTTTACCACCTCTCCAATATCAACTTCATTTTTCAGATCACCTTCTTCCATCTCAACTTTCCTATCTCTAAACTCTTCTTGAAATTCAACCCAGTATTCTCTTTCGGTGTAGTCCTCTCCCTATCTTGTTTTTTCATTTCTACCTCACCTCTCACCTTCCATTGGTCTGTAAGGGATTGTTTTAATGTCAAGCTAGCCAGAGTGATATTTTTCTCATCCCGAAGAAACATATACATGTTCCTCCCCTTATCATAAACAACCTTCCTCTCCGTCCTCCAAGTTCTCCCAGACAAAATATGAAAAGATTTCAATGGCACTACATCACACCAAATCTCATCACTATATCTCACAAAGGTAAAATTCACTCGAACCTACTTAGTCACTTCTACCTTCCCACACTCCTTCAATCAAATCATTCTATAAGGACTAGGGTGTTATTGTAAAGGTAACCCCAATTTTTCAACCATCGTGATACTAGCCAAGTTTGATGTGTAATCCCTATCAATAGCCAGATTACATACCGTACTACACACAAAATATCGAGATTGAAAAATATGTCCACAATCACCATTCATGCTTACTTTTTTTTACTCAAAAATAGAAAATTGAAAACTGCTAGAAATTCCCAAAATTAAGTGAAAATTTTTTCGAAATATTTTTTCAGATTTTTTTACTCGAGAATTCGACTACAAATCTAGATAAACAAACGAAAACTGATTTGGACTCTTAAATAGTCCGAAAAAATTTTTTTGACTCTTTTTTTGTAATTTTTTTGGATCTAAACTAAAAAATTATTTCTGACCCGAAGAACACAAATAACAAAAGACTCAAAAGAATAAAAAAGATAGAACCTGAATCTGGAGCCCAAACTCTGATACCACTTGATGAGATCACGGGTAGGAGAATCGCATGGAAACTCGCAGAATGAATTGAAAACGTCGAGAAAACCCAAATTCATGTTGTAGATGATAGAATCTCGACCCGATACTTCAAGAACCAAGAACATAAGGTATATTAAACCTTAAACCCGTTGATGTGTGAAACATGAACCTCGATTTGCAAACGCCACAAAGGATCCTAATCCTTTGATAAATTCTAAAGTTGAACGCCACAAATATAACAATATATTTGATAAGTTCGAAAAATATTCATTCAAGAACAAGAGAAAAAATCTCAATTTAATTCATATCAAAAGTATTCTCAAATACAATAAAATAATAAACTATTTATATGAAAAACCTAGAAATTAATTAAAAACGGAATAAAGTCCTAAAATATGGAAAGTTACCAAAATAAAAGAATTCTAAGCTAAATAAAACTCTCGCAAAAATAGAAAATAATCGTTAAAAAATAACTCTACGCTAGATCATATCATCAATGATAAGATATCGAGTGAGGGAATCTCATGGAACTCACGAAATTGATTTGAAAGTGCCGGGAAAGCCCAAATTCAGGTTATAGACAAAAGGATCTCGACTCGATACTTCTCGAACCAAGAACCTAAGGTATATTAAACCTTAGACCCGTTGATGTGCGGAAACATGAGCCTCGATTTGCGAACGCGATCAAAATTTGTCTATTCCTTTGATAAGTTCTAAAGGTTGAACACCACATATATAACAAATATATTTGATAAGTTCAAAAGTGTTCACGAAGAATAAGAGAGAAAATCTTAATAATTTATATCAAAAATCTTAAAGTTTACAATGAAAAATAAACTCATTTATACTAAAACAATAAACACTAAGAAAAACAGAATTAAAAGAGTTCTAAAATAACAAAACTTGTCAAAATTAAGAATTATACTGACATACGGAAACTCGTGCAAAAAGAAAATATTCTCTCAGAATTAGTGCTATTTTGGATCATATCATCCACTCTCTCTTTGAAATGATTCGTTCTCAAATCCATACCTTGTGTTCGCGTAGGGGATAACCAACCTACTACAAGTTTTATCACTGTACCATCTAGATCAAATGAAAATTTTTCCCTTTCCTGTCAGAGGATTAATGCATAGCAATCATCAATTTTATAGATATAAGTGTATTGCAGTACAAACTCAATCAGCCACATTTGTTGATGTAGCAATGACACTTCAAACGGATACATGTTGCTCTTCGGATCATCTTTGTTTCTCAAACCCTCGCATATGAACTTTTTCCACTGCCTCTAAAACTCCTTCGCCTCCTCGGGAATCACACAAAGTCAACTTCTAGTAGTAAAGACAGTTCCAAGCTAATGTAGGGTTGGTTAACTTCTTTCACAAGTAGTTCAATATACTTGTTTTCAGGATTCAAGTCTTCAAAATCCTGCAAGATAGAAGTAGCAAAATTAGGGAGGGAATTTTTAGTTATCACTAAAGCCCTTTCATTTTCTCTCATTTTCATGTAAACTCACTTTTAACTTTTCTTTTCTTTCTAAATACTCTTTTTCTTTTCCCTCTTGTGGCTCCACTTTTTTATTTGCCATCTTTCCACTCTCATTTTCACTCTTTATTTTCTTTCTCTCTTGTAGCTCTACTCTTTTTTCCTTACAAATAGTCGCCTCACTGTTTTCTCTCTTTCCCTCTCTCTCTCTCTTCTCACTTTGAGTTGAACATCATACGCTTGTTGTGGTGTCAAACTAGCCAGGGTGATTTTCTCCCCATCGCGAAGAAACCTATACATTTTCTTCTCAACATTATACACAACCTTCCGTCCATGCCTCCAAGGTCTCCCAAACAAGATATGAAATTTTTTTAATGGTAGTACATCATACCACACTTCATTACTATATCTTCCAATGGTAAAATTCACTGGAACCTATTTGGTCACATCTACCTTCCCACAATCCTTCAACCAAGTCAACCTATAAGGTCTAGGGTGTTGTTGTAAAGGTAATCCCAATTTTTTTATCATCATGATACTAGTCAAGTTTGACATATATTCCTTATCAATAGCCAGACTGCATACCTTGCTACCCACAAAACACCGAATTTGAAAAATAAATTCTCAATCATAATCCATCTTTAACGTAGGTGTAATCAAGAAGATTCAAGAAAAGAATTGGAGAATTGTATGAGTGAGAATTTAATTCAAGAAAGTGATTTTTGAATTTGGATTGGACTAAATAGAAGATAGATCTTGAACTTTAGAAAAGAAAGTATGATATTGGACAATTTCCAAGAAATGAAAAAAAAAAGATTTTTTTTTCAACTTTTTCGGACGTGAACAGTAATATTTTTTTTTTTTTTTTTTACAAACTCAAAAATTTGACTACGAGAACGATAAAGAAAATGGAAGTTGATTTGGACTCAAATTGAGCACAAAAACAACTATTGACCTTTTTTTTTTTGAAAATTTTAGATCAAACACTCGGAAAAATTACTGGCCACAAGAATACGAAAAATACAAAAAAAAGGAAAACAAAGACTCAAGTACAAGAAATAAAAATAATGATAGAACCTAAATTTGGAGCCCAAACTAGGATACTAAATGTTGAAATCTCGGGTGGGGAATCTCATGGAACTCGCGGAATTGATTTGAAAATGTCGGGAAAGCCCAAATTCAGGTTGTAGATGATAGGATTTCGGCCCGATACTTCTCAAATCAAGAACATAAGGTATATTAAACCTTAGACCCGTTGATGTGCGGAAACATGAACCTTGAATTGCGAACGCCACAAAGGTTGTCTAATCATTTGATAAGTTCTAAGGGTTGAACGCCACAAATATAACAAATATATTTGATAAGTTCAAAGGTGTACATGAATAACAAGAGAGAAAATCTCAATAATTCATATCAAAAGTCTTAAAGTTTACAATGAAAAATAAACCTATTTATACTAAAACAATAAACCCTAACAGAAATGGAATTAAAAGAGTCATAATATAACAAAACTTGTCAAAATTAAGAATTATAATCAAATATGAAAACTCCTGCAAAAATGAAATATTCTACCAGAATTAGTGCTATTTCAGACCATATCAAGAGAGAAATATAAGACGAGAATAGAGAGAGTCAATACTCAAATGTGTTATTTTATTATAATAATGGACCCATAATTATAATTTCAAAATTTGAGTTACATCTCAATAGTTTATGTATCCTAATAATACTAAATATACATATCAATAATTATCTCATATTTTTACAACTATATCTAGTTTATTAGGAAATTATTGTTCATTCATTGGGGAAAGCATATATATATGTGTGTGTGTGTGTGTGTGTGTGTGTTATTGCATTTTATTGAATACAAAATTCTTACACTGACAATTTTGATACGCACACAATAAGGAGATCAAATTGCAAAATTGCAAATCTAGGGTTCTTAAAACTGATTCATTCAATTTTTTCTTTGTAAAATCTATTGGTTTAATATCACACAAGCTCTAGGTCATGTATTCCATTGTCACATGGGATTATTGTCTGTTTTTGTCATGGTAATAAAACAAAAGTATGATTTGATTGATCAAATTATAGTAAATTAAAAATAAATGACAAACATGAAACAAACCCACAAGTAATCTCAACTTAAATTTTCTCAAACATACAACAGCCAGTTCTCCATTACAAAGTCACAAGTTAAAATCTTTGTAATGAAAAAATTACCTCAAACTCTATTTTTCAAGTTTCATTTTCATAAATCAAGTGCTAATTAATTTTTTTTTTTACTTATATCATGTATATACCACCGAATCCAACCCACCTGTTTCCGACTCCATTTCTTCCCCAAAATCAGATACATAACCAATTTATTTAAAGAAGTAGCCAACTTACCAAGCAAAAAGAATAATACAATACCATGTCCCGGTGTAAGATACTTTTCTTAGTCTACTCTATTCTGTATTTTGTCATTCAAATCCCCTTCTTCTTTCTCGGATCAAAATCTCTATCAATTCATCAATGGTGTTGGAGCAAGGTGGTGCTAGGCTATGTTATCGGAGTAGAGACCATAATGCCCCCTTCTTTTAACTCTCTTGGGTCTTGACCCGCACCACAAGGGCCTAATCGCGTGACTTGTAGCCTGTTAAAGGTTATTTTGTCCATCGTCCCATTTTGCCTCTTCGTGTTATGAGGGTCATCATTTATTCATTTAAAGAATTAGAACTTAATGGTAAAAGTAACATTAATTGGGAAGTCAATACAAATGATGAACGTATGAAAGATCTACATGTTAGGTCTATCATTTTTAAGACAGAAAACACAACACGTGATTTAACTATAGGCCATTCTCTTATTATATTATTATTAGCATAATTGGTCTTAATAAAAACGTCGATGCTTTCATGAACCATATCTATGTTGAGATATGTGGAAAACATGTACACCTTGATTACGCATGCATAAGGAATATTTTTCAAAAATGAAGTGTTGTTTTAGAAAGGCATTTTCAACAAGTTATTAAGTAGTACTATCTTAAATAGACATATTTCAAGTCGGTTCTGTTAAAGTCAATAAACAAAATATTGACAAAAGGCAAAAATGCTATGATTTCTTGATGAATTGCTTAATAAAAAAAATACAAGAATAATAAACTTTAATTAGTTTTGTTGAAAAATAAGTAAAAATGTTATTTACTCTAATAAGATAAACAACTAATATATTTAACATCTTCAATCAAACTCATGATACTGATTCAAGAAGCATAGAGAGTTTACCCAACAAATAATGAAACCGCAAAGTGGAATGTAACTTTGTAAACAAGTTAGCAATTTGCATTGAGAAAGTAACAAAAGGTAACACAAGAATGTCAAGCTGATGATGATACCAAGTGACATGACAATCAATTTCAATATGTTTGATCTTCAAGAAATATTGAATTGCGCACAAACTCAATAGCACTCTTATTCTCACAATACAATGGAATAGGTCGATGAAGAAATACACACATATCTGCAAGCAACCAGTATAACCAAAGTATCTTACAAGTAGTAGAAGACATGGCATGATACGCTACTTCTATGGAAGATCTAGAAAACAATATATAGCTTCTTGCTCTTCTAAGAAATAAAGGAATCGTTTAGGAAGAAAAAAGTCAATTGTAGATTGACGATTTGTAGGATCACTAACCCAATCAACATCAAAATATGCTACAACTCTAAATATGAAGTAGACGAAAGCAAACTATTCTAAAACTTAGTATCCTGAAGATACCCCAACATACAAAGAACAGTAGCCCAATAAACAATAACAAGTGAGGTAACAAACTGACTAACTATTTAAACAGCATGCACAATATTTGGATGAGTTAATGGTGAGATAAACTAAGCTACCAACAACAATATTGAAAGGCATGCTCTGATACCACTTGAAGGTTCTTACTTAGCCGATTTAGTTTGATTTTACGTGCGAAATTATACTATTAAAAGCAACAAGTCACTTTTTAGTAGTTTCTAGATGATTAATCATACAAGTCAATTTTTCTATGTTTGACTACTGTAATTTTTAATACGAAAGCAGTAAAGAATACAGTAATTGTAGACGGAGAAACCTAATTGAGTAAAAATTTCGGGACCAAGTCAGTTACCTCCACTATAGACAATGAACCTTATAGTTAGATGTTGCCTAGCCAATTCCATTAGACTTTTCGATCTACTTCTTGTAGTTTCCAGAATCTGCTGACTCTACCAACTTTCCAATATTCTACAATTGTCTTTTCCAAGTAGATATCTAAGAATCACCAATTCTTTTCATTCTTCCTGTGTTTGTAGTCCAACATTCCTCAATTTTCAATAGCTTCTGAAATTCCAATTGAGAATGTATCTTCTTTGTTGTACAACGGAAGTTGGTGTTTTGAATTCTAGAACCTTGATGTTTTTCTCAAGTCTGTGGTTGTATGATCTCAAGAAAGAATGAATCGAATCAAGGGTTGAATATGTTCTTGAATCTTCACGAGATGATATGAATGTATTATCAATGATAGTCACAATGAACAACCACTCACAAAATCGTGCAAGACTTGAGTATTTATAGTTGGAGGTGTTAAGGTAGTATGGGCCCTGTAAAATTCTCGAAAAACACAAACTAGTATTTGACAGATAGCACCGTCGATCGAGCGAAGGGACGGCGACAGGTCCGTCACTCGACGATCATTCTGTTTTTGTCGCTCAAGTAGTGTCTTGGCGAAAGGCGAGAGAAATTATGGTGACTCTTCTTTCCTTATTCCGAGCTCGATTCCTAACCTACCTAGCTCATCTATACAAAATTGTACCTAACTCCTTGACTTTTACACAAGTTCAATTTAGTCATTTTTGTTCACAGAATTTTCAATTAAATTAAACCTAACAATTTCTCACTTTGACATTCTGTGACAAAACTATACAATTAAAGTCAAGGTAGTAAAAACACAACAAATCAATCTACCAAAGCTTTGTTCTTGCATTCCTTGTTAAACTTGTTTCCTAAAATCAACAACTCAAATATCAAGTGTAAAAGCACGTGATACAAGAAATATTGCAATATAGGCACATGATCATAAGTAAGCATGCTGATAAAAAATAATAATAATGTCAATAAAAACACCAACCGAAACATTAATATCACCAAACATCAAAAACTCAATAACTATGCATTATAATATGGAATGCAATGAAACTAATCAATCTCTTCCTTACTACAAATTCCCATAAAATTTTCATTACTCTCCTAAACGTAGGATGAAGATAAAATATGTCATTGTCTCACCCCAACTCCCCTAAAATGCAAAATGCAACCAATCCAATCGCTCTCTCCCTATGTATTCTCTCTCTCTCTCTCTCTCTCTCTCTCTCTCTCTCTCTCTCTCCCCCCCCCCCCCCCCCCTTTTTTTTTTATCACAAATGATAAAAGGAATAATATCAAGATCAAGTTGAACATCAATATATAACAACTCAAAATGCAGTTGGTAGCATGCACATGTATAATTAATGATCTGTAAACCTTCCCACATAGTCAGCTTAAGTTAAAATTGAGTAAATTGTACAAGTGACTCATGTGTGTAAAGTATCACTAATCCATTTTAAGCAGGACTCCAAACCTTAATTTTGTGAGAAATGACATGCTAAGATCATTGCCAATAAGTCTATCATTTTACTTATGAAAGTCAAACCATTTTAAACACATCAGGACCTTTAAATGAAACTCATATTGCATACATATTTTTCTTTTTTTTTCTCCTGACTTTGAGCATTTATATATTTTTCACTTTTTTCAATATTCTTGAAGCTCGTCATATTTTTACATCTTAAGTGCAGCTCCTTCTACATTAAGCAACTAAGATGACCCCAACAACGAGCTTTAGGCCGGTTAACCCAAGTCAGTTGACCATAGACACCCCGCAAGTTTAATTGTTCGAGTCAAATTGGCTCCGAAGAATAACATAAGATATTGAACTTTTTATATAACCGGGGAATATACTTAAGCTTAGGTCTAATAAATTTGATCAATTTATGTTCAAAATCACCATACTAACATGTGATTAACATCCTAAATCTCACACACGCGGCTGAGTCTCACTAACAATATCATAGTGTGTGCAGTGCAGATGGTACATGAAGACACATATATTCAATACTCCATAAAAACCTAAGCAAGCAATGAAAAATATGATATAGCTCATCAATTATGCTCATATATGATCACAACATATAAGAATGTTATATATATCATGCTATAGTAAAAATTTCTATCTCCTTTTTTTTTTTTTTTTTTTTTTTCTATTTTTCAATTTTTCAGATTTTTTGTTCTTTTTTCTTTTATCACATGAATGTGCACACAAAAAAAATATCAAACACACACTAAACAAAACAAAAATATGCATGTGCCAATGCATACAGAATAAAGATGCACATGTATAAAATACCTACTTAAAAAGCAAACAAACAAATGTGATGCATGCACAAAAATGTGATGATAAAGCGCACATGCATTACCTAATCATATATGAGTGCTGTAACCTTTACAGCATGTCAAGATGGGCGGGCCGCTCGGAGGCGACCCGGCCCGCGAAAAGCGCACGGTTCCCGAGCCAAAATTTTTTTACCGGGTTTGGGGGAAACCGGCACGCGGTTAATGCGGGCTATAATAAAAATTTTTTTTTTTTTTTTTTTTTACAATTTATTTTTTAAGTGCTCTAAAAAAAAAAAAAAAAAAAGGTTTGCAGTCCGGGCCGGGTCGCTTGGTTTTTTTGACGGTCCGGGCCGAACCGGCCCGGAAGCCCGGATAATGCGGACTTTTTTGTCCACGGGCCGGTCCGGATCGAAAGATTAGCGGGCCGGGCCGGGCCGCGACCATTTTGCCACCACTAGCACCGTGATCTACATCACAATTTTGTAGATCACTCTTCTTCACCCAAACTTGCGTAGTGGGATAACAATTCCCAGACAATTATGTCACTAACTTGGTCAATCGATTCACTTTATCAGTAAAGAATCTAATCTGACCAAAAAATAAACCTTGATTTTTATTTCTATTTAAGCTCTTGTTTTTATGTATATTCAGGAATTGATGACACGTAGGGTATATGTGTCCTAACTTACCATAGTAAAAGCATGTAGGGATAAACTTGGGACTAAAGTTGTGTGATCATTGACATCTATTCCTAGGTCGACGAGTCCTACGCTGTCTTGTAGTCCTCTATCCTACACATTCCTTAATTCTTAGGTTCTGAGTTAGGCACATGTTTATGTTGGACAGTTGCAAGGGCAAAAGGGGTCTTGGAAGTACTACCATCATTATGATTTTTTTCCCTATATCCTAGACCTCCATTATTACTAGCCAGCGTACTCAATCATAGGATGTTATCTAACTTTAACGAACTACTAGAAAAGGCAAGAAGTTGAGATTTCAAATACTCTAGATAGCTTATAAGGTTCTTAACCTGGATTTCTAAATTCTCATTCTCGGCGGTCAGCTCACTGACTTTCCTAGAAGACTTCTCGAACTTACTAGTAAGATTCTTAACCTGAGTATCTAATGATTTATTCATCGATTTCAAATCACTCAGGGTTAAGGTAGATTCCTGATGGTCAGCTATAAGTTTTTCTTTCTCAAGCTCAAGCTCCTTGACCTTAGTATACAAGGCTTTGTTCTTGGTCTAAATCTTAATAATGTCATCATACATTTTGTCATACGCCTCATGTTTATCTTCCTCACTGTCAGAATTTTTCTAGATTGCTCGCCACTGTCTATATCCTCATCTCTCTAACTTTCCTTATCAGATCCACTCCTAGAGCTAGCAGTGAAGTCAACGTGTTTCCCACTTTCCTTGCGAGTGAATTTCTCACTTTGATCATCCGAGCTAGGCTCGTCATAGTGAGAGTAGCATTCATAACCTTATCCTGATTTCTACAGCTGATAGGTCATTCACTCCTTATATGGCCTAAGTCATGACACTTGTGGCATCTCACAAATTTAGATCTTCTTCTAGATTCACTCGGGGCACTTCTGTGTCTTTCCTAAAGTTTGTTTTTATTCCTAAACATAGGCTAAATCCTCTTCATTTGGTTAATCTGAATAAGAAGATTCATTCTAATTTTTCCTCGCGGTGTTCAAGGCCAAAGACTTTTCTTTTACAGGTTTAGCTAAGGTTAGCTCATAAGTCTAAATAGATCCTACCAACTCTTCAACTTTAATAGAATCTATATCCTTACTCTCCTCTATCGTTGTGATTTCAAGCCTAAATTGCTCAAGTAAGAATCTTAAGATTTTTCTAACTATCTTAGACCGAAGCGTTCTTTCACCTAGGTTGAAGCTAGAATTTACTATGTAAGTTAGGCTTGCATTAAAGACAACAAAGGTCCCATCATCTCTCATTCTAATCTCCTCAAACTTAGTTGTCAGCATCTGCAACTTCGAATTTTTAATGTCCTGAGTTCCATCATGTGTGGTCTGTAAAATATTCCTAGCTTTTTTAGTTACCTCACACATAGATAGTCGCCTAAACTCTTCAGGGGACATAGCCATAAACAAAGTATGTAAGGCTTTACTGTTTCAGTTACACTCATCTAAGTTTGTCTTCGACCAATTTGCCACAAAAGTGGAGATAACAACACCATTAACAGCACTAGAAGGAGCAGACCAACCATTAACCTCACTCAACCAGATACGTTCATCCATAGATCTTAAGAAGGCTCTCATCCTAAGTTTTCAGTATGTATAATTACTTTCATCAGAATCTGGCAAAACGGACAAAGAACTACTCATCTAGATAAACTAAGGTTAGGAAACAAGTTTAGGCTCTAATGCCAATTGAAAGGCTTGCTCTGAAACCACTTGAAGGTTCTTACTTAGCCGATTTAGTTTAACCTTACGTCCGAAACTATACTATTAAAAGCAACAAGTCACTTTTTAATAGTTTCTAGATGATTAAGCATACAAGTCAGTTTTCCTATGTTCTAATATCGCAGTTTGTAATGCGAAAGTAGTAAATAACACAATCATTGTTGATGGAGAAACCTAATGATGAGATCCCGGGTAGGGAAATTGCATAAAACTCGCGAAATTGATTTGAAAATACTGGGAAAACCCAAATTCAGGTTGTAAACGATAGGACCTCGACACGCAAATTATTGAACCAAGCAACCAAACAAGAACGAAACTTAAAAGCCCTCTTGATTATAAAACCAACGAACCTAGATTTGCGAATGCCACAAAGGGTTCCTAATCATTTGATAAGTCCTAAGGGTTGAACGCCACAAATATAAAATATTTGATAAGTTCGAAAAGTTCATCAAGAACCAACAGAGAGAAAATCTCAATTCATCATAATAAAAGTCTTTTCTAATACAACGAAAATAATAAACTATTTATACTAAACCCAAGGAATATAATAAAAAAAGGGAATTAAAGAGTCCTAAAATATCAAAAATTTCAAAAACAAAAATTCTAGCCAAAATAAAATATTTTATGAAAAAGGAAAGTTTCCAACGATTATGGCATATATCATATCGTATCACCTAAATGGGTAAAAACTTCGAGACCAAGTCAGTTATCTTTACTATAGACAATGAATATTATAGTTAGATGTTGCCTAACTAACTTCACTAGACTTTTCAATCTACTTCATGTAATCTCCAAGATCCGCTGACTCTACGAGCTTCCCGATCTTCTACAATTATCGCTTCCAATTTGATACCCAATAATCATCAATTATTGTTCTTCTTCCTGAGCTTATAGTCCAACATTCCTCAATCTTCAGCAGCTTCTAACATTCCAATTGAGAAAGTATCTTCATTATTACACAAAGGAAGTGGGTGTTTAGGATTCTAGAACCTTGATTTTTTTCTCAAGTCTGTAGTTGTATGATCTCAAGAAAGAAGGGATTGAATCAAGGGTTTAATATGTTCTTAGATCTTCACGAGATGATATGAATGTATTATCAATGATAGACACAATGAACAACCACCCACAAAATCGTGCAAGGCTTGGGTATTTATAATCGGAGGTGTTTATACAGTATAAGGCGTGTAAATTTCTCGAAAAACGTGAACTAGGGTTTGACGAATAACACCATCGCTTGAGCGCATGGGCAGCGACAGGCGAGTGATGATCATTCTATTTTTGTCCCTCGAGCAATGCTTTGCGAAAGGCAAGCGAAATTGCAGTGACTCTTCTTTCCTTATTATGAGTTCAAACCCTAACCTATCTAACTCATATATACAAAAATGCACTTAACTCCTTGACTTTTACACGTTCAATTTTGTCCTTTTTTTGTTCATAGAATTGTCAATTACATAAAACCTAACAAATATGATATAAATTAAGAATCTGCAATGGAGATCTATTAGAAGGAGAATATCAAGCTTTAAGATTAAGAAGTGTATTATATTATCAATAAGACTAGCACACTCAAATATATCAACCATGTATTTAAACTGAGAAAGAAGATCATCTTTAGGAGATGATACAATTTCAATAACCAAAAAGTAACAAAGTGAATCCAAATCTTTCATTTCAAAACAATGAGCTAACTCTAACCTTAGTGCTGCAATCTCATCAATATCATCACCAATAATACTCATATCGTCAACATATAAAAAAAAGTAAAACATGATCAGTAGTTGCACATTTGTGAAATAAAGTTTAATAATAATAGCTAGGATGCATACCAAGTGAAGTAATCACGGTAGAAAACTTCTCAAACTAAGTTCGAGGTTCCTGATTGAGACGGTAGAAGGCTTTACGGAGCTTATAAACTTCAGCCTAGAGATTAACATTCAAAAAGACATTTTTAACATCGACAAACAAAGACAACTGCAATAAAGTATGCAAATCAATAGCTCATTCTTCAGGTGATAGAGATACCAATTTCACGTGTGTGTCTGATGTAGAGTAGTAAGTTATGTAAACATAATCTTTTGCCAAATTGAGTTATAAATTGCCTCTCTTTAGGAGAAAGTCTTAGAAAGACAGTGAACAAAAGCTAAAAGGTAACAAAAGAGCTGGAGCAACAAGAGTAAGCAAAATCTAGTAACTTAGTGGACTTACGAGTACTCATAGGATAACGATGAGGAGGAGACACGATATCAGGAGGTGATTGGGAAGCCACAGGAGGAAAGAATACAACTAGTGTATTGGGAACTGAAGTACCAGTATTTGCCGGACTATCGGTTGGAATCCTACAAGAATTATGATACAAAGTGAGAGTAGATGAGTGTAGAATAAGGGCTGCGACAATATTAATATCAAGGGTGAATGGATTAATGTGAATAAAATCAAACTTAGTAATATTATGAGAACTAGTAGGAACAAAAAAGAAATGTATATGTTCAAGAAACACAATATGACGAGATATATTGTTTTGACTAACATGATCAAAACAACAATATCCCTTTGTCCAGCACCATAACCAGAAAGATACAAATAACAAATTTAGAGTATAATTTACTATGCTTGACATGAAGTCGAATGACAAAACAGGTAGAACAAAAGACATGTAAGGAAGAATAATTAAGAGAATATCAATACAACTTCTCAAAAGGAAATAAATCTAAATTGTGTGAGATCGAAATCCTATTAAAGAAAATGTTGCATCTCAATAAGATGTCTAGGTTTTATTTTGACAATACCATTTTGTTCAGAAGTATTCGTACAAGTTGTTTGGTGAAAGGATTCATTAAAAGAAAGCTAATTAGAAAAAAAAAAATTAAAGACATACTATCCACCCAATCCACATCGAAAACATTTGATAATAGTTGAATATTGAGTTTTCGAAAGTGCTCAAATTAGTAAAGAAATTAGAGCAATGTATTATAAGAAAACCCTATAGCAAATAGTGTAATTATCAATAAAATAAACATAATATCGTGACCCCCTTTAGTGATTATGGGAGATTGTCCCCATACTTCAGAATGAATAAGATCAAATGGAGCAACAGCAAAACAAATACTTCTATTACAAGGTACTACAGAAAATTTTGTCAATTTGTAACCACAACAATTAGAAATGTAACAAGTTTTCAAATTTTCTAATGCTCTTGTGGAAACTAAGATTTGTAAATGAGATACTAAAATATGACTAAGCAATAATGTCAAATAAAAGATAGAAGAAGAAGGACTCAAACTAAAAGATGAACAATATTCAGATGAGATACCGATAGCTATAAATGAGATACAGAAACCAAGTCATATAGTTGGCAGTCCTGCAAATAACAAGTGGAAGAAGAAAATTTGACTAAATATCTAGATTCACATAATTGACAAACAAAAACAAAATTTAAGGTAAGAGAAAAAAATATGGTAGACATCATGAACGGACAACCAACTGTGTATCAATGGAACCAACATCTTCTATAGGCATAGAAGTACAATCAACATTATAAAAGACTCAAACGACTTGAGAGATAATCACTTAAAATATGACAAATTAGGTGACATGCGATGGAAAGTGCTAGAATCTAAAACCCAAGAAGAGAATGGTATACCTAAAGAACTAGAGGTTGACAAACCTATATAAGATGTAGGCATTGCATGTGGCTATGTTGAATAAAATTTTGTTACAAGGAACTTCTGAAATCACTCAAATAGAAAATGATCTACTGATGGTGCAACTATTACATTATTATGTTGAAGGGGTTAGTTTTCAAACTTTTAAAGACATGGCTAATGCTTTTTGAGGCATTGGAGACGTTGCTAATGCCTCGTTAATAATTTCCTCCAAGGAAAAATAACTCAATGCAAAAAAACTAATTCTAGGTTGAGGCAATGAAAGAGGCCAAACCCTTACTCACATAAAATTAGCCTTTAGTATTCAAAGTGATTGTGTTGCTCAAGAAGAACCTCGTGCTAGCTGTATCCTAACAATATGAAGCCACTTGAGAAGGGTTTGATGCAACATTACTCGTGCTAGCAGTTGTGTGTTGAACATTGTAACGCCCCGACCCCTAGTGGACCGGAACGCTACTTACTTTACTTAACTTAACCGGTGGTTTAGTAACAAGTGTACATATCTTAGCGGAAGTTTAAATCTTAACAAACATTCTTTTTGAAGGATATTGGATTAAAACACTTTATAACTTTCCAAAATCACGAAATATAATTTATTTGATAAAATCATGAATTGTTCAAGATACTCAAAAGAAATAACGTTGGAAATAACATTTGAAACATTAAAGACTTTAAATCTAAATCACTTGTTTACCGGGTTCCCATAGGCTTATTACATCTCCTTCCATCTCTTCCATCATCCAACTCGGTGTATCAACATTTAATCTGTAGATATAGGGTAGAAACCCGTGAGTTAAAAACTCAATAGGCATCATAGGTGCAATCGTGATTAAGCTAAGCATTTCATAACAATTAATATTAGAACTTCCATAAAACATGTCGTACCCGGAGGTACCATTTGACATGAAAATGTATGCCGTACCAACGGAACCATTTGACATGAAAGGTGCATGTCGAACCGAAGATACCATTTGACACACAACATTAACATTTAAATGTATGCCGCACCGATGGAACCATTTGACATGAAAGGCACATGCCGAACCAACGATGCCATTTGACACACAACATTAACCTTTAACATAGAACATTACTTGCTAGAAATTATAATTTAAATACGTATAACAACTTTATGCACCTCTACCTACCTCGATTTGATGCTTGATGAATTTTGAAAAGAACTTTGAAAAACTTTGATGAATTTCAAAAACTTTGACGAAGTTTGGACGTTTGGACCTTCCTTTGTTGTTTGAAAACACCTTTTGAAATCACAAAAACCTCATTGCGGAATATTTTTGCCCACACTTAAAACTTCTGAAAAACACTTTGAAAATCACCTTCATTTTCTCTCCCAAACTCTCTAATTTTATCTCAACTTTGAAAGCAAATTGAAAGTGCTTTTGGTGTGAAAAATCAAATGAGTGAAGAGGGTATTTATAGGTGAGGTTTGGGGTGGGTGAAATGTTATATTAAATAGGGTAATTAAGTTGTGCAAGTAGTGGCCATTAATTATCAAAAAAACGTGGGTTTCTGCTTTTTCGGTCGACCGGTTAGTTTATCCGGTCGTCCGATTGTCCGGTTGACACTGCACAGTTTACAATATTTTTATCATAACTTTTTGTTCCGATATTCGATTGAGGTGATTCAAAGTGCGTTGGAAAGCTAACTCAAAGAGCTACAATTTTACTCAGATATCATTTTCAAATTCGAATGTTTTATATGTCGAAAATGGGTCTTAAAGGAGACTAAAAATATTTGAAGCATACTTTTAGCCATAAAATGAAATACTTTGCATTCCGTCCAATCTTCATCAAATCATTTTTAAGAAAATACTTTATAAACATCATTTTACCTTTAAACATATATTGGACTATTTTTGGGCTTATATTTCCTTTATTGGGCCTAATGTGAAGCTAATCACACAATTATGGGCCTAACTTTATAGAAAAGATTCGGGCCTCTACATCCCTCTTCCCTTATATAAATTTCTTCCTCGAAATTTACCTTACAATTGGGAAAGGAGTGCGGGATACTTGACTTTAACTTCTTCTTCCTTTTTCCACGTAGCTTCTTCCATTCCGTGATTATTCCACTGTATATTAACCAGTTGAATCTCTTTATTCCTTAGCTTATGCACTTTTCGATCCAGTATCTTAATTGGTGATTCCTCATAAGATAAATCCTTTTGTACTTCTAGGGTCTGATAACTTATCACATGAGTAGGATCGTGCACATATTTCTTTATCATTGATACGTGGAACACATTGTGTACCGCTGACAATTCAGGTGGCAAAGCTAATCGGTAAGCCACGTTCCCAACCTATCAAGTATCTCGAGAGGTCCAATATACAGGGGTCGTAGCTTGCTCTTCTTTCCAAATCTAAGTACACCTTTCATTGGTGCTACCTTTAGAAAGACTTTGTCTCCCACTTGAAACTCTAAATCCTTTTTTTTCGTGTCAGCATAGCTCTTCTACCGATCCTGTGCTGCCTTTATCCTTGCTCGGATCTGATCGATCGCTTCAACTGTCCTTTTAACTATTTCTGGTCCCAAAATTCTCTTCTCCCTGACTTCGTCCCAATGAACAGGGGATCTACATCTTCTTCCATAGAGAGCTTCATACGGTGTCATTCCAATAGTTGCTTGAAAACTATTGTTATACGCAAATTCTACTAGGAATAAGTATGACTCCCAACTACCACATAGATCCAAAACACATGCTCTCAACATGTCCTCTAAAGTCTGGATGGTCCTTTCAGACTGTCCGTCAAACTACGGGTGATATGCCGTACTGAAATTCAGCTTCGTTCCCATAGCTACTTGTAGGCTTTTCCAGAATTTATATGTAAACCTTGGGTCTCTATCAAACACAATAGACACAGGTACACCGTGTATCCTTACTATTTCTTTTATGTACAATTGTGTCAACTGGTCCATACTGAAAGTCATTTTCATTGGAAGAAAATGAGCTGCCTTCGTCAATCGGTCTACTATAACCCATATAGCATTGTGTCATTTTGCTGACTTTGGAAATCCAACCACAAAATCCATTGTGATGTTTTCCCATTTTCATTCAGGTATCTCTAAAGGATTCAGCAATCCTGCTGGTCTTTGGTGTTCCGCCTTAACCTGCTGACATACTATGCATTTCTGCACGTACAGTCCGATACTCATTTTCATGTTTCTCCATCAGAATGTATCTCGATGGTCTCGATACATTTTCGTACCACTGGGATGTGTGGTGTACGGGGTGGAATGAGCTACTTTTAATATCTTGTCCCTCAAATCCTTATTCTTAGGCACGCAGATTCTTCCTTTAAACATCAGTGCTTGGTCTGCGGCTATTCCAAAATCTTTCATCTTATCTGTTCCAACTTCTTCCTTGATCTTCATCATGAACAGATCCTTACCTGTTGCTTCTATAATTCGCTTTCGAAGAGTAGGTCGAATTGTCAAAGCTGCTAATCTCCATGTGACTTGTCTTGGTGTAGTAACCACCTCAATCTTCATTCTTTCCAAGTCCTTGTCTAACTCCATTTGATAAGTGAGTAGTGACATCAACTGTCCCGTCAATTTCCTACTCAAGGCGTCGGCCACCACATTTGCCTTACCTGGATGGTAGTGAATGGTACAGTCGTAATCATTCACTAACTCTAACCATCGTCTCTGTCTCATGTTTTGTTCCTTCTGTGTGAAGAAATATTTTAAACTCTTATGATCCGTATAAGTTTCACACTTACTTCCGTACAAGTAGTGTCGCCATATTTTCAATGCGTGTACTACCGTCGCAAGCTCTAAATCATGCGTCGGGTAGTTCTGCTCATGCTTCTTCAATTGCTTTGAAGCGTAGGCTACTACCTTTCCATTCTGCATCAGTACACATCCTAGCCTTTTCTTGGACGCATCACTGTATATAACAAACCCTTCTGTTCCCTCAGGTATTGTTAACACAGGCGCAGATATCAGCCTCTACTTAAGTTCTTGAAAACTCTTCTCACAGATAACCGTCTATTGAAATTTGACTCTCTTTCTTGTAAGCTGCGTCATTGGGCTAGCTATCTTGGAAAATCCTTCAATAAACCTTCGATAATATCCGGCCAATCCTAGAAAGCTCCGTACTTCACCAGCATTAGTCGGCGCCTTCCAGTTAGTTACTGCTTCCACTTTTGCTGGATCTACTTCAATCCCTTAGGCAGTGACTACATGTCCTAAGAAATCCAACTCGTTCAAACCAGAATTCACACTTCTTGAATTTGGCATAAAGTTTCTCCTTGCGTAGTACCTCTAGGGCTACTGTTAGATGCTCTTCATGTTGCTCCTTACACTTGAAGTATATCAAAATGTCGTCAATAAAAGACTATGACAGATTGATCTAAATACTGATGAAATACTCGATTCATCATATCCATGAATACTGCTGGTGCATTGGTTAATCCAAATGGCATCACCGTAAACTCGTAGTGTCCATAACGAGTCCTGAAAGCTGTCTTAGGTATATCCTCCGTCTTCACTTTTAATTGATGGTACCCAGATCGTAAATCGATCTTGGAAAATACCTTGGCTCCTTTCAGTTGATCTAACAGATCCTCGATTCTTGGGAGTGGGTATTTATTCTTGATGGTTAATCGATTCAACTCCCTGTAATCGATACACATCCTCATGTTTCCATCTTTCTTCTTCACGAACAACACTGGCGCACCCCATGGAGATACGCTTGGTCGTACGAATTCCATATCAAGGAGTTCCTGTATTTGCTTCCTTAACTCTTGTAGTTCTTTCGGAGCCATTCTATATGGGGCTTTCGACACTGATGCCGCTCCAAAAATTTGCTCTATGGTGAATTCCACTTGCCTATCTGGTGGAATATCAGATAGCTCTTCTGGAAACACATCTCTGAACTCCCGTACTACTGGTATATCCTCAATCTTTACTATCTCTTGTTTCGCTCTTAGGATATTTACCAAATATCCTTAACAAGCTCCTTTTCTCAACATCTTCTCAACTTGTAAAGTCGATACTAGTCGAATAAAAGGTTTCGTCTTGATTCCAAAGAAGAAAAATGGTTCATCTCCTGGTTTCTGAAATAATACTTCCCTTTCCTTACATCGGATGGTGGCATAATTACTACCCAACCAATCCATGCCTAGTATTACGTCGAAGTCATTTATCTATATCATGTATAAGTCTACTTCCATAGGTTTTCCCTCAACTTCAATACTAACAGATTTGGCTATCTTATCAGTACTCAAAGGGTTACCTGTAGGGATACTAACTTCTAATATACCTTCCGATTTATCACTGGTAATACTAGACTTAACCATAAAAATTGTCGATGCAAAGGAGTGCGTAGTTCCTGAATCAAATAGTACATAAGTAGGCATATTGGCTATCAATAGAGTACCTGCTTCTTTCTGAGTCATGCAAAAACTCGTGCTTTCCCCTTCTGATCTTGATCCTTGCTGTCATTCTCTTTCGGTGTAGACATGGGACAATCCCTGATGATATGTCCTGGCTTCCCGCATCGGTAACAAACATTCTTCCCTTGCAGACATTCGCCACGATGCGTCCTTCCACACTTAGCACATGGCGCAATGACCGGTACTATGTTCTTATTGGCATTGGCTCCGCTATTAGCCCTCTTGTTCTGCCACTTGCTTTTTCCTTTATCTTGGTCGTTCCACCTTCGTTTCCTAAACTGCCCTCTATCTTGTCGGTTGTCCAATTGAACCGATTTCTTCGCATTGGCCTTCTGATACCAGATTGCATGAGCTCGTTCCAACATTCCGCGGCAAGACGTGAAATCGTGGGACATAAGGATCATACTCATGTCCGAGTTCAGCCCTTGCTCGAACCGTCAAACTTTCTTCGCCTCCGTGTCCACCAGGTGTGGAGCATACCTTGAAAGCTGGTCGAACTTCCGTTCATACTCCGTCAGGGTCATGGTTCCCTGTTTGAGTTGAAGAAATTCGCCCTCCTTGAAATCCCTTAGAGATTGGGGAAAGTACTTATCCATCACTTCCTCCTTAAATACCAAATGAAGAAGATAACATTTTATTCTTAACATAAGGAAATTATTACAAGGATTTAAATCTAATCCCTATAATTCCTATGCATCTTCTTGGGTGGAGCCTCGTCTCCAAAGGAGTCTTCCGCCTCAGGCCCGGACTCTATGTCCACCTCAACCTGTGGCTTGGGCTCAGGTTCGTTCTCTTCTTCAGGTTCCTCTTCAGGGTCTTCTTTTTCAACCATAGGTTTCTCCTCAGGCACCTCATGGATTATATCATTCCATAAATCTATCCGGGCATGGCAATATCTCTCAAACTCGAATATGTTTGGATTGCCTTCTAAGATTTCCTCTCTAACTGTGACTCCCATATCTCCCCATTGAGGTGTGGAGGGAGTGTATGAGGTTATTTATGGCTTCAATATGCTTGATCTCCATACTAGCATTAACCGCCGTCATGCATCTCTCATAGATGTCATGCACATGATCGCTAAGCGGTCGGTTAGGATCCGTTACATAGTTCTTATAAGCATGGATAGCAATTCTACGGTTTAAATCTGCCCTATAAGCCCTAGCCGTAGTCTTTCTTGCCGTTTGTAAATATCTAACCATTCTGTCACATAAATGCCCAATTAGGCCTTTTATCACATAACATCATAACATATATTTCCTTTATGCCCATAACTTTAAATTTTAGCCCAAGTCCAATACATATATTTGAAACAGCACATTTAACTTTAACAAAAACATATACTTGAAAATGTGCCATGATTTATCAAAGCATCAAATCATAACTTCCATAGACATAACTTTCATAACTTTAAATTTTGCACATACCTGGGCTGTAGGATGAGATTCGATGGATGAATGCAATATGACATGGAATACCTTAAACTTCCAAATTTTCTTTTTGTTTTGAAAACATACTTGGTCTACAGAACCGGTTTACAAACCATTGCTTTGATACCACGTTGTAACGCCCCGACCCCTAGTGGACCGGAACGCTACTTACTTTACTTAACTTAACCGGTGGTTTAGTAACAAGTGTACATATCTTAGCGGAAGTTTAAATCTTAACAAACATTCTTTTTGAAGGATATTAGATTAAAATACTTTATAAGTTTCCAAAATCACGAAATATAATTTATTTGATGAAATCATGAATTGTTCAAGATACTCAAAAGAAATAACGTTGGAAATAACATTTGAAACATTAAAGACTTTAAATCTAAATCACTTGTTTACCGGGTTCCCATAGGCTTATTGCATCTCCTTCCATCTCTTCCATCATCCAACCCAGTGTATCAACATTTAATCTGTAGATATAGGGTAGAAACCCGTGAGTTGAAAACTCAATAAGCATCATAGGTGCAATCATGATTAAGCTAACCATTTCATAACAATTAACATTAGAACTTCCATAAAACATGTCGTACCCGGAGGTACCATTTGACATGAAAATGTATGCCGTACCAACGGAACCATTTGACATGAAAGGTGCATGTCGAATCGAAGATACCATTTGACACACAACATTAACCTTTAAATGTATGTCGCACCGATGGAACCATTTGACATGAAAGGTACATGCCGAACCAACGATACCATTTGACACACAACATTAACATTTAACATAGAACACTACTTGCTAGAAATTATAACTTAAACACGTATAACAACTTTATGCACCTCTACCTACCTCGATTTGATGCTTGATTAATTTTGAAAAGAACTTTCAAAAACTTTGATGAATTTCAAAAACTTTAACGAAGTTTGGACGTTTGGACCTTCCTTTGTTGTTTGAAAACACCTTTTGAAATCACAAAAACCTCATTGCGAAATATTTTTGCCCACACTTAAAACTTCTGAAAAACACTTGGAAAATCACCTTCATTTTCTCTCCCAAACTCTCTATTTTTCTCTCAACTTTGAAAGCAAATTGAAAATGCTTTTGGTGTGAAAAATCAAATGAGTGAAGAGGGTATTTATAGGTGAGGTTTGGGGTGGGTGAAAGGTTATATTAAATAGGGTAATTAAGTTGTGCAAGTAGTGGCCATTAATTATCAAAAAAACGTGGGTTTCTGCTTTTCCGGTCGACCGGTTAGTTTATCCGGTCGTCCGATTGTCCGGTTGGCACTGCACAGTTTACAGTATTTTTATCATAACATTTTGTTCCGGTATCCGATTGAGGTGATTCAAAGTGAGTTGGAAAGCTAACTCAAATAGCTACAACTTTTATGCAGATATAATTTTCAAATTCGAATGTTTTCTATGTCGAAAATGGATCTTAAAGGAGACTAAAAATATTTGAAGCATACTTTTAGCCATAAAATGAAATACTTTGCATTCCGTCCAATTTTCATCAAATCATTTTTAAGAAAATACTTTATAAACATCATTTTACCTTTAAACATGTATTGGACTATCTTTTGGGCTTATATTTCCTTTATTGGGCCTAATGTGAAGTTAATCACACAATTATGGGCCTAACTTTATAGAAAAGATTCGGGCCTCTACAAACATCCTTTTATCGACCTAGGACAATGTGTGGATCACATACCTATTAATGATTAGGACACAACGTTGTGACATACTAGGGCTGGACTAGTGAGCTTTGGGATGAGACAACTTGTCAAGCATTAATATAGCCTCTATTCATTTCTTTTGTCTATAAATGCTCATACCTAGTGACATTCGAGGGTAATGGCAACTTTGGTAATTCTCTCTACAATATAAACCAAACTCTTTTATTTCTTCTCTTATAGCTTCACTCTCGCACTCAGTATACTTTCTACTATCATTATTGATAGATTTGACGTTAGAGCACTTACAATTGTTGTCTACCCTGCCTTTTCGTGTTTGCACAGGCTCCACTCTTTCGCGTCTAACACATGCAATCCATATATGCATTTAACATGTGCTTGAAAGGAGTGGAGGCGAACTATATTAATGCACTTGATCCCGAATAGATTCAAATGTCAACAAAATTCTTAAACGTGAAATAGGGTTCAACAAATACATTTCAATACCAAGAAAATTGTGGTATTAAATTGATTTGGGTGTAAATGTGGGGCGCGCGCACACACACAGGCATGATTTGGTCAAGAAGATGATAAGAATGTAAAACCAGTTCTATTTATGGAAGCGCTTCACTCGACAACAAAAAAAAGGTTGGATATGAAAGTGTAAATGAAACAAATGTTAAGAACCTTTGCCGTAATTTACCCCTAAAAGAATGATTACAAAATAATGATTTCTGTTCACTTGCAATATATCATGTAAAACATTTTTTTTATATATATATTCATAACATATCCTATTTTAATTTGTAGAGCATTAAACTTGCCCTTGTAAATATAACAAAGGTGTCATTATATAAGATTTAAATTTTGAATTTTTTTTATTCCTTTTCTAGTACATTTTTTAGATTAATTTTGTTCTCGTGTTGTGTATATATACAAAATTAAATTTATCATGTTTATGAAATAAAAGTCATAGAACAAGAAGACAAGAAAATCTTAGATTTAAAACTCAACTGTCTTTTATTGAGAACCAATACTTCATATTTATAGGACCCAAAATAGGAGTTACAATTGGAATAAAATAGTTCTTTTAAGCTATATATGATTTGTCTATATATTTTGATAATACTAAATAATAATCAATAATTATTTCATTGTTTTACAACACTCCACATTCGATGGTTATATGCACAATAACCACCTCATTAAAAACATTGTTCAATAAAAATCCAATGCAAAAAAAAAAAAAAAAAAAAAAATCAAAGAAAAAAAAAGTTACCTCATTAAAACTTTGCCAGAAAAACCCAATGATACAAAACCTAAACTAAAGAAAAAGAGTACAACTACTCATTTCGAAGAAAATATTTGAGTCAGTGCATTCCAATCTTGTGTACCAATTTTTTGAATGTAGATATCATCAGTGTTTGTAAATAAATCAATCATATCATCATTTGAGCGAATTTGTTGAATATCGATATCGTCATTATTCTAAAACTCAAGTGTATGAAAGAATTTTTTTTAGAAATATGGTTTGTCCTATCACATTTGATATAGCCTTCTTTGAGTTATGCAATACAAGTTATATTGTTTCCATACAAAATTGTTTGACTATATTTTGTTGAAGTTAATCCGCATGATATTTGGATATGATGGGTCATGTTCCTCAACCATACAATTCTCAGCATGCTTCATGGATTGTAATAATTTCAAAATGATTTTAGAATGTCACTGTTAAGATTACTTCACATATCTCCATGATATAATTGTTCCTCCACGTGTAAACACATATCCCGTTTGTAATTTAGTTTTATGTGGATTAGAGAGATAACTTATGTCTACATATCCCACTAAAGCATATCCCAATTTTTATTAGAACAAAGTAATCTCAAATTAATAGTACTTTTCGTGTAACAAAAAATGTGTTTAACACTATTTCAATACTTTTAACTTGGTGTAGAGCTATATCTTGCAAGAAAAATTATAGAAAAATTATGCCTGGTCGAGTACAGTTTGCAAGATAAGTTAATGTTTCAATTGCACTAAAATATGGTATTTCAGGACCAATAACATTTTCTCCATCTTCAAATAGATAAAATGAATTTTTTTCACATCAAGTGATCGAACCATCATAGGTGATGGTAATGGAAGTGTATTATACATATAAAAATGTATAAAAACGTTTTAAAATTATTTATGTATATGTATATTGATTGACTAATAATTATTTTAGGAAATGTTCAATATGCAAAATTTAGTTGTTTCCAAATCTTTCATCTCAAATTCATTTTTCAAATAATCTGCAGTTTTGTTGTGCTCTTCAGAAATTTCAATTAAATTTAAATCATTAACATAAACTGCCACAATTGCAAATCCAATATTTGTTTTCTTTATGAAAATACATGGACATATTTTGTCATTTTTATAACCCCATTTCGAAAAATATTCGCTAAGGTTAGTGACTATACAACATGCTTCCGGATTATTTTAATTCATATAATGATCTTTACAATTTAATTGAGAACGTAATTTTCGGGCATGTATTATTTTATTTCTGGCAATTTAAGTCCTTCGGAAACTTTCATATTTATGCCACTTTCAAATGAATTATACAGATAGGCAATTACTATATCCATAAGACACATATCGAGCCTTTGTGATACAGTCAAACTAATTAAGAATCTAAAAGTGATGGTGTCTATTACAGAAAAATATATTTACTCATAATCAATTCATGGTCATTATGAGAAACCTTAAGCTACTAGTCGGGTTTTGTATCTCATAATTTAATTATATTCATTTCTCCTTCGTACAAAAATCAATTTGTAAACTATGGTGATTATATTTAACGTGTTAAAACACAGATCTAAATATTTTTCATTTCTTTAAAGAATTCAATTTCGTCTATATGACTTTCTATTTTGGTCAATCATTTTATGTTGACGATCTTTAACAAACTATGGTTCAAGATCTTCATTTTACATAATATCAAGAGCCACATTAAATGGGAAAAAATTATCAATAACATTATTTCGTTCCCATAATTTATGAGATAATATATAATTGATTGAAATCTTATTATTTTGGATACTTGTGGTTCTTCAGAAACCATGTTTTCAATATTTAATTGATCATTTTTTTTAACATTGCTTCTTTCGATTTTTTTTATTTTTTTTTATTGATTTTTCTCTTGTACTTTTCATTTTCTAGGTATAGAGTCTTTTGAGTCAATTAATCGACCACGCTTTTGATGTATTTAAGATTTACTTGCTACAGCATATTATTCGGCAGGGACATCAATTTTTACTGAAATATTTTATAATATATATGATTTTGTCACTTTTCTTGTGTCAACAGATACATCATGTAATTGATTTACAACTATTTGCAAATAAATTATTTTTTCAACAACTTGTTCAATTGATCGATGATAGATCAAAGTAATGTAGAGTTGTTTAATTCCAAAAAATTTTACTTCGTTTTTCAAGATGTGGTTTTTTCCTTCCAAAGTTGGAAAAATCATCAAAATGGCAATCTGCTAAATGTACAGTAAATAAATCATCCATTAAAACTTCAAGATATTTAATAATAGAAGATGGATCAAAACCAATATAAATCTCAAGTTTCTTTGGAAACCTATTTTAGTACGTTTTAGGGGTAAATAGGAATTTGAACATCACAATCAATCGTAAATGAGAAATATTAGGTTCATTACCAAATGTAAATTGTAAAGGTGAATATTAATAATAAGCAGTTGGTTTCATATGAATCAATGATGCAACATGTAATATGGCATGACCCCAAATGAAATCTAGGAGTTTTGTTTTCATAAATAATGGTCTAATAGTAAGTTGTAGACGTTTAATAAACGACTCTGCTGAACCATTTTTTGTATAGACATGTGCAACTAAATGTTCAACAACATTCTCAATTAACATACAATAATCATCTATACTTGTGATCTAAATTCACGAATATTATCAAGACGAATTGTCTTTATTGAATATTAGGAAAATTGAGCTCGTAATTTTATGATTTGAGCAAGTAGTCTAACAAAAGTTACATTCCTAGTAGAAAGTAAGTAAACATAAGACCATCTAGTAGAAGAATTGATTAATACAATATAATAATGAAATTGTCTACATGGTGGGTGCATTGGCCCACATATATCTCCATGAACTCTTTCCAAGAAAGTTAGAGACTCAATATTAATATTTGTAGTTGAAGGTCTAATGACTAGCTTGCCTTACAAACAAACTACACGTGGATAATCATTAGGTAAAAAAACATTCTGATTCATTTAAGGATATGCCCATGTGAATTGTTTTTTATTCGACGTATCATTATTATAGCTTTTGAATGTGCAATTCGATCATGCCAAAGTATAAAATATTTTGGGTCAACGAACTTTCGGTTCATAATAATATTTGATACTATTTTTTTTTTTGCATCGTTTCCTTTATCTGGTTCGACTTTTCCTTTATGGGTCAACTCAAAGTATCATGCTAAAGTATAAAACTTCTGGTTCAACTTTTCCTTTATCTTCTTCTGGTATCGAAAGAAGTTATGTAAAGATATTCAATACTATTTTTGTATCGTTTCAATGTGATATCCATTGCAGGAAAAATCTTTAAAACTGAGCAAATTCCTTCTGGATTTGTTAGAATAAAGTGCATCATAAATACATAATTTTGTATTATTTGGTAAAATAATACAAGTCTTCTGAAAGCTTCAACAATATTTGATGCACTTGATATCGCATTAATATTATTTTCTGTTAATTTTGGTACAAAAAATATTTTTTTATTTTGAAAAATAGTATGAGTAGTTGCACTATCAATCAAGCATATATCTTAACAACCCATCATGAATCTTCACTAAACTTTAAAGAAATAAAGGTTTGTGTTGATAACATATTATGAAATAAAAGTAAAATAACAAAGAAGAGAAGAAAATATTAAAGTTAAAACTCAAGAGTGTTTTCCTGAGAGCCAATGGTCCATATTTATATATATAGTCCAAAATAAGAGTTACAATTGGAATAAAATAGATCTTTTAGACTAAGTAAAACTTATTTATATATCATAGTAATACTAAATAATCATCAATAATTATCTCATTATTTTACATCATATCAAATATTATTAGAGTTATAACCATTTGTTCATACATGGGAAAATGATGTTTTCTCAAGCTACTTCTCAAAATTGAATTAAGAGAAAAGAAAGTTAAAAAGATGGAATCAAATCTAGTATAAAGATAACGGCCAAATAAAGAAACATTCAACTAATACAAAGATACGGATATAATACAAACGAATTTTGTAATCTTAAAAAGGGTAGTGAGGTTTTTTGTAATACCTCAAAACGTGTCTCTATAATTTGGGCCTGTGGGTCTATCATACAATAGAGTGTCTAGTAGTATTCTGGAATGTACGTATATGCATTTGCATATACTTGCATATATTCGATACATTTTCGAAATGCTTCATATGAGGTATGTGCATAATAATGCGGTCAACCCATTTCATTGACCACATAAACATCAAAATGCATATATATTTGTGTTAAAAATTGTGTCAGAATTAGCCTAGCAAAGCACAATTCAGCCCATTTTTATAACTTAAAAAAAAAAAAAAAAAAAAAAAAGCAACTTGAACCAACAAACATTAAATTAGACCAAATAATCCAAACCCATACATTATATACAGCAAATGTAGGGGTTTGACAGTTAAAAAAAAAAAAAATAAATATATATCGTAACTATCTATTTCAAGCTCGAACCTCCTCTTCCTTCAGTCTTAATTTTACTAGCAAGTGATTAGTAATGAACAATATTGAATTGTTGGTGATTGTGATGATGAGCAGGAGGAGGAGGTTAATAATGATATCATACCATCTACAAGAAGTAATAGAAATTCTCGAGTTGAAATAAAGAAATTCAATGAAGATGATTTTACATTAGATGACTTGGATGAAGAGGAGTTTGAATTGAAATTCGATAAAGAGTTAGACAATATTTAAGTTTTTTTAAGCTAATATTCGTATATAATCTAATTGTTGGAATTCATTATCAAGTAATTGTAGACTTTACGATTTTGAGCATTATGTTTTTGTTAAAAAAATTTGAAGAATATGTAAAAAGTTTAAAGAATGCATCATTTTATTTATTTATTAGTTTAGAATATTTAAAATAATATCATAAATTGAAAAAAATATAATTACGTATATGGTTCGCATAAGCACGCATATTCTTGTAACTATGCATTGCGCATTTTAGAAACTTGGTTACTAATGCTTTCTTATATCACGTTAAATTTCTTGTTTTAATAATCGATTTAGATACAGCAAGTTGATTTAAATAAAAATAAAACTTAATCAAGAAGCAAAGTAAGATTTCTAAAGTGGAACTTTGTTATGAATTGAGTGACCGCGAGCAGTATCATTTTCAGAATTCTAAATTATGCTTTGTGGACAAAACTTAAGATAACTCCACCTATTAAAAAAAGGTCCATCAATTTCATCTCAACTTGATTTGCGCAGATTCACGTATTGACACCCCATAATATAATATGTGGCTCAAGTCAGATTGAATATTTTAGTTCGGCAACGTGAAGAGTAATTTGGCCAACCAACTTTAATTCTTTAAAATAAAATAGCTAACAAAAAACCCATAAGAATATTAATTTTTTTTTTAATTGTCTTTTGATCATGTTGAAGCGTGCAACGACCTTGAACTGGTTTTAAACATAGATGGATCGGTTTGAACCTAGTTAAGATCTGTTGTTCAATTTTTGCTATCTAATTTGTTATTACTCAATTAATTATTGATGCATCATTATGAAATTAACATGTCATATCAAATTGATTTCATTTTATTTCACCACTAATCTATCGAATAGATGACATGTTAATTTAAAATAATATATAAATAATTAATTGTATGAACAGAAAATTAGACAATAAAAATTTAACTACAGACATCAACTCGTTGGGAACAACCAAATTAGATCATGAGTAATGCTACAATAACAATTTGGATGACCACTTGGATGACCGCGTATGAGTATGAGAAAAAATATTATTTTATTCATGAGAGATCCGCACACGCACAAATGATCATCCGAATTTGTTGTTTAGATTTATCCTTAGATCATAGGCCACGTTGTATTCTATAAAACATTATGCATAATCGAATAGAATAAGAGCATCTGTCTGCCACTACTAATTCTCTGCTAAAAGTCTTGTAACTTAAGAATAATCTAGAAAAGCATTCCCAAGGTAAGAAAAACATCCATCTCGGGCCCTCCTTGACTTCCATGAAACTTAAGAATAATCTAGAAAACATCAATCACTGTATATAGTCCTCACTTCTGCTGTGAAAATCTGAGTAATATCTTTACGTTCAATCAGGATTTCATTAGTTTATAAGAAAGAAAAACAAAATGGAGGATCAATTGAAAGAGGTGCCTGCGCACGATCTTCAGTCCCTTTTGTGTTCTCCAGAAAGAGATTTTCTTATTCGCAACAATGGTGACCAGGTACTCTTATACATTTAATATTTTTTTAATTGGGTGAATTTGGTTTTATTTTCTGGGTTTTTACCAAATTGGCAAAAGATAAAATAATTATGTTAAGGATATGGGTGGATGAATTTATTGATTTTCGTTTTCTGGTTCTAGTTCTGAAGAATAAAAGCTGCTCTTTCATCTCCTCTGTTTTTTCCTGCTTCTTTAAGTTATTTTATTCTGCCATAATTTGTTACAGGTCAGAGGAAATTAAGGATTTTCGTTTTGGTTTTCTTTATTTTTTTGATAACTTTCAGATGAATTAAGAATGTTTTAGTATGCTGTTGATTAGATAATTTCGGCATATTTTGAAATCTTCAAATCGTGGCTTGATTGTAAGCAGTTCGCTGATATACTTCGAAAAATCTGTTGTTAGCAAAAATAATTAAATTAAGCCCCAGCTTGATTTGGACTAAAATCCAATTAAAATCTAAGTCAAAGTCAACAATTAATCTTTAACAAAGATTTCATGGATCGGCAACATTTCAACCAGTTTAAATCTCCATAAAACAGGGGCAAAGTACTGATATTGTTTTAGCAGAAGGCAAAGTTTTAATGTTCATGTATTTCACAGGTTAAGGTTGAGAGCCTGAAGGGAAAGAAAGTGGGATTATATTTCTCGGCATCGTGGTGCGGCCCGTGCCAATCATTCACCCCGAATTTGGTGGAGGTGTATAATGAGCTGCTTTCTGATGGCAAATTTGAAGTCGTGTTTGTCTCTGCTGATCAAGATAATGAGTCATTCGATAAGTATTTCTCTAAAATGCCTTGGCTAGCGATTCCATTTTCTGATTCTGAGACACGCCATGGACTCGATAAATTGTTTGATGTGAGTGGAATACCCCATCTTGTGATCCTGGATGAGAATGGGAAGAAATTGACCATAGAGGGTGTTGGAATCATCCGAGAACATGGGGTTGAAGGATATCCTTTTACCCCAGAACGAATTGAAGAACTCAAAGAGAAAGAAGAAGAAGCTAAGAGGAATCAGACCTTAAAATCTTTATTGGTGACCCCGTCACGGGATTATGTGATTAGATCTGATGGAAAAAAGGTGACACTCTTTAGAATTTATGTGCTAATATAGAACTTATATATACTTGATTCATATAGTAATATACAATTAACGTAGATTTTTCACCATTATGATGTTTCTCATCCGTTATCTTTACTAGGTACCGGTTGTTGAACTTGAAGGCAAGACTATACTCTTGTATTTCTCCTTGGTTACATACAGAGGATGCCTTGCTTTCACCCCGAAGCTTGTTGAAATATATCAAGAGTTGAGAAAGGGGGGAGAGAATTTTGAGATTGTGATGATACCCCTTGATGATGAGGAACTGTCGTTTAAGCAAGAGTTTGAAGGCATGCCATGGCTTTCATTGCCTGTTTTGGACAAAACTTGTGAAAAGTTAGTACGTTACTTTGAGCTCTCTGCCCCGCCAACTGTTGTTGTCATTGGGCCAGACGGGAAGACTCTTCATCCTAACGTTGCTGAAGTCATTGAAGAACATGGCCGAAAGGCCTATCCTTTTACGCGTGAGAAATTTGCTGAGATTGAGGAATTGGAGAAGATAAAGCGAGAATCGCAAACTCTTGAATCAATTTTGGTATCAGAAGATTGTGACTTTGTAATCGGGAAAGATGGAGTTAAGGTAAACAAGCTATTCTTGGCTGCCTTCATACTCATTTCACTTTAATAACATCCGTCTAGTAGTATGTAGTACCTAATCCGACCTTTAAGTTTCTAAGAACCTTCACTCATACTTACTTCTAGTGCGACTGATTTTGGTAAGTAATATGACAATTCTTTCATTTCAGGTTCGGGTTTCTGATCTTGTTGGAAAAAATATACTCCTCTACTTCTCTGCTCATTGGTGTCCTCCATGCCGTGCTTTTCTACCTAAGCTCATAGAAGCATACCACGAGATCAAAGCAAAGGACGACAAATTTGAAGTGATATTCATCTCCAGTGACAGAGACCAAACATCCTTTAATGAATTCTTTTCGACAATGCCATGGCTGGCACTTCCATTTGGCGATAAAAGGAAGGAATCTTTAAGTCGTCTATTCAAGATTCGAGGCATCCCGATGTTAGTAGCACTTGGGCCAACTGGCAAGACCATCACGACCAAAGCCAGACATCTTATTGATTATCATGGTGCAAATGCTTACCCATTCACTGAGGAACGCATTAAGGAGATTGAGGAACAATACGAAAAGATGGCCGAGGAGTGGCCGAAGAAAGTGAAGCTTGCACTTCACGAGGAGCATGAACTTGTTCTCACCAAGCGCTTAGGTTATAATTGTGATGGATGCAATGAATTTGGACAAGGGTGGTCATTCTGGTGCAACGAGTGTGACTTTGATCTCCACCCAAAGTGTGCTTTAGGTGGTGAAGATAAAGGCAAAGACAAGGACAAGGACAAGGACGGGGCCGAGGAATTGAAAGGCAACGACGGAGAAGATGAAGAGAAGAATCCCAATGAAGGTTCGACTTGTGATGGAGATGTGTGCTACAAGGCATAAATAGTTATTGTGCTAAGAAAGAGTGTGATATTATGAATATATAAGCTTGATTATGCAGTAGTTGAGTTCTATAGGCACTAGTAGTTGGATACATTACAGTGTGTTTATGTTATATATATATATATATCATGTGATGTGATGTACTGTAGCTTAAAGCTTTGATATTACCTTCTTAATTACATTTGCTTTGAGTAAATTATGGTTTTTAGCCATGTTTAATTTATGATGGACACTGTTTGTGCGTTTAATAGACGTAAAGTTACTTATGTAGAATCAAATATAATCAAGAAATTTGCAATTTGAACTGGAAAATAGATTAAATTTAAAGGTTAGATGTTTAAACACATGGGCTAGACAACTAGATGTTAGTTAAATTGACTTGATTTCGAATTTTTCTTTAAATATGAGACTTCCAATTTGAAATGGCAATCTTAAACTGTAAACAAAGAAATATACTCATGAAATCATGTTGAGCAATATGATTTCGTACAGAATGAGCAATGTATATTTCTTCAAATTTGTAAGCAGTGTTCCATAGTCGTCAAAATATGTCTCGTGGTTCATAGTCTTAACACTCCGTAAAGTCCATACAAGGCGGAGGGAATGAAAGGACCAGCAGGAAGCTGAAAAACCGTAGTGCGCTAACGTTAGCGAGAATATTTTGATTTTAAAATGGCTATGCAGGTAAAAAGTTCAAAAAGATCTAAAGAAAAATGAACCTTAATCGGATCAAAATCAAAGGGCTTATTGGCACAAAACGTCTTTACGTTTAACAGTTAGTGTGCAAAACGTCCATACGTTTCAATTTTTTGCATTTTCACCCTTATTTCAACGTTTTACTGCTGAAAATGTCCTTCCATCCATCTACTGCGAGTTCTACCGTTAAATGCACACCTTGACTCACTTTTAATTTTAAATAGAAAGGTAAAATGGTCGGCCCACTTCAAAAATCTCTTATTGGCACTACAGCTGCTTTTATTAGAAACCAAAAAAAAAAAAAAAAAAACAAACAAACTCTCCCTAATTGCTTGCTGGTGGTGGTGCTCCTTTGCAACTCCTCATATTGTGCCCTAGTTCACCATATTTTCAACAAAATGTGTGCGCACGGGGCGTGACCAGAAAGAAGATAGAAAACGAATCGTGCTTCTATTATGGGGAAGAAGAGGTTTTTGAAGTGGACTGACCATTTTACCCTTCCATTTAAAATTAAAAGTGAGTCCAGGTGTGCATTTAACAGAAGAACTCATAGTAGATAGACGGAAGGGCGATTTTCGCAACAAAACGTTGAAATAAGAGTGAAAATGCAAAAAATTGAAACGTATGAAAGTTTTACACACTAACTGTCAAATGTAGGAACGTTTTGTGCCAATAAGCCGAAATGAAAATATACTAACTTACGTTAGAACCCAATCATATTAACTAAACACGATGCGATTTACACAAATCATGCTAAAGTGGCCGAAAATGGTTAACATGCAACTTGATTTAATACTGACAAATAGGGGCCGAGCCCACTTTTTTTTGCATATTATATTCACTTGGATCCCACGCATATGAGAGGCAGTGATAATTCAATCTACACACCTAGCACAACACTAATATATAACAGCCGAAGTTTGTACCTTGTGGAATAAAAATTCTTAACCGTGAAATAGGTTTCAAGAAACACATTTCAAAATCAGGTAAATATGTGGCATGAAATTGATTTGGGCAAAATGGTGGACCCCCTCAGAAAATTCACGCCACGTTGCCAAAAAATATCATATGTAACCGTGATTTGGCCAAGAAGATGATAAGCAAGTAAAACCAGTTCATCCATGGAAGCTCTCCTCTCATCCACAATTTTCCCTTTGAAGAGAGCCCTCTATTCTCCACCGTCCGATCAGCCACCTCAATTCTTTCCCACGAAAATAAGCCTTAACAGACCTAAAAAATCAAGCCGTTGTGTGCAAAAAAAGGCTTCTATTTCCCACAACCTACCTCTCAGAATATCTGCAAGTTCACAAACGGCTCCTTCTACTGAAGCTTCAACAAGTTCTTCAGTACCATCAGAAATGAAGGCCTGGAGTTATAGTGAGTATGGTGGAGTGGATGTGTTGAAATTTGAGTCAAATGTTGCAGTGCCTGAAGTGAAAGAGGACCAGGTTTTGATTAAAGTAGTTGCAGCTGCTCTTAATCCTGTTGATTTCAAGAGAAGATTGGGGAAATTCCAGGCCACTGACTCACCTCTACCTGTAATTTTCTTTCACCCTCTTTTTTTTTTTTTTTTCTTCTGAAATTTATTCAGTGTTTTGGAGTCTTGATACTTTTAATTTGATGCCCTTAGAGTTGGGTTTTTTTTTTTTTTTTTTCCTTTATGTAGAGGACATTCAAAATAATAATACTATTTGCTTATTTAATTTGACTTGTTAATCCAAGTCTCCCATGATAGCAAGAGATGTTACAAATTATATACTTGATTGATCGAGTATGTTGAGACATAATTTGCAACGTGATCAAGAACTTACCGTTTACATTCGAGAGGTAAAGTGATGCTTTATCATGATGAGATTTTATTGTTCTTATTTGACCTTGTCTAGATTTCGGAAATAAGAATAATGATGTGTTTTAGAGTACATTGAACATGACCTCGTAATGACTTTTTATGATATTAGGAATACGACTCTGCATGATTATTGGTTTGAATGACCTAAATCCTAAGTGAGTAATAATTTCTAAAAATCTTTGAGGTGCCAATGGACTATTTAGAAGACCGATCTTGATACTTTGTAAATCTTATAAAACGATTTGGATCATATACTTGCAAGATGGAATCCATGGTTGAGACGATCATCACTTAAAAGGTTTTCTAGTGGATATTTGATCCTGAGCTCAGTTGTTCGATGATGTGATCGTTAGAATCTATGTTATGATGTGTCACAGCGGATTAGCATTATGAAAATAGAACTTGAAGGACTACACGTATAGGAGGGGCAAATCAGTCATTTTATCGACTCCAATATATTGTCGGTCAAACGTTGGTTGACTAGCGGTAAGATGGTCGAAGGATTAGTATAAACTTTTGTTTTTTCATAATAGTCATTTGACACAAGTACAATTTCGGTCCCTTATTGGAATGAGACGGATTTATAGATAAGTCTCAATTGATTAAAAGTTGACCAATAGTAAATTTTGGAGAATATATTTTGTAATAGTAAATTTTTGAAGAATATGTGGTTAAAAAGTAGAGAAAAGTTATGGATTTATATAAAAATTATTTTATTGTAAGAATATGTGGTTGAAAATGAATTTGAGAAAAAAATAAGGGACCACTTGGTTTGTGTTTCAGCTTTGAATCCATTTTCAGTTTTCTATTTTGAGAGTCTCTTTTAATATTATTACAAACGTGTTTAATTTATCATTTTAAAACTTTGTTTCTCAAAACAAAATGTTAGAAAACACTTTTGGTTTGAAATTTTGAAAAAATATTTTATGATATTTTATTCCATAAAATTTTATTATTCAATAAAAAAATTTGTTAATATATTATCAAATAATGTATATATCATTTTAAAGTTGATGAATCTCACAATATTATTTCTCACTACGAAAAGAAAATATAAATAAATAATAAATTGAATTAAAAATATAAGAAATAATAATGATAATTAATTATGTGGATTCAGAATATTTTTATTTGTGTCATTTAAATAATTTTTAGAATTTTTATATAAATAATCATTAATAGCTTGAACTTTTTTTTTTTTTTTTTTTTTTACTTTTTCAAAAAAATTTAGAATTTTTTTTAAAAAATTTTTTTTCTAGAATTTTTTTTTTTAAGAATTTTAGATTAGATTTTATTTTTTCATAAATTTTTTTTAAAAATAAAAATAAAAATATTTATCATTTTCTAATTTTATTTTTAAAATTTTAATTTTTTAAAAAATGTATAATTTATAAAAATTTATTTAAACACTCTTTTTCCGTGCTTTGAGTGTTTTGAGGATTTTAACTGAAAACACTCAAAACGTCTAAAACACATTTTTTAAGTTTTATGTTGCAATTTTAACCTTGTTTTCGAAAATGCATTTTCAAAAATTTCATATCAAACACGTTTTCATAGTTTTTCAAAACTATAAACTGAAAATAGCAAATCAAAAGTACCCTAACTTTTTAAAGAATGTAGTTTAGACTGGGGCATAGTGTAATTGACCCTTTCTGGTGTTGTCCTGGTTGTAGCCTATAAATAGGTTACTCAAGGACACGCTTTTGAGGATCTAGGGTTTTTTTTTTTTAAAAAAGGAAAGTTTCTTGGAGAATATTCTCCTAGATAGCATTTTTTCAAACTGGTAAAAGTATCTTCAAAAGTCTTTTCATTTATAAAGAGCGTCTTATGCATAATACATAGCATCTCAAAATTTAGTTACAAATTTATACAATCTAACAGTAATATCTACTTTAGGTCTTTCGTCGTCTTTTATTTAATACTTTTTTTTTATTGCAATGACCTATAAATTCGAATATAATTTGAAAAATTTAAGAAATAGAGTATTGAATTATGTAGCTTATTTAATGCAATAATTATATTATTTTAAGCATTGTTTCTCTAAAACATAAAGTATAGTATTTAAAATCTCTTAGAACTTAGTTTTATGTACGGTTTCTCTAAGATAAAAAGTATAGTATTTAGAGAATTTCAAATCAAAGAGGGTTTTTCCCAAGGGAAGCCACTTCCACCTTTTCAGGAGGACATTTAAAGGGATATAAGGGAGAAGGCTAAAAGCCTAAAAGTGAGGAAGAAGGATCGGTAGCTTGGTGAGTAGTGGGGGTAATTTTTTAAATGGCTAGTTTACTATTGCTATTTTCCACAATGGTCTTAATTATTAAAAATACTATTTTACCCTTAATGAAATGTGTTTTTATATTACATGATATATCCTTATCTTTAGAATAGTTTTTCAATTTTGTCCTGTATTATTTCTATCTCGGATTCTAGCATATAAATTCATCATTTGATCTAATAGATTGACATAATCTTCCATATATCTATCAAAATTTTATCCAAGTATATAATATTCTTCAGACGATGATTGATCTATTCTTTCCATTTGAGAGATGATATTATTTATTTTTTCTAATAAAATTTCTAATAAGTTATCTAATCCTTCAATTGTATATCCTGGCATGTTATAAAATCTAAACAATGCTAATAAAATAAATATTAAATACAAATATTTAGATAATTTAGTCATGCAAATATTCAGATAAGTAATCCCAACGATTCTTTAAGATTTCAGAAAATATCTTTCTAAATTTAACAAAAATAATAGTTTTACCTTAGTTTTGATCTCAAATCTTTATTCTTAGAACCGAGTAACCTTCAGGTTCTGAATCTGCAAACGGCTCCCTTCAATGGCCTCTTGCCTCTACGGGATAATTGCTATTACAGCTTTCCACCTTCACTGTGTCAGTTCTTTGAATTCGAATTATAGATATTAACTAAAGAAAACTCTCTTTCTGTTAAAGTAAGAAAGGAATTTTTCTTCAATCTTTCAAGAATTTATGGGATGAGGTGTTTAGAAACTCATGATATCTTTTAAAGACAATTTGGATATGAAATAACTTGAAATTTTATTGATATCTAAAGGCTGAAATATGATTACAATGGAAGACAGGAAATTGTTTGGCTAACTCACAGTTTGAGTGCTCAACCAACTCTGCATTTTTCATTAGCCCAAAGACTTCTACTTATACACAAATCTGAAGATAAATTACATCATTGCTTACATCATATTAATAATATTTTATTGTCTCGTGCTTTTCATCAAGAGCCTCATGGCCCTCCATCCCTTGTTGTTTTATTACATTTTCTTTGATAAATGACACAGTCCTTCTATAATTGTCCTTCAAATCTTGTTTTTTCATACAGCTGGTAAGATTCTCCTGTAGCATTTTGGACACCTTTCCTCCATGTGTTTATCATTTTCATCTTTTTTATCTTTGATTCTGTCGGCAAGTGGGGCATTCTCTTACTCTGCATGCCTCTTGTATGGTTGTGATAGGTCCATTGATTCGATGAGTGTCAAATTTCTCAATGTATTCTTTCAGAATTGTTGATTTCTCTCCTCCATTATTGGTGAGAAGAGTTCATCCTTTATATTGACACAAACATTTGAATTTTTTGTCATACAAGTTTATTGCCATTTTATATAAGACTTTCATCCGTAAAACTCTTCGGGATTTTATCCATGATCTGGTGATTTTTGGTAATGACTTTTTATGATGACCGACCTCAATCTGAAATTCTCTACTAATATATCCGATTGTTATAATATGTTCAGCAGGATAAAATATAATTCCATCAATTTCAGGACTGATTGAATAAAATTTTATGTATATGGACCTTCCCTTGGCAAATTTGGATACTTCAGATTTAAAAATTTCATCAAATCTTTCAATTTCTTTTAGATCTTTTCCAGGATAGATAAGATCTAAAAATTCATAGTCTGCTGTCATTTTGACCATGACAGGGTCTGCATCATTGATAATTAGTAACCTTGGATAAATATGATCTCCTGAAGATATGAAATAGGAGTCATTTTCTTGTAATTCATAAACAATTTTGGCAAAAGATCTATATTCTTCTTCTTTTGCTGATAAAAGAGTATCATCATCTTCATCAGTTCTGATTCTAATAACCCTTGTATGTTCATCATTGGATTTTATGGTCAACTTTCTAGGACTTTGTGTATCTCTTTTGATAGTGCTGGGTCTACTACTGCTTTTGCATTGTGGATCACTCCTTGGTACCTGTTGGTATCCTTGTTTGGTATCATAGGATTGTGCCAAGACATCAACCCTTGTTTTATTTGTATCAGTAGACATTAATTGTGCTTCAAGAGCATCAATTTTGTCTTTCATCTCGTTTGTAATCTTGGCATGGGATTCACTGATCTCAAGTAATAATTTAATATTATGACTTAAGAGCTCAGCTAATGTCTTCATCCCAATTTTTATATCATCTGCTTCTTCTTTGGCATAGACTGCCGCAGATTTCATTTCTGATATCATCTGTTTGATATTATCCATCTCCAAATTCAATGTTCCTGCTTAAAAAATCAGCAAGATAATTATTTGTACCTTTAATATGAATAATATCAAAATTATAGAATGATAAATATGCTTGTCATCTATGTAACCTTCTATATTGGGGTTCCATTGGTAATTTATTTCTAACAAGTCCTGCAACTTGAGAATTGTCAGTTTCAACAATAATTTTTTTAGATAATGAAAATAATGAAAATTTCTTTATTCCTCTAATAATTGCTAATAATTCTTTTTCATGAGTAGTATAATTTATTTCTACTTGATTAAAAGTTTCACTTGAATATCTACATATTTCATTTAAATCTGTTTTTAATATTGCTGCCCAATATTTATCTGAGGCATCAGTATTAACTATCAAATTATCCTTTTCATTTGGTAATCTTAATTTTGGTAAATTTTTACATTCTTCTTTAAGCAATCTAACTATTTCTGTATGTTCTCCATTCCATCCTTTAGTATTAGTTTTTCTAAGTAAAATTTGTATTTTATGTCTCTTTTTTGAAAGATTTTCAATAAATCCTTCTGTATAATTTAAACATACTAAGAATTTTTGTATTTGTTCCTTAGATTCTAATTTATCAGGAAAATTTTCTATCTTTTTAGATATATGAGACTGTAATTTTATTCCTTTTTAGTCCAACCTTTTCTATAATAGCTTTCTTTTCAGATAAAACTATTCCTTCTTTTTGACATTCTTTTAGGAATTTTATAATATGATTTTTATGATCATTTTTTATTTTCTGAACATATTAGTATATCATCAACGTATACCAATAAGAAATCATTATATTTTCTAAAAATATTATCCATTTTTCTTTGAAATATTTGAGGTGCATTTTTTAATCCAAATGGCATAACTATCCATTCGTATTTACTTTGAGGCGCACTAAATGTCGTATATGGTATTGATTCTTCTTCCATTTTGATTTGCCAAAATCCTGACTTACAATCAAATTTTGAATAATATTCTTTTCCTTTTGCAAGGTTTATTAAAACATCTTTATTTGGCAGGAAATATCCATCAAATTTTGTGTATTTATTTAATTCTTTGTAATTTATTACCATTCTTGGTTTTCCTCGTACTTATTTAGAGTGTTTCATTACCATAAAGGTTGGACTACTATGTGGTCCATTACTAGCTCTGATTAATTTCATATTTTTTAATTCTTCAATTTGTTTTCTAAATTTTTGAGTATCTTGTATAGTGTACATCATTGGTTTTACTCTTATTATTACTTTTTCAGTTAATTCTATTTTTGCCCTTGGATGTTCAAGTTTCCAATAAGCTAATGGATTTTCATTATAGACATTTCCTATCTTTTTTATTATTTCTTCTATTAATTCTGATTTTTTTGTTGTTTGTATTTTTTGTATTTTAACAGTTATTTTTATTGGTATTTTTATTGTCCTTTCACCACGTTGAGCGGGCTGAACTTTGTATGGTTTAAATTCTCTTGAAATTTTTAGTAGATGTCCACATTGTGTTTTTAACATAATCATATAGTTATTTTGTTGGTAATATTGAAATTGTTGAACAAAGTCATTCCCTAATAATATATCACATTCTAATACATCATATGCATATACTTTGTTTATAGTTATTTGTTTACTTCCTAATAGGATTTCTACATTTTCTTTATTTTTAGTAATGGGTGTCGATATTCCTGTGACACCTGTTATTTTTATAGTATTATCATTGTTCCAGTTTTTTAACAAAAATGTCTTGATAATAGTTATATCACTTCCTGTATCTATTAAAGCACATGTTGTTATATTAGTTTTTACAATAGTAATTTGTATATATACTGCTAATGAAAATGTTATTACATTATTCATTCTTTTGGACAAAACAATGTCTTATTATTATGTGTTATATAGATTCCTTCTTTATTAATATTATAATGATTTAAGGCTTGTAAAAAACTCATTCCTAATAATATATGGTAATGATCTTCCATACTATTATCTACAAAACATGGTATTATCATTTCTTCTCCATCTAAAACTATTGGTATTTTTACTTCTAATTCACTAGTATGTGTTTTTCCATCAAAATTGATATATTTATAAGGCTCTACCCTTCTTTTTGTTAATCATTTTTCTCTATTTCTTGATATATGACAGTTTGCTGCTCCTGTATCAATTATGATATTTTTTTCTTTTTATATATTCTATTCCATTATAATATTCTCCATATATTTGCATACTTCCTATATTCCTTTTTACCATTATTTCTCGATTTATGATATTTCTTGGTATTATAGATGTACTATTATTTTTTTTTAATTTTCCATCTTTAAATTCTATTAAAGAATTATTTTCTATTTTTTCTGTTACATCTTGCTTTGTTTTAGATATTTCTAATTCATATATTTCTGGTAATATGTTTAGTTGTTTGTTTGGTTCTACAATATTTAATATGTCTTTACATTCTTTGTGAATTTCTATATAGGATTTTTTAGAGTAAATATTTCCATAATTTGAGTTAGTAAATGTATATAATGCTCTATATTCTATGGTCATGATATGATTTCCTTCTTCCATAATATCTTTTCTATGTATTTTAAAATGTAATCCTAATACTTCATTAAAATCTTTATCTTTTATTGATACACAATATTTTAGATAACATGTAAATATTAATTTTTTATACGCTAAATATCCTTCTATAGTTCCTAAATGACTATCATTAGTATTTAGTATTCTTCCATCATGTAAATTTACTGTTATTGGTGAATCTATTCTTTCTCTAAATAGGGATTTGAACATTAATTGTATTCCTGCTAAATAAACATATTGTATCTTTTCTTTTTGTCTTCCTTTTACTTTTGCCATTAATTGGTCAACTGTGGATTTTGTTAGTAATGCTAATTTATGACTTCCTGAAACTGTTCTTATATCTATTGATTTTTCTATCTTATGATATTCACTTATAGATACTCTTTCTCTTCTAAATATTTTATCGAATATTTTTCATTCTCCTAATTTTAAATCTAATGATAATTTTTCTATTTTTCTAAATGTATTATTATCGAATGTTACTTTTAATCCATATCCTTCAAAATTTTCTATTTCTTGTTTTTCTTCTATAGTTTCAGTTTCTTCTATTTCGTGATTCATTCTGATTCTGATATGTAAACCTCTTCTCCTTCATAATTATTAATATCTGTTATTTCTTCTAAATCACTTTCTATTTCTTTATATTCTTGTTGTAAAATTCTAACTTTCTTTTTAGTACAATCAGGGCTTATATGTCCTATTTCTCCACAATTCCAGTATTTGCATTGTTTTTTATCCTTTTTAAACTCTTTTCTTTTTTGTTGATATTTTCTTTTATAATATCTCCTATTTGGTTTTTGATATTTTTTTTTGAACTGTCTATATCTTTTTATACTTTTTTTGTTTGAATTTTCTTTTATATTTTCTTTCTGGTTCACATCCCCGATTAATAGGTCTTTCTATTTCTTCGCAACAAATTCTTGTTAATTTTTCAGATTTTTTCATTAGTTGTCTATTTTTACATATTTCTGCTAATATTTCAAATATAAATTTTATTCTACTTCCTAATGTATCTGGTACAGGATTATCCTTTATATATCTTTCATATTCTATTTTAAAATATATATTACATGTTCCTGGTAATTTAGCAAAATACATTTCTAAATATGGTTCTTGATTTTCGTTACTATAAAATTGGGTATAATAAAAGTTTCTAAATTGACATGTATATTCTTTTATTTTACACATATCACATATCATAATGTTTATTAATCCTAATCTTGCTTTTAATTTTTCTCTTCTAGCTTCTTCTTCTGAATTTTTTATCCAATTTTCTCCTAGGAATTCATCTAATATTTATTCTACTAACTTTTTTATTCCCTCTTGTGAGGTTTTTTGCATTTCTGTTTGTATATTTCTTCTCATTAATAATTTAGTATCTTCAGTTACTCCTTCCCACCAATTTCTTACATCTCCTTCAAATGATGCTATTAAATAGCCAATTTTTCTATCCGTGGATTCCCATGTATCATCTTGGTTATATAAAAAGAATAATATCATTGCATCTGCCCATTGTAACAAGGCTTTCTTAGTATCTATTTTACAATCTAAGTCTAGTTTTGCTCCTCCATGATTTATTGGTTTGTTGTAGTCTGAGTTTGGGGTAAATTGATCTTTATATTTTCCTATTTTATGTTGTGGTATAATTCAATCATAGTACTGTCTATAAGGTCTATGTGGCATTGATGCATATCCTCCTTCTAATTCAGGAAATTCTAATTTTGGATTATTGCTAGTACTTTCTGGTGCTGGTGTTTGTCATCCACCACTATTCATTAATATTTCATAATTTTCTAATTCTTCTATACTTAATTGGTCAAAATTTTCTATTAGATTATCTATTTCTTCATTCATCATTTTTTTTATTTTTTCCTCTTTCTTCTGCATATTTTTCAAATTCTTTCTCTTGTTCTAGGATTATTGGTAATATTTCTTTTCTAAATCTATCATCCATACTTCTAGGTTCATAATATCCTTCTGTTTCTACATGTTTCTTTCATATTCTTGTCATTTCTCCTTTTATCCTATCTTTATCTACTTTTTTATCTGTTGGTTTCATATTTTGTTTCATTTCTCTAATTTCTATTTTTAACATTCCTACTTTATCTTTTAATTCTTTAGTTTCATTTATTAATTCATTTAGTTCATCAAATGATTCTGAAAAAGCCATTATATTTTTCCACTTTTTACTTCTAATAAATATGATAATCTACACTTTTTGTCTTTATTTTCATTAATGATTTTATTAAGACCTTCTATTGCTATTTCATTATCAGGTAATTGGACATCTCTTATAATTTCAAAATATTTTGCTTTTAATTCTAATTTTTCGATTTTTAGTTTCCCTAACATTTTTTCTTGTGATTTATTTATTTCTCCTGGTGTTCCTAGTATATTTGAGGTTTTTTCTTGTATTTTATTTAGATTTTTAACAATATTATTAAGTTTTCTAGCTACTTTATCATTACTTATGATGATTCATATATTTCTCTATAATATAAAATACTTTCAAATTCTTTATTAATCATTTCATATACATATCTATCTTTTATAGATCCTATACTTAATTTATGTAGTATTTGTTCTTTTATTTCTCTAGGTAATTTTTTTAATTATATTTAATGTTAATATTTTTGATTTATTAGGAATAGGTTCATAAAATATTTTATATCCTTTTTCTTCTTCTAATTTATAATAGTTATCTATCTTCTTAATTTTAATTCCCATAATTACTTATATTATTTTCTATTATAGCAGCTATTTCTTCTTGATCTATAGTTTCTATAATAGTTTCCCCTATCATAAGATCTTTTATTATACTAATTTCTGTTTTTTCTATTATCTCTTTTCTAATATCTAAAGGTAGATCTTTTAATTTTATAAGCATGATTTTTAAAATTTCTTTCTCTATTATAGGTTTTCCTATTATTATCCTAAATCTATCTTTTTTAATTTTATATCTATTTCCTAAATCTTCTATTATCATGTTATGATCTATGGCTCTGATACCAATTAAAATGGGGGGAGGGGAGTACTAAGACCATCTTTAAAATCTCAAAATTTATTATTTTCGTAAATATTTAATAAATCGCAATAAAATTTATAGAATTCACTATCTTTTGTTATGACTTTTTCTTCAATGATTATATTTAATTTTTCAATTCTTCTTTCTAGATTGATAATTTTTTTATGTATATTATTTTTAAATCTAATTGCTTGGCTATCTATATAAGTATTTTTATATCTTAATTTTGGATCTAAATAATCTAAAAAGAAACTTTTTAAATCTTCTTTTAAATAATTTAATTCTCTTTTTGTTGCAATTTTTAGATCAATAAAATTTTGTATAATATCTGGATTTAAAAGTTTTGAATTCATAAATAGTTTAGGACCTTATTCTTATTCTTTTTCTATTATAATGATTTGGTTGCAATATTTTAAATTAAGGGTATTTTTGGAAAGATTATTGTGTAAAGGCTATTCTTCAAATTCCTAGTTTTTTGTAGTCTATTTTTATAAATCAACTTTTGAAATGACTATTTAGAGCTATTTCCTCGTGAGTAGTGGACCACTAAAGATCGCAACGAGGGCATTTTTATGTGGGTATTTAAGAAAAAAAATCCAATTACCTTTAGAGAGTACAAGGATCCAATCTTTTTTTTTTTTTTTTTTTTTGTCTTAAAGAAAATTAATTACTTTTGGGATTTTAAGCCTACACCCAACAAGTACGATCACCTTGTTTAAAAGCTTAAGCTCGTGTTTATTTATTCAAATTTAATCTACAAGCTTCACTATAAATCTGCTTCTTTTGTTTTCTTATTATTTTATAGTGTACACTGTATTACAATCTGAAACAGGATCAAATTTGAAGCGATTGGCTTCAAGTGCAATTTCTGTTTGACTAACTGGAAATTTGATTATGTGGCTGTGTTACTATATTTAGGTGTTAAAAAATATTGGCCTTGAAATTCTTAGTAGTAGACAATATTAAGAACGAAAATAAATTAAATTTTTCTATTAAACTCAGATCCTGTCCACTACGTGCCATATTATCTATGTTTTGTCAGCTACTTTGATAGAGACATTGAGAGCATTTTACAAAATGCAAGTGCCATTTTGTTGATTTTGTATTTCTTTGTCTATAGACGGTGCCAGGCTATGATTTTGAAATATGTAGCTTATAATGCAATAATTATATTATTTTTAAGCATTGTTTTTCTAAAACATGAAGTATAGTATTTAGAATCGCTTAGAACTTATTTTTTAGTATTGTTTCTCTAAGATAGAAAGTATACTATTTAGATAATCTCTTGGAAATGCTCTGAGAAATCTAAGAGGGTTTTTCCCAAGGTTCCACCACTTCCACCTTTTCATGAGGTCATTTAAAGGGATATAAGGGAGAAGGCTAAAAGGGAGGAAGAAGCATCACTAACTTGGTGAGTAGTGTACCATGGACAGGCTGCAAAAAAAAATTTACACATAAAATTTTTTTTGCACATAAAAATATTAAATGGGCTGGGGGAGGGACTGGACTATAGCCCAGCCACCCCTTTTATCCGTCTCTGTAGTGGACCACTAAAGCTCGCTAGGAGGGTATTTTTATGTGGGCATATTTAAGAATAAAATCCCATTACCTTCAGGGAATACAAGGATCCAATCTTTCTTCTTCTTCTTCTTTTTTTAGTTACAAAGAAAATTGATTACTTTTGGGATTTTAAGCCTACTTCCAACAAGCACGACCACCTTGTTTAAAAGCTTGAGCTCATGTTTATTTATTCAAATTTAATCTTCAACAAGCTTGATAAATCTGCTTCTTTTGTTTTCTTATTATTTTATAGTGTACAATGTATTACAATCTGAACAGGCTTAAATTTGAAGCGATTGGCTTTCTTTCAAGTGCAATTTCTGTTTGACTAACTGGTAAATTGATTATGTGGCTGTGATACTATATTTTGGTGTTAAAAAATATTGGCTTTGAGATTCTTAGTAGTAGACAACAACTAAGAATGAAAAGAAATTAATTTTTTCTATTGTACTTAGATCCTGTCCACTACGTGCCATATTATCTATGTTTTTTCAGCTAATTTGATAGATAATTGAGAGCATTTTACAAAATGCAAGTGCCATTTTGTTGATTTTGTATTTCTTTATCTATAGACGGTGCCAGGCTATGATGTTGCTGGTATCGTAGTTAAAGTCGGGAGTCAAGTAAAGGGACTAAAAGAAGGAGATGAAGTATATGGAGACATACACGAGAAAGCATTGGATGGACCTAAACAGTTTGGCTCATTAGCTGAGTACACAGCGGTTGAGGAGAAATTACTGGCTTTGAAGCCCAAAAATCTTGATTTTGCACAGGCTGCTGGTCTCCCTCTCGCTATTGAGACGGCCTATGAAGGTCTTGAAAGGGCCGGATTTTCTTCCGGCAAATCCATCCTTGTTTTGGGAGGTGCTGGTGGTGTTGGGTCACTGGTTATACAGGTAAGCTACTATATATTCCCTTTATTGTCCCTATTGACTGATTCTGCCCATTTGACTATTAAAAAGTTAATTTTTCTTGTTAAGAAAGATCGTTATACACTTACTATTAGTTGACAAATTTAAAAAGGAAAACAAAAAGAAAAATGACACGAACAGATTTAACGTTCTATTTTGGAAATGCAGCTTGCAAAACATGTGTTTGGTGCTTCAAAGATAGCTGCTACTGCCAGCACCCCAAAGCTGGACTTCCTCAAAAGCTTGGGTGCTGATTTGGCCATCGACTACACCAAGGAGAACTTCGAAGATCTACCAGAGAAATTTGACATAGTTTACGATTCAGTAGGTGAGAAAATGATATGAATGCAGTGTAAATTTTTTTAGCTGGTATAGCAATAATTTATTGCAATGTCTTATGAGGAATAAAGCAAATGCAAATGGTCTAGAAACAAATAGAAGATTGAGAAAATAATCATAATTTTGTCGTAAACAATAAGAAGACTAACTTTTGTTCTAAAAATGGTTGACAGTAAGAAGTTGCTCCTCAACTTAACTTCTTGTCTATATGACTCATATAGAGAAGAACACAAGTATACTGGAATAAATAGGCTTAGGCCGTAGTGGTTGACAGTAAGAACTTGTATACTTTTTCTTAATGCATAATCTTTTGACTTCAAAATTTACAGTAGCTTGATAATCAATAAAGGGACTTTTTTTTACATTAACAGGACAGTGTGATAGGGCAGTTAAGGCAGTGAAGGAAGGTGGCAGTGTAGTAGTTCTAACTGGGGCAGTCACACCACCAGGCTTCAGGTTTGTTGTGACTTCCAATGGAGAAATGTTGAAGAAACTAAATCCGTTCCTGGAGAGCGGTAAAGTGAAGCCACTGGTCGATCCCAAGGGACCATTTCCTTTCGACCAGGTTAAGGAAGCGTTCTCTTATTTGGAAACAGGACGAGCTACTGGAAAAGTTGTTATATATCCAATTCCATGATAACTAATTAAGAATACTAGTCTTATTATCTTGGCTAAATATGAGAGAAAATAGGAAATTTGTATGTTTTGATGACTAATATGTGGGGATTCTTGTAGATTATTGTTAGAGCGTATTTTTGCAACTTCTCCAGAATTATGTCGTCAACTATTGAAAATTGTTGTGTGATAATGGATTTCTATTTACTTTAAGATGTTGCATTTGAGTCGATGAAGATAGAATGGCAGTTTCGTGAACATTCGAAAGAAAATTTGAGCTTCTTTGTTTGTCAATATACGAGGTATTCATCGTGCATCCAGATTTTTAGATGTGGTTATAGCTATTCGTGTTCTTGCCCAATTGCCACGGCCCGCTACAGATAAGTAAAAGCTGCTCAACTCTATCATTCTATCAAGACAACTAGAGTTAAACGAACCTCTATCATCATTTATCTGGTAAACATGGTGAAAAAAGGACCCCAACTTCTTTCTAGAACTAGATTAATGTTTCTTTAGAAAAAGACTAAAGGCCTGTTTGGTATTGATTTTGAGAATCAATTTTCAATCAATTCTCATTTTCAACCACACATTCTTCAATAAAATAATATTTTTCATCACATCAATAATTTTTCCTTCTTTTTCAACCACACATTTCACATCATATTACTATTAAAAAATCACTTCTTACCCAAAAAATCACTCCCAAACACCCTTTAATGGTGTGTTTGATTTGCTGTTTACAAATCGTTTTCAGTTTTCAGTTATACAAAACATTGAAAACGTGTTTGGTCTATTATTTTTGAAAATGTATTTTTAAAAACAAGGATAAATTTATAGCAAAAAATTTAAAGTGTATTTTTGACATGTTGAATGTTTTTAGTGAAAATTCTGAAAATACTCAAAACATGGAAAAACAAGTCTTTAAATAAAATTTTATTTAAATGAAAAATGAAAAATTTTAAATTTTAAAAAATAAAAATATAAAATTTTAACAAATAAATTAAAACTCAAAATTCAAAATTCAAAAAAGTAGATTTAAAAATAAATTTGATAAATTCTAAAAAATAAAAATTTCAAAAAATACATTCTAAAATTATAAAAAATTAAAATTAAAATTAAAATTTAGAAAAAAAAAATGAAGATTATAAAAATTTCTAGAAAAAAGAAAATTCTAGTTCTTAATAATTATTTACATAAAAAAATTGAAAAAAAAAAAGTAAATGAACACAGACAAAATATTTTAAGTCCACTCATTAGTTTTATTTTTATTTCCTATATTTTGAAATTAATTTATTATTATTTTAATTTTAATTTTTCAGTGAGAAAAAAATATTATAAGATTCACCAACTTTAAAATGTAAATAATATTTGATAATATATTATCGTAAAATTATTCATTTTTTACTGAATAATTAAATTTAACGGACTAAATTGTAATAAAAATATTTCAGAATTTCAAACCAACCGTGTTTTTTAGTTATCTGTTTTGAAAAATAATTTTTGAAAATGACAAATCAAATATATTTTTAAAAATCTTAGAACGAGCCCTCAAAACAAAAAATGGAAAATGAACTCAAAATTCAAAATTAAAAATCGAAACACAAACCAAACAGACCCTAAGATTTTCTCGTTTTGGTTGTTAAATATGTCTAAGAATGTGGAGTGCAAATTAATGTTTGAATTTAAATTGATAGATCGATGCATATTCTTCCGTTTTGAATGAGATATATTTACAACTAAAAGATATTGATTATTACATCACTCAAATGGACTATTTGTACCTGTGATAGAGGTATTTACGAAATGTTAGCAATTGAGTAAATATGCTAATGAACGAAATGAAGAAATGAAAAAATGAAAAGTTTTAAACAAGTTTTATGTTTCATCGCTACTTTATGAAAAATTGTTGGGTATGATGTGTTTTATATGGAAAGGGCAAAACTGTAATTGACGTAAATTTGCCTCCCATATAGCCCAATCCCCAGAATTTAATGTTTAAAGAAGTAAAATTTGCTAAATAGCACTATGTGGTGACAACCAATGAATGTAATACTTCTGTGAAGTTTTAAATCTTAAACATTTTTGTGGATATTAAATTTCTAAACGATATGAATGATCTTTCTAACTATAAGCCAAACAAAATTTTAAATAATGATCAAATCAAAATAACCATCGAGAATTGAAATGGTTAGGCTATGTGGTTTGATCAGTTTCTTTGAAAGTCTAGTAGATATTGAGAGTCTAAATTTCAATATTATCTTACAGTCAAAGTTGTCGAAACAACATTGAAATCTTTCTATGATAATCAAGAATCTCCAATTCAGTCAAGAAAAATTGGAACATTAATCCTTCACATCCAAACACAAACTTCATATAAGAAAAGTGGAATTAATTGCTTATTTTTCATACTGTCGAAAGAAAATGTTGTCTTGGGTGTTCATACCTCAAGAGACACACAAGTGTATTATAAAAATACGATACTAAGTAAACAACGTGGCCTAATTCAAACCATGACAAGTTTAAGGAAACTTATTTTTCATCACAGAGGTTGCTCTTGACATCATATACTATTATAGAAAATGTAAATATAAAGGTCAATCCATTAAACTATACGATCGGTAAAACTTATACCCTTGAATAAGGTGAGAGGTTATAGTCAAGATTCCAAAGCTCGAAAGAACCCTTCACGAAATCATAGTGTCCGCCCTTCAAAGAAAGGGTTTTGTTCACCACTGCTTGTCTCACAAATTGGTACGTTAATAAGTTTCCAAGCGATACATTAACAGACTCCTGTTTGGTTGCATAAGAAAATATAAACAAATGAGTTTGATCCACTCTAAATATATAAAATGCTAATGACCGATAGAATCCTACTTTTATTTAATGACAAAATATGTTTTGAGTATATAGCGACGATTTTTAACTAGCGAGTTCTTAATAAAAAAAGATAAGTTCTGAATTACATGTATATAATATCAAACATATTTTAGCTTAATTCATTTCTTTCATTAAGTTTTGTATAATTGCGTTTTAGTTTATATGCTAGTCAGCTAGGCCGTGATTCGATATTAGCAAAATCTATTGTAATTTACTTATTTTTAACATAAAAATTGAGTTACAATCACGAGATGGCTTAGTTTCGAGTTACCTTCTCCAGGTGCGCGCATTGTGCATTGAAATCCAAATCGCCACATTCTGCTTGCACCTTAGCCTTGGCAGCCTTACCGATTTTGACCCAATCCTCGATGAAATCACTGCATCACGAACAAAATGCATACGAATGAGAAATTACCAAGTACTCAAAATAATTTACTTCCAGACGAAAAATAGAAGAGTTAAAACATTTTAAAGTATCAGTAATTTTAACATAAATGAAGCCATAAAAGTCAACATTTACTAGCTTTAAAGGTTTTCAAAACAATGATGTTACACCAAATTTGAAAGTTTGTCACATGGCAAACTGTCATTCGCCAAGTTTTCTCGCTTACTATTTTTTAGAAAACAAAGGCAATGTCAAACTTGATGTAATGAAAAGGGTGTACAAATGGTAAAATCCTTTTCAAAATGCAATGCACCACTAACTTAACTTATAAGTTACTTAATGATTATGTACACACATCTATAATTAAAGATAAATTCAACAGTGCCAAAAGAAAATTAGTAAAAAGTACCGTTTTCTACTTTTTTAATCATAATGTTAAACACAAACCTTTTAGTGGTGCCATCATCTGGAATGGACATCAGTCCTTTTATACCTCCACAACAGCTGTGTCCAATCACCAGAATATTTTCCACCTAACATAATTTAGACGTCCCACATAAATCAATACGAGGGCAAAAAAGATAATACAAGAACTTTGTCGATATTAAAATTGTTCGTATCTTAGGAATATCAAATTATAATGCGAATGATTAGGGAAAAGAGGAAAAATGATCACAACAAATCCCTGTCAACTATAAATCAAGGATAAAGATAATTTAATAGGCCTGTCATGGACGCTGTCACAGTAGCAAAACCCATAAATCAATATTCATTTCTATTCAAACCAAAGTCATATCAGAAGCTATTGATATATTTACGTTGTAGAATCATCCCAAGCATGACTCTAAAATGGGGGAAAAATTATAGTTGTTGAATCAAATTATAACACTTAGCATTTAAGATAATTGACTTTGTCAAATCAACTTTCATAACCTATAATTAGAATTTATTAAAAAAAAAGTATAATGTTAGGTGGGCGTGTAGCAAAGTCGCACTATTGAAAATGACATAAAGGTGCATATGGTACTAATAATGGATTTTCTCATATTACAATCCACCAGTTCTCCTCCCACAAAAAAGGAATCTCCTTTATTAAAGAACTGAGTTGACCAGTAAAATTAAAGTTGCTAATCCAAAAGAAGGGCTTATTCTAATCACCTTCAGATGCAATACTGCATATTCAATGGCTGCCCCCACTCCAGAAAACTTCGACTGCCACAAATCAAGTCAAATAAATAAATAAGACTACTATTACTCCATATATTGAAAAACATAAAGGTTTTTTTTTTTTAAATTTACACGTCAAAAGGGATGTGTTTAGCAAGGTCGACAAAGCTAAAATATTGATCATCGAGTTCAATAATGTGTAATAAACGAGCAGGAACTCATAACAATGATGAGGAGTCAATGTTACCGGGTCATATGGTGGAACCATGTTTGCAATGTTACGGACCACAAACGCCTCCCCAGGTTGGAAGTTAAGGATATGGGACGGGCATACTCGGGAGTCAGAGCAGGCGAAGACCAAGAACTGCAAGTAAATCAGCAAGAATTAGTTCAAATCATATTTCTTGGTATTTCCACCCCCATTTGCATTGTTTATATAACATTATGTACCTTAGGGCTTTGGCCTGTCTTAAGTTTCTCGTACAAATCAGAATCCTTCCTAGAAATACAAAGCCAAATGTAGACTGATTATTAAATGTTCCACTTTAAAATCATTTACTTTGTGGACCATTTTAAGCCTTTGATCTACACATCCATAATGACTTGACCCAATTTTCTATTCCACATTAAATTATACAGTAATGCTTGACGCTTAAGTATGAGATAGTGTGAACAAATAATTGAGTCAAAAATATTGAAAATTTTGCATCTATCAAGACAAGTAATTAACTGTGGCCATACATATCTAGCCCCAAATAAACTTTCCATATACATTTGATACACTACACTGATAAAAATAAAAAATAAATAAATAAAATTAACATATGATCTATGTTTAGCTCGTGTTTATGAATTATGAGTACATAAACAATCAAATCAGGGAGGGATCCAGAATTGGATCGGAGACCGGGCTACAAAATTTTTAACCGGGTTAATAGGTGAAAAAAAATTTACACATAAAAAAAAAATTTTACATAAATTTTTTTTTTTTTTTTTGCCTTACTGGACTGTGGGGGGGACTGGGCTACAACCCTGCCCAGCCCCCCTACATCCGTCTCTGAATCAAATCACATATTATTCACACATTTTGAGGTATTCACAAGTATAACTCATTAATCGATCACTTAACACTTTCCATACATGTGCCTTAAAGAGAATCAAAAATTTTCCTAACGTTATGGATGAAATGAATAGTTGGGTAATTATGTGGTTAGCAAAATGGAATAAAAAGACGGAAAATATTAGTGTGTCAGAAAAATGTTGACATCTTGGATGACCTATTCTCACATGTGCGTGGGACATTGTGAATAAAAATTGCAAAAAATGCACCCCACCCACCTTTATTCTGAGTGTATGTCATCTAGATGTCAAAAAAAAATTTTATGAGACTAGCATGATTCTAAAAAGAATAGTTAATAGCATATCCAAGAATCTGGCAACTTTGATGCCAATAACAAGGTATAATAACACTTTTCACAAAGTACAAAACTTTATTCATTATTCTTCTATTCAGGTAACGACGAGTACTTACTCATATTTCTCTTTCTTAAAGATCTCAAACCCTGTTCGGATCCTCTCAATCGGGTCGAACCCTTTTCCGGCAGCACCCCCCAACTCCGCCGTCAACTGCTTTATCTTCTCGGCGGCTGCCACCTCCAGCCCGCCTTTCTCACTGCAGTCAAAAGAGGGGGAAAAAAAATTTAGGAAAAATATGGTTACACAATTACAAACAAATACGCCAAATTTAGAACTCCGTGTGGCCCACTAACGCGTATATTCCTGTTAAATGGGTCCCACTAATTGTACAATTGAGGAAGCAGCACAAAAAACAAATTTAGACGTTTAAAATGATAGGTTTGATGATCTAATAGAACTAAGTATCCGGAGAGGTAATTGGGACAGTGAAATGACGAATAAGGACGCAGCCTTTTAGAATAATTCACAAGATATTATGATACACGTGGTGAGAATAGGAAGAGATAAAGGGTAAGAAAGGAAAAAAAAAAAAAAAAAAAAAAAAAAAAAAGGCACAGAAAGCATGGAGTACTACCTGAGAAGCTTGTTCAGACCTGCAATGGCTTCCTCATATATTTCATTCGCCATTTCCTCTTTCTGCAAAATCATAGAATTTTCAGAAAAAGTTTTAACGAGATCGAACCCAAACTTCAGAAGAATTCTCAAACTCGTAAATATGGAGGCATACAAATATACACAATCATCCACATAAACGTTGGATGTGTGTGTGTGTATAAAATTGCAAAAGTATTCTATTCAACTGTTGGATCATTGATCGCAAATTATGAAAAATCTCCTTGATCAGGTAAGAACATCAATCGTGGGGGAAAAAATCGATTTCAACGAATTATAGAATTATACCAGAAAAACAGACAGTAACAGAAATATACGAGGATTTTGATAGAATTTATACGAACCTTGGAGAAAAATCAACGGGATCACTGCTAATTGTGAAGAAAATTGTCTGAAGTGCTGGTTTTATAGGGTGGGCTGAGAATGGTTTATATGTCTAAATTTGGATCATTGAATGGATTAAGGTGATTAATTATAATGTTGTTATTTGAATTTTTTTTTTAATGAAATATTGAAGGAAAATGTAGTGGACGGTAATGCATAAAGGGGGGAGGTGATTAGTTGGTGGTGATGGACTGAATCAATTTTACTATTTTAGTTGGGACTCTAAACGTTATTTTAAAATATTTTATAAGTACTATAAAAATAATATTTGAGATCAATCTGTTGAAAAATTTGACGAGTCTCAACCAAATTAAAGAAAATAAAATTTAATATAAAAATTTATTCTCAAAACTCAACTTCTATGATTTAATTTTTTTATAATAATAAAATACTACAAATGAACAACTATTTTATATTATATTTGGTATATAAGAATTAATTACTAATACATAAATTTAAACATCCATTAAAATTACTAGATATATGAATAGAAATAAATATATCTATCTAAATTCATGTACATTAATGTGAATGTTAATTAATTGAGAATTAATAACACAAAATTCATATATGACAAGAATTTTGTAGTATTTATTATAATATTAAAAAAAACAAAAAGCAAGGTATTATCAAAATAATTGAATAATAGTAATAATTCTTACTTGATGTGATATTTATTATATTATAAATTATATAAAATGATATTATAATTTTTAATGTAACTTTTTCGACTTTGATATGTGTTCATCAATTTTAGGTAATGTCACTTGGACTGGTGTCATAAAGTAAATGATTCTAGATAGCATTATTCATAGTGTCATTTTCTTGTCCAACAATCTTACTAGCCTTTAAGCCATTATTTAAGCTATTTAGTTCTAAAATCAACTTATTAGAAAATGAAATATTGACTTCAGTGCAGCACGAAAATATAATAGAGATAAAATTAACATCACTAATAATAAATAACATTACTATTGTCGTATTCAACTCTAATATATACTGAAATTAGAATGTGCATAAAGAACTTTCCGTCCATATTTAGCTAAGATTAAAATTTGTTTATAATAAATTAAAAGTATTGGAGTAAATCATCATTTTGTTCACAAATTAAATGTAAATAATTACTTATTTTAAAATAAATAATCAATTTACTTATAAATAAGAAAAAATAAGAAATTTAGTCAAAGGTAAATTTTCTTATTAATAAGTCATGTTTCTATTGATGGTCTGAACATAGTCACATTGTCACAAGGCAAGCAATAAACTAGTCAAAATCCATGTACCCTTCTTTAATACTACCTTCAACACAATTCAACGAAACATGGGAACAAGTTCAAGACTTGTAATTCAAATAATTAAGATCTTGGAAATTAATAAAATAAATAAATTCTGCAGAAAAAAATCATGAAAATTTGTATTTGATAAATTACCAAAGCGAATTTTAAATAATACGACTCAAATTATATCTACAAAATTTATTTATTTTAAATTTGTTTTGCTTAAAAACTAATATGTTTCTTCATATATTATTATTTAATTAGAGATTAATCAAAAGCAGTGAGTGTAACGTACGTTTTAGACCGTGAAGTCGGCATCAGTCTCCAGATACATATAAAGTTTCATATATTTATAATCACAAGGAGATGATAACACCCCACCCCACCCCACCTCACCCCACCCCCTCACATGTATGAATGAACAATTAATAAATAAATGAGATTATTAAAATTTTAATTTTCTTTTCTGCTGAAATTATTGAAATGTGGCTCATGGGGCGGGGGGGGGGGCGGGGGGGGGGGGGGGGGGTTTAATGGGTAAAGTAAATCAAAACACTATTTCGGTTATGATTGGCCCTTGCCAAATTGAACATGGGTTGGTTCAACCTTCACCAACTGTTTTATTTTTCTCAATGACATATGCATACACGCTTGAGCAATTGAATAAGATAAATCAAATGCAAGCTGATGCCCTGCTTCTTCGAAATTGGGAATGGAATGATTAACATGGTCGTTATTTTGAACTCTTATTGATTCTTATCTTATTTTATATCATATCATTTATTTTTATGCTCTCATCCGGAAATTTTGGTGGAAACGAGTAACATGGAACCCTCCCCTAACTTACCTTTACTCTTATTATTTTTCATTTATTTTAGTTCATCTTATTTTTATGTTCGATTAATTTTCATTTTAAAGAAACAAAATATAATTAAACAAGTAAATGAGGCTGAAAATCTTTATATTTTACTCCCTGCCTTACCTCCCAAAATATCCTTAAGGAGTAGGGGTGCAAGAGTCCCTGGCCCCACTCCTTTACTATCCTAGTTGTACACATGTGATTGACTTGCATGCACACGACAACACAACTCATCGTTTAATCACCTGTCTAATTGATCTTTGTACAAAATCAACACGAAGAATCAATTCATACCATACAAAGTTCTAACCAGCCTAATGGATTTTCCAAGCATGACTGAATAAACATTTTCCTCTTGCTATAGAACACTAACAAGACAGTCGCTCAGGTCTCATTACATTGAATTCTCTTATTGATTCCTTCAATTTAACAATAGAACATTGGAAGCGAGAATAGTGAAAACATTCACGAACAACTATGTTTTTATTAAACAAACATGGTTTTGACCTATGGTTGACTGTATCTTTAATGTTTTGATCATAACAAACAAATTAATTTTGTTTCTAACAATTGATTTTAAGTCTTCAAAGCATCCAATATAATATTGATCGACCAAGGACACAAAAATTGATATCAAGACCTTCATATTACAAATTGGACTTACAATGAAGGAAGTGATAGAAGTCGAGCATCCAAGACAAATCATTCGAGATAAAGAGCTTCAATAGTCAAGCATCGAAGGAAAATATTAGACTAGATGTTTGTGTTCACTTATGTTAAAATGTTTGGGTTGCCTCACTAATTTACATGGCCTGTTGGGCTACACATTCTTCTTGGGCTGCCTTATTTTCTAAAATCGGGTTAAGACCCATTTAATTAGAACTTGTTTTTAGTTTACTCGACTTCACCTCTAATTTTAAGGGTTTTGATCTACCATCCATGTGGCTCAATTTTGACCTTGGATGTGTCGGTCGGTATGGATTGACATGTATACTTGGCTCTTTCGTCTCCTTCATTCTAGATAGTTCTTTTCTCTCTATGTGAGCTAGGATTTCTCTGAAAATCTATAAATGTGATCTCCATGTTTAACCTATGTTCTTTTAGTAAGAGTGATAGTTGTTCAGTACGATCTTTTTGAGATTATGAGTGTCTTGGTTACTAAGTTGTAAATAGAGAAAACTTTGAAGAATACATTTTTGTACAATTTTTTGGTTGAAATTAGTGGATTTGGAGCAATTTCTCTTAACATATTTTTGACGGGTGATTAGGCCTCACGATTGAACAGCCAGACCTTTTTAGGGCAAAACAATCCTTGTGATCATTAAGTTACAACACTTTACATTTTGTTACAATTTTTACAATCAACAAGTTTTTCCCAATGCTTTGGGACTTACAAGTGGTGTCGAAGCCACTTCCTTCAAAGGATTTGGCTTTGGGTGTGCTTTTTTGAAAACCCTTATTAGAGCCGCTTCCTTCAAAGGATTTGGCTTAGGGTGTGCTTTTCTAAAACTCCTAGTTTTTCAAAAATTATATAAAATTTCTTAAAGTTTTGCACAAAAGTTGTTTTCTGAAAAAGGTTGTTGTCAATCTATCCTCGATGAAACCTTTGATTAGATCTCTTAGTGATTATTTGGTATTTTCTGGGTTAGATCTGTAAGATCTTTTGAGATCGTTCACTGTTCTTGAGGTTAAAAATATTTTTTCCTCCAAAAACCTTTTAGCTCACTTCTAACTCTGTTAGATCCGTTGTTTACACTGAGTTCTAGCAATTCTGGTCTGACTCACTACTGAGTCCTGGTGGTTTTTATTACTTGCACTGAGTGTTGGTGAGTTGAGTTGATTCACTCCGATTCTTGCTGAATTTCTAACTCACTGTTGAGTTTTATTGAGTCATTGTGACTCGTAGGGTTCCTATGCTAAAATTGGGATTCTTGGTTCAATTCTGGTATTTTTTTTTTTTTATTGCTCCATTCTTTCTGAAATTTTGAGATTTCAAACTCTGGTATTTTCTAAACTTTTCCCTTTATTTTGGTAACCGTTCTTGTTAATTCTGAAACTGGTTATTAAGGTAAGTTATCTACCCTTACTTTCCTTTGCCCAAGGTCTCTTGCGAGGATTATAGAATGTGAGGGAATAGTGAAACCAAGGGTTACCACTCCTTGAACCTTTTCAAATTGAAAATCATACTTGTTAACTACAATACCAATGACTGTGTGAGTTGCATGATAATTAGGTACTAATTTTCACACCTGTTTTATTCTGAAATTCACACTTTCTATAATTCTATTGAGCTGCTTGGATCAATAATACTCTGTGTGCTGTATAATTATAATTTTGTGATTATATCTTGGGCTTTTGATATTAGTGCCTATAGGAGAAAAAAACTAGATGTAATTGTCTGGAGTTCTATTTTTCCTACACCTGTCTAATAGCGTGATTATGAAAAGTTAGTGAAACGACTACTGCTGAGACCTTATGGGCTAATTAGGAACTCTTTACCTAACTAAAACCATGTCAAATAAGTGCTACCTCCTAAGGCAGTTCTATGACTTTAGGTTTGACTTTTCATCCTAGAAGAAAACATTGACACAAAATCAATTCAATATTTAGCTTATTGTGATGAGAAACTTTCTGATGATCAACAAGTTGTTGCTCTGTTGAATTTGTTAAGTGATCAATGCATTGATGTCAGAAATGACTTAGAATATGTGAGAGAAGATCTTACTGTTGATAACCGAACCTCAACTCTGAAGGAATAAAGAACTTAGAGTCTGTTTGATTGCAAGTATGAAATTTATATGGAAAAAAATTCTATGTAATTAAATTTCCTAGAACTTATTTGTAAGAAAATTGTTAATTAAATGTGTTCGATTTACTTAATTTTTAATCTATAAAATATTATACTTATCCATTTTTTATTAGTGGGTAGTTGAGGAAAAAAGAGTTAGATGAGAGAGAAAGAGAGAGAATTATCTGGAACAAAAATTACTCCCCTAAAGATATTGTTTTCCTTATTTTCAAGGAAAATATACTCATGTGATCAAAAGTATGAAAATATTTTTATGAAAAAAAATCAATCAAACAGCACAAAAGTAGGAATTTGTGTAACAAAATATTGACAATTTAACGTACCTTTAAACTAAAATATGAGTTTAGATATTCTAAAATTGGTGAAGGGTTATATAATAATAGAAAAACTAAACCAAAATAAGAAAAATAATTTGAGTAATTTCAATTCTTACAATAAAGAAAAACCCCAAAATCTTAGATTCAAAGACAAAAATAAGAATCAAAAAATAAGAATCAAGTTAGGAAATACTATTATTGCAAAAAAACAGGACACTTAGTAAAAAAATGTTCCGAGAAAATTTTTGACATAAAATAAATAAGCAATTTTGATGGCTTGCAGCTATTGCCTGTAAAAAAAATGATCTGAATATTCAGGGTGTTGTCATTGTCAATACAACTAGAAGAGACCTAAAAGAATATGTTCTTGATTCTGGATGCACGTTCCATATGTGTCCCATTAAAGAATTATTTTATGAATTTGTTGATCTCAAAGGAGGGCAAATTAAGATGGGAAATGACATGAGTTATTAGATTAAGGGAATTGAAAAATTAAGATTGTTGTTAAATAACAACTATATACTTGAGTTGAATAATACCAAATATGTGCTTGAACTCAAAAGAAATATTTTTTTTTTCAGGAGAATTAGATGCCAAGTATAATATATTGATTCATAAAAATTTCATAAAACTAAATTATGTTAACAAAGATGTTCTCTCTTCTCCTAATATAAATGGAATTCACACTGTTTATGTTGAACCACTAGTAGGTCATGGCTCTAGCAACTATAAATTCTACCTCTAATAAGTCTTTAATCTGGCATAAAAGACTTGACCATATTTCTAAAAAGGGACTGATCATTTTAAATAAAATTCGATGTTTTGGAAATGATAGCATTGAAAAATTAGATTTTTGTGATGATTGTGTAATTGGAAAACAAAAAGATTACCTTTTTAAAATTGGAATTCATAAATCCACTTTTATTTTGGACTATTTAGATGTTTACCTACAGTGTACAGCTTCTGTAAATACCTTAAGTGGATTTATGTTCTATCTATTAATAGTAAATGATTTTTTCAAGAAAAATCTTATACTTTTCAAACCTTCAAATAATGAAAATTGATGATTGAAAAGCAAACTAATAGGAAAATCAAAGCACTAAGAATTGATAATAGACTTAAATTTTGTAATTTTGAATTTGATTCATTTTGTAAAAAATCCGAAATTCTAAGCATAGAACTGTAGCATACACCTCTCAGCAAAATGATGTTGTTGAGAGAATGAATAGAACTTTATTGAAAAAAGTCAGGTGTATGCTATACATTCGATCTTCCAAAAAATTTTTGGAGAGAAGGCCTAAAAACTGCCATCTGTCTTATAATAGAAGTCCATCTAGTGCTATTGATTTTCAAGTTCCTACAAAAGAATGGTCGAGAAATACACCAGATTATAGTAGACAGTTTTTGGCTGCAAACCTATTCTCATCAAATTGAAGGCAAACTTGAACCTAGGCCCTTAAAATATGTTTTTTTTTTTTTTGGCTATGGAGAGGAAACTAAAGGCTATAGACTTTGGGTCCAAAGTCAAAATGGCTTTGAGATGATTGTTAGTAGAAATGTCATTTTTAATAAAAATGACATACTGTGCAATAACTCATCATATTTGAAATTTGATGAGCCTACACTTTTTAAAGAACCCATTCAAGAAAATCAAATTGATAATGCTATTGATCAATATGATTTGATTGAGGTGAAGACTACTCAATTGAAATAAATCATGACAGAGTGAATCTGACAATGAAATTGAATCCAATAACCCATCTCTTGATGACTATCAAATTAAGGGAAAAGGAATAGAATACCTTCTACCAGATTTAGTAATGATAAATTTTAACTCTATTTTTTCCACTAGATTCCTTAAATTCTGAATCTACTACTTTTGAGGAAGTTGTTAATTGCCCAGAATCAAAATTTTGGAAAGAAGCCATGAATAAAGAAACAGATTCTCTAATAAAAAAAATCTGGGTTTTAGTTAATAGACCTAAAAACCCAAAAAAAAAAAGTATACTGTAAGTGGATTTTTAAAATCAAACAAGGAGATTCTAATACAGAAAATTAGAGCTATAAGGCCAAATTAGTGGCTAATAGGTTAACTTAAAAATGAGTGGACTATAATGAAATATTCTTCCTAGTTGCAAAGAATACTTCTATCATAATTTTGTTAGCCATAGCTGCTCACTTTAACTGAGAATGAGATCAACTTGATGTTAAAACAACATTTCTTAATGGTGATCTAGACTAGATCATATATATGAATCAGATAATGGGTTTTGAAGTAAAAAAAAAAAATTGATAAGGTTTGTTTGTTGAAAAGTCTCTTTATGGGTCAAAACAAGTCCCCAAGCAATGTTATATAAAGTTTAACTTTTATGTGAAGACTTTAGGTTTTATCAAAAGCAATTATAGATCTGAAATTGATATTATTAAGTCAAAACTAAAATCTAATTTTCAAATAAAAATTTAGGTCATGCTAAAAGGATTATTGGAATGGAAATAGAAGGAGATTGGAATAATTTCATCTTAGTTTTGAAACAACATTCTTATGTGAAGAAAATACTTTAAAAAAAAAATATGCTTGAGTGTAGACCTATTTCCTTGCTTATTGCAAATCAGTTTAAACTTCCTAGTGATCAGTCACCTTAAACTAATGATGAATTTAAAAGAAAGGAAAATGTTCATTATGTCAATATTGTAGGGTCTATTATGTATCTTATGGTGTGCACCAAACCTGACTTAGCTCATGGTATTAGCAATTTAAGTAGCATTTTATGGCTAACCCAAGTTAATCACAATGGCTAATTATGAAATGGATGTTAAAATATTTAAAAGGTTCTTCTGACTTAGGTTTTATGTTTAAAAAAAGTGATAAATGAATAGTTCTTAAAGGTTACACTGATTCTAACTTTGATGGTGACTTAGATAAAAGAAAATGTGCATCCTCTTATATTTTTACTTTGTGTGATAGATGTATTAGTTAGAATTTCAGTTGCAAAAATTGGTTGCTTTATCTTCTACAGAAACTGAGTATATTGTTGCATATTATGTTGTTAGAGAAAGTTTTTAGTAAAGGGGCTTATTAAATGAAATTGATTTTATGAATGATTCTGTTAGGATTTATACTAATAATCAAAGTGACATTCATCTTAGTAAGAATCATGTATATCATGATAGAACTAAGCATGTGGATATAAAATTTCATTTTGTGAGAAATATGGTTGAGAAAGGCCTGGTCTGTTTAGTTAAAATTCTTGCAGAATTTAATCCTTTTGATTTAGGAACCAAGGTAATCTCTTAATAAATTTAGAAACTGCTTGAAGATTCTAAACATCACTTGAAGGTAGTGATATTTATAATATCAAGCATTATTTGTTGAAAATTGTACTAACTTCAATTTTTTTTAATAGGTACTTAGAGCAAGTGAAGCCAACTGATGTCTAGATCCATTAGTAGATGCCAAGTAATAGATCAGCAAAGTAGAAATTGTTAAAAATGTTTGGGCTACTCACTATTTTACTTGGCCTGTTGGGTTGTACATTCTTCTTCGGTTGTTGGTATGGATTCGATACGTATACTCAGCTCTTCCGTCTCCTTCATTCTGGATAGTTCTTATCTCTAAGTGAGCTAGGGCTTATCTAAAAATTTGTAATCATGATCTTCTTGTTTAATCTCTGTTTTTTTAGTAAGAGTGATGATTGTTCTGTACGATCTTTATGAGATTATGAGTGTGGTTGGGTTACTGATTTGTAAATAAAGAGGATCGAGAGAACTTTGAAGAAATATTTCTTCATATATTTTTGTACTTTTTCTTGATTGAAATTAGTGAATCTAGAGCAATATCTCTTGATAGAATGCTCGACGGGTGATTAGGTCTCACGATTGAACATCAAAACAATTCTTGTATTCTTACTATCTTTAAGTTTCTTCACTTTACATTTTTGTTACAATTTTTATGATCAACAAGTTTTTCTCAACACTCTAGGACTTACAACTTTATAAAGGTATAACGCTTCAATCTTTAGCAATGAATTATTAAAAACCCAAAAAACATTTTTATGTGCTAAAAAATATTTTGATCATCAATTGCAAAAAATATTTATTTTATTAAAAGCAAAATTGTTTTTTAAATCATAATTTAACTTAGATTATATTTTGAAAACACTATTACATTATTCATAAACATTTACATCGGAGCCCAAAAATGACTAACCAAAATTAAAATTCGCTTATAATAAATTAAAAGTATTAAAGTAAATCATCATTTCATTGACAAAAAGTTAATAGAAATAAGTACTTATTTTAAAATAAATAATCACTTTATTTATAAATAAGAAAAAATAATAAATTTAGTCAAAAATAAGTTTGACTAAATTAGAAAGATAATGCTAGTTGTACACAATCTTGTATACACAATAGTGTCCACATCCTCATATGGGGATGGATCCCACTTGAATAAAAAAAAGTTCAAATGAGATCCACCTCCATGTGAGGGTATGAACACCCTTGTGTAAACTAAACATAGCATAACCCAAATTTAGTCAAAAGTAAATTTGACTAAATTAGAAAGTCACATTTTGACAAGAGCAACAAACAAGTCAAAATCCATGTACCCATTAATATTACCGTCAACACAAATCAATGAAACATGTAATAAAAATAATTAAGATCTTGGAAATCAAGCAAAAATAATAATAATAATAATAATAATAATAATAATAATAATGAAAATGAAAATTTGTATTTGAATATTATTTGATCCGTTACCAACGAGAATCTTAAATAATATTTTTTATTTGTTTTAAATTTATTTTTTAATAAAAACTAATCATATTATTGTTTAATTTGAGATTATTCAAAAGTGGTGTGTTACGTACGTTTAGACAGTGAAGCTGGCATCAGTCTCCAGAAAGATATATAAAAAGTTTTCATATATTTAAAAATTTACAATCGCTAGAAGATGATAATCTCCACCTCACATGTATGAATGACCCATTAATAAATAAATGAGATTATTAAATTTTTTATTTTCTTTTCTGCTGAGATTATTGAAATATGGGTTGGTTCAACCTTCATTAATTGCTTTATTTATCCATTCCTTTTTGTGTTTGTTTTTCAATGCAAGCTGATGTAATTGTGGTCCTAAAATGGAGAAGTGTGTCATTTAAGTCACAATGATTCATAAAAGAGTAATCTTATTCAGCACAATTTATATTAAATAATATAATCACTTACATGCAATGTCGCATAATTCATTTAATTGAACTTCTCAAGTGTGTCATTTAAACTATTAATCCAGCATCACTGATGCTAAATAGTATTATTTTTTTATGGAAATTTGTCCCAATATTCAATTTCATACCACGATTCATCAAAAAGCAACCTAGAGAATCGATAGAATATGTGATTAAAAATTGAGAAGTCATGTTAGTTATATATTATGGGAGGGTGGCAAGTGGTTCGATATAACTTGTTTTAAAAAAAGTTTCATATCAAAATTCTATAATGGTTTGAGAAATTTTCATCATTATTCAATGTAAAATTTGAACCACTTAATATGAAGACTTAACTATAGGACAATGTCATACACTTGAAGTTAATGTAGACTTGATTCTTTTTTTCTTATTTATTGTCCGTCAAAGTCTAACACATACATAATTTCTTTAACAATAAAATGTATAAATAAATTAGCATAAAGATAGATATTATATTACCTCAGGCACAGGCTCTCCCTTGCAACATAGCATCATGCATTTCTTTAATTTTCCAGACATAATTATCTCTAGATGCTCCTGCAACATTAAATTGCTAATTAATAGATCTTAAAGATAAAATTCAATTCAATAATTTTTTTTTTTTTTTTCCATTATACTTTCTGTAATTCATTTACGAACGTGTTCATGCGGCAGATATTTGATTAAAAATAAAGGGAAAAAAAAAATAAAAAATAAAACACTAGAGTTCGTCCAACTTTGAGAAAACTTTCATTTTAGTCCTTCAACATTTTTTATTTCTAACTCACTGGTAAAGTTTCAAATTCATTTCAATTTGATCGCCAATTACAATTTCATCACAAAGGTTAACATCGTTTTCCACATCAACTACTCTTAGGGTCCGTTTGATTGCAAATGTGGGATCTGAGTGGAAAAAAAGAAATGACAGGTAATAAAATTGCCTAGAATTTGTTTTACTGAGAATTATAATTAATTGTGTTTGATTGGTATAATTTTTCATCTAATCCGTTTGGCTTTATTTTTCATGCAAATCGTTAATTTTTTTACAATTGGGGATAAAATTTGCTTGGATTGCCAAAAAAAAAAAAAAAAAAAATATTTGAAATTTTTTTTGTGTTCTTTTGGCTTTATTTTTCATTAAAATTGTCAATTAAATGAATAATTTTTTTTTATCAATATTGAGTCTAAAATGTGTTCCAAAAAAAAAAAAAAATCGGAGCAGAAGGTTGTGGAAATTTATTTTCCACCAAATAGTGGAAAAAGTGGACAAGTGGCAAGGGCAAGGAAAAAGAATTTTCAAGAAAATATACCCTATCAAACACCACAAAAGTGGAAGTTGTTTTTTTTTTTTTTTTTTTTTTTTTTTTTTTTTTCATGGAAAATAAACTCTTATCAAACATGCCCTTAATATTAGTTTGCTACTTCAGCTTGAGAGCAAGGCAAGCTTGCACTTTTAACACAAGATTTGACCTACTAAAATGCAACTTTTAGTACAATCAGGTGTAATATAAACATGAGCTTTACAAACTAAAATACACAATTTTTGTCACAAAATTGGACAATAAACGAGTCTCATTAACACCTATATTGTTCACAGAAGAAAATAACGTTAGAACTTTTGTAATGGAATCATTATTGAAGATAAAAATTAAATTAATGAGTCTTCCAATCTCTAAATTTAGGTTTTCCAACGAGATGGTTCAACGTTAATATCGTAGTAAAAATAAAAGTGTGTATAATATGGATGTATATGCAGAGAGAGCGAGAGAGAACCTGCGTAACTCTAAAATGTAGGAGTGAATTCTTCTGTGTAGAAATAAGGTCTCCTTATATATATAGTGACTAACTGTTGAAAATGGTTTAGCAGAAACTGCGGGAGGGAGGGGCCATTTTCTGCATATGGGACTGACCAAAAACAAAGGAATATTGGTTGTGTTGGTGGGTTTTGTGTGTTTTTCAAATTTTGGCCAAAATAATTTTTGAAAATTAGCTAGAGACAATGAAAAATGGCGAGTGTGGATAAAGAAGATAGAAAATGATGAGTTAACCAGTGATTGTATGGTCACTGTTGTAGATTAGAGAGTGTCACATGTTTACATATCACTTTCAAAGTGTACACCAAACTTTCTAATCCACACTTTTGTACTACGTTCATATAGGTCGAGGAAGGTTTGGTGGTTGTTGAGAATGAATTAAATAATTCGATCCGCGTTTTAAATAGAAACAGCCTTTGTCGTAGAACTATTTGGGAACTCAACTTATGGGTATGCCATATTTTGATCGATCAATCTATTTTCATTTATCAAATTAGCACTAAACTTACTTTTTATTATCTTATGAGTCGATCCATGTGTACAACTTAAGAAAGAATTATTCTATACGTACAAAATCTTATACAAAATCATTTACAAACTCGCCAAGTGGCGCCCTCCTATTGGAGGGGTGCCGGTCCAATAGGGGGCGCCACTTGACGGGTTTGTCATCTATTTTGTACAAAATTTTGTACTTCTAGCATGGTCCCTTAAGAAATTTACGTTGTCCTCAACTCACATTTTAAAAGATTTCTTAACATTTTTGGATTTTACGGTTTTGGATAGAATTCCACATGATCATAATTACCCTAATTCCATATTAATTTTTAAGGATTCTCATGAATTTCATGGATTCGAATTATTAAGACTAACTTTTTCTGGTATATCTTAACTTGTTAAATTTAAATGAATATAGCTTTAAAAAAATCATTTAATATAATATATTCTTTTTTCGAAATTAAATAAGTTATTTAAAATGCATTATGTCCTAGCATACCATTCATGAGAACAATTTTTTTTTAATTATTATTATTATTATTGGAAATTATGTTATAGAAAATATTTCTATATCATAAATATAAATTTAATTATTTTAATGGAGTTTGTAACATATATTTATGGTGTTTTTACTTTGATCACTTATTGTGCACAAATTAAATATGATTTTTTGAAAATATAAAATGCAACAAGTTATGGACTCGAAATCCACTTATGTCTATGAAACCTGAAGGGTTAGGTTGAAATTCCAAAATTACATATTGCATTCATGAACTAAAATTTATTAAATTTCTTCCAATTAATAAAATACTCAAAATTCACGAATTATTGTAGTGCTTAAAATTATAAAGAATTTAATAAATTTTAAGTTAGAGAAACTTGAAATTATATAATATCTTAATATTAACTAGGGGTTGTTCTTTAACTCAAATTTTAATGTATTTTACAAGTCTATATATTAATTAGGGTCTCTCTCTCTCTCTCTCTCTCTCTCTCTCTCTCTCTCTCTCTCTCTCACACACACACACACAACCACCGGAAAGAAGGAGCAAAGCAAGGGTGATAACGCCACTACGGTGGCGTGAGCGACGATGCCTCACGTTCTCACACAATCGAACGAATTAAAAAATACATCTGTAAATTAAAATAATTATAACAATACAAATATAGCACACCAACAACACGAATGAATACAACAGTGACATAAAATAAAAATAAAATCTAACTTTGGAAAGGTACAAATATCAAATATACGACAAATCTAACTTGAATACGTTGAAAAATTACATCCGTCATGTTTGGATGAATTCATAAGATAATTATCATTGACCGAAAAATTATGTACCTAATTTTCTTGGTATTGATTCAAGATCGAATGTCTTGTACAAAAATCCTATTGTAAATGATGTTTCCAAATTCCATTTCACGAGAAACTTTTTTTTTTTTTTTTAATTACCATTTCTTTTGCACTTGGAATTAATGACAGCCGCAATTCCAGCAGCTGAGAATTTCAGTTACATATGAATATATTTGGAAATGAGAAGACCATTAAATAGTGGTGTCAAGACGGATGGGCTGCCAGGCCCGCACGAAGACCGGCCCGCTATTCTGGTAAACCGCAAGCCGAATCACGGGCCTATTTTTTGCGAACCGGGCCGGGCCGGTTCAAACCAAACGGGCCGCGGTTAACCGCGGGCCGACCCTTTTTTTAAAAAAAAATTTAAAAATAAATTTTTTTTTAATGTTATTAAAGTTTTTTTAAAAAAATTAAACGGGCCGAGACGATTTTTTCTAAAAAACGGCCCATAAACCCAGTAGAAGCCCTAGTGCGGGTCGGGACCCGATCCATTAAATCTGGAAAAAAATATAACATGTAGTACAGTTGTATTTATTATTGATGGGTACGTATGAATTTTTCCGTTTCTAAAAAATTAAACCCAGTAGCTATGGGCCGATCCATTTCAAGTTCAGTGGATCGTTGAATTTGTTACCGGTCCAAAACTGGTGGGAATTTTCGGTTGCATTCATTCATATTTTTTTGAGCCGAAAATCTTTAAGAATTTGAAAAGGTAATTTTTATTGTTTGATAATAGATTAAATAATATTTCTCGATAAATCACATATTTTAATTCCTAATTACATCAAAACGTTAACTGTAAGAAAATAATTGACAAATTTAAAAAGCATAAACTATTAAGTAAGTTTGCTCGCACGATTTCATGACATACCTAACACCTACCACAACGGCCCAATTTATGAAGTAAAATTGTCCAAAGATAAAAGATCGAAAAGTGTTTATTTCTTGATCGTCTTGAAGACACGAACTAACATAAATGATAAAATCTATGGTATCACTTTTGTTAATATCGAAATTTACTTTTCAATTTTTGTCAAAATGAAAATTCTTTCTATTTTACAAAGCATTTTGGATATTATAAATTGGTATAAATTCTTTTTTAATCACACATTTCACTCTATCAATAAATTTTATCCACTTTTTAACCACACATTTCATTGAACCCAATAACTTACAATCTCAAAACACAACACCAAAAATCACCTTTTGCAACATTCAAAATGCAACATTCAATCAATGAATGTTGCTAAAAGAGTCTACGGCAACATTCTAATAAGTGAATGTTGCAATTGGTTAATTTTTTTGAGCTTTAGCAATATTTTTCAAAAGAATGTTGCCAATGTCACTTTTTGCAGTCAAAAAGTGAACTTTTTGCAACGTTCACTAAACTTTCCATTTTTACAACAGCAAAAAGTCCACCTTTTGCAACGTTCAAATGAATGTTGCAAAAGATGGACTTTTTGCAACGTTCACTGAACGTTGCGAAAACTTCCAATTTTTGCAACGTTCATTTGAACGTTGCAAAACGTCCATCTTTTGCAACGTTCATTTGAACGTTGCAAAAATTATCAAACCCAAAAAAAAAAAAAAAAAAAATCAAAATCAAATCAGCCCTAATTTTTCCTTCTTTCCTTGTTTACGCCTCTCATTCGACTCTCAATCACTTCCTCTCTTACAATACTCTTCTTCTTCTTCTTCCTCTCTCACAATCCTTCTCTACAGACATCGCTGTCTCTGGGTGGCGCCACCACAACCAACGGTGGTCAGTCACAGTATGGTGCCCCTGTCGGTGGCACTGGAGCTGTAACAGGGGAGTACACTGGAGGATTGGGCAATACTGGGGGCTACAGGATGCCTTCAAGTACTATTGGGCTACAAAGTTCTGGGGTTACCCAGATGGTGGAAACTATGGTCTTCAGCCATCGTATGCTTCCCAGCAGAATCAGCCTGGGATTGGTCCAGGACCTGGGTTTCCTCCTTACCAGGGTATGCCACCCTATTACTGAGGTAATTGTTTTATATAGCTTAATTTACATGATTAACTTATTTTATTTATGATTACGGTTACAGTTGCTAGCTTCGAGCAATAATTTTTTTGGATTGGGTGTGATTGGATTGTATTTGTTATAATAGTAGTTATATGGTCATTGTGTTATATAGCTTAAATTACCTGATTAACAAATTTTATTGATGGTTACTGTTGAAGTTGCTAGATTTGAGCAATAAATGTTTTTGTCTGTTCATTAATTCTGTTGCTTGTATTCCGTAATTTTAGTTGCTTTAAAGTTGATGAAATAAATACTAAGGAGAAAAGGACGGAAATTTATGAGGAATTTTCTGCAAAAATAATACACAAGCCAACAAAAATTGCTTTTGAATGTAACACTAAATGATTACAACACCATCTTTGATTGGATTACTTCTAGTTTCAAATACTCGTTCAATTACTAATAGATTGCCCTATTACAAAATTTCTTATGTTATTTTATGTTGGCCAAAGTTGTTGACACAGATACTCTTTTGTAAAATGATCTGGTAACTCTGGACGAGGCTCTGAAGACCTATAACAATGCTGTTCTGATGGCTGTGAATGCAATTTCTGTTCTCATATCTGTAAGCAAGCTTTTATAATCCTTATTTTGATGCTCAAGTTTATTCCCTTTCCAGTCTTCGTTTTATTTAGTAACTTAACATTCTTGTCATTAACAGGAGAAACACGTAAAGCTTCTAAGTGAAACACACAATAATACCGAAGAACTTAAACTTCCGGAGTTCAGAAAAGTAAGTTCTTTTACAATCTGGGTTTTTACTGAGTTGATAGTTCTATTTGTGTTGCCTGCTGCATTTCTTAATTCAGGTTATGAAACAAGATTCTTTATATTGATTAGTGCAAATCACATCAATATTGCGGTCATTGGCACTCTTAGCAATCTTATCCCTCTCTCATCTTATTTCTTTGTTTCATGATAAATATTGGACCTCAAGGTTTCTGGGAGGAACTGCCGGACATGGTTCCTCAGCACTTCTTATCTTTTTTTTTTCCCTTCAATGCTGGCCTAGTTGAGGTTTTAAATTTCAGAGATTGGAGTTTCTTACTTTGATTAGCTCCTACTAGTCTGAAACTTTATTGGATTTTTTCCCTTTGTCTATCTACATGAGGCTAAGGATACACATTTTATTCTAATGTATTCCGTTAATTAAATATTTTTTATGTCATGAAATTTATTTGAAGAAGTTAAAGGTATTATTTCTGATGATATAGTATTTGCAAAAATTCAATTTTGATAGTAAAAAAGAATTATTGTTATTTAAATGATGGAATGTCAACCAGATAAGTAGTATCTAATAGCTATAGCCAGGGGCGAATTTAGAGTTCAAGTTCAGTTAGAGCGGACCGTGAACGTTGAACACTTATTGTCAATGGTCAACGTCCGTGATAGCGGTGTTGTTTATTAATATTTAGTTAAATAATATTCAAAAAAATCGTACGGACTAGACTAGAACTAGGTACGAACTTTTATTTCGGATGAAAAAATCGTTCTATAATCTGCAAAATATCCTAATTTATTTTTCAATCAAAGATGCAATATCTATTAACAAAAATGTCAATATTTAGTTTACAATTAAAGTTGATAAATAAGCATTATTATATTAACAAAGTTGAAATTATTTATGTGCTTATATCAATTCTATGTGTTTGTGTGATCCCACTTTTTCGCAATCAATTTTTGGGAATGAAAAGTGGAATCTTCTATTAATTAAATAAGATTTTGTTGAAAGACTCCATATGACACTAAAGCCAATTTTTCTTAAAAAAAATAATAATAAATTTGTCATTAATTAATCAAACTCTTAAATCAATTGATTAGAGAAAAAATCAAGAAGAGAAACAAATTACAGGTTAAATTGCATTAAACCCAGTAATATTGAACATATATTATTTTGTTTTCCTCATTGTTACAAATCAACGATTGTCATGATGGTGGAGTTGGCAATATGTTTAAAGGAGGTGCTAGGTTCGAATCCCAATAATTGTCACTTGTTTTGGTAAAATTATTAAAATACAAAAAACTACAAAATATATGATGTTGGAGTTTCGAACCCAAAACGTCCAACTCAACGGTGCAAGCTCCAATCAGTTAGGCTAACAAGGATGTTAGTGAATAAAATGAATTATTAGTTATATAATATAAATTGTTTTTCTATTTTCAAAACAAAAAAATCATTCTCGGCGGATTCAGCACGAGCGGCCGCGGGGGCTCGCCGTAAGCTAGATCCGTCCCTGGCTATTGCTCTCTTGCATTTGCAGGTTGTATTACTATTGAAGAATTGGGTACAGTAATAAGGTCATTTGATCTGAATCCAACTGAGGAAGAACTTGAGGAAATTATAAATAACGTAGATTCAGATGGAAATGGGACCATAGAATTTGCAGAATTCTTGAATCTCATGGCTAATCAGATCAAGGTAATCACTAATAATCTCATCTTTCTTAATTAACTCTTCTCTTGAATTTATTTTTTAAATAATCGATTTACTCGAGATTATGCAAATCCTTAAAGCCCTTATGATCTCATGTAGCTGCGGCATGCATGTGATGATCAATCTAGGTGAAAAACTAACAGATGAAGAAGTAGATCAGATGATCAGAGAAGCTGATCAGGACGGTGATGGACAAGTCAATTATGATGAATTTGTTTAGATCAGATGATGACAACCATTGGATAGGATTTCTTTAATGATGCTTATATTGTCTATTATTTATCTCTTGTTTAGTGTTTGATTAATTGTTTAATTAATTATTGTTAATCTACCTTTGTAATAGCTGAAATGTTGGATTTTTTAACTAATTTATTTTCCATTAAATTTCTAGATCTATGGATTTTCTCTTGGGAATTTTATTTGTTTCATTATTGAGTAGTCCAACTGACTCAAAACGACATGTGTTCGTTTTCATAACATGTTGGTTAATAATTTGATGACTTGCGTTCTTTTTGAACGTTCAAAGTGTTATTTTTATTAAAATGTTTAGTACGCAACAAGCCAATTACAATTTATATTCGTCAAAAAAAAAAAAAAAAAAAAAGACTTTTAGCAACGTTCGCTGAATGTTGCGAAAAATTCCTACGACAACGTTCATTGCACGTTGCGAAAAATCTCTACGGCAACGTGCAATGCACGTTGCGGAAAACCTCTACGGCAACGTAAAATGCACGTTGCGGAAAATTTCTACGGCAACGTGCAATGAACATTGCCGAAGGAATTTTTCGCAACGTTCAGAAAAGGTTGGAACTCTATGGCAACGTCAAAATTCGCAACATACACCCGAACGTTGCAAAAAGTCTATGACAACGTTTTTTGACCGTTGCAAAATGCAGATTTTTGGTGTAGTGAAAGCTTTGTCAAACAAGGACGCATGGTGTTGGAACTCCTATGAAAAGTAAGTGGCATAAATCCACATTTTTCGAATGAGATGTTGATGGGTCTATGCCGCTCAAGTCACTAGAATACCAGACATGTTACTCTATTGTTGTTGAATAGTCTTCTATTTTAACAACCCCCTATTGTGCTCGATAATTCAGCATGCTTGGTCGAGCCTTGTAGCTTTTCAAAATGATTATGAAGTATAAACAATCGAAAAAGTACATTTTAAGATAGACCTGTATCTTGCTCATATTTGTCTAACATCGTGGTAACGTGTAAATATGTAGTTAAATTTATCCATTTTGAAGTTCCTCATCATAACACTTGGGTGTGTTTGATTGCAATGATGAAATTTGGGAAGTGTGAGTTTCCTAAAAAAAAAAAAATCTAAATAACATTACTCCGGAAAATGTTTTCCTTATTTTTTGAGAAAAACATGATCATATGATCAACTTTTGAAAAATATTTTTTATGAAAAAAATATATCAATCAAGCGCCCCAAGAATAAGAACTTTGGTGAAAAAAAGATATTTTTCATAGAAAATAAAGTCAATCATTCTTGAACTTTGGACGTCTTCACATTGACTTGCATTAGGCTCGGATTGGACACTTCTGACTTAAATAAGGTCCTCTCGTTGGCCTAGTGAGCGGACCTAACCTCAGTCTTCGACATAACTGAAACCTCCTACTTTTGCTTGTCGAAGGCCGTAATGTAAATCGCTTTCTTGAGCTATAAATTATTGATATAAGCCCAATTGTAATAAGTCTAGATTTTTTTCCCTCAAGTCATTGAAAGTAAAAGAACGAATCACATTTATAAAGATAACATTTACTTGAAATAAGCACATCTAACTTCCTACTAAGCATCAAATTTTCTCATGGCTAAGTTCATCAATAATATGGGCATGGAACAAAATTTTGATGGTTTAGAAAGATTAGTGATAAACCATGGCAAAATAGTTGTACATAAATTATATTTGGACAATTAACTTTTTATATGCATTAAAATACACGAAGTTAAAGAATATATTTCCCTTCAAAGATTTACAACCAAATCGAACATCAGTATCGAAGATCTTATCGATCTTCAGCTCAAAACATTGTACCCTTCTATACAAATGAAAAACCTCAAACCTAAACCCTCAAAGAATGAATCGCAGCTACTTCAATGGACCAAAAAATAACACCGCACAGATATCAACCCTTCCCTTCACTCTAAGAATCACTTAGACTCTATATTTACACAGAATCACCCACAAAACCAGACATTTGAGATAACACAATGAACACGAAAGGAACCAGAAAGACTTAGAAAGAATCCAGAGAGTTCTACACAAGACTCGAATAAAAAGTGCAAGTTAAGGCAACTACTGAAGTTCCTTTTATACACCTTATCACCACCGTTGATATCTATACGTGATCAGTGGTCCATAATAGCACGTGTTTCACTTTATATTGGGCTTGGGTTATGGGCTTCTTCATTTAAGTTATTGGGCAATGGTTAAGCAACAGTTTGGGACAAGCCCAAATTTCATCATCACCCAATAGCTTAGGATTGGACTTTGGCATCATAGCCCAAACAATCTCCACCTTGATGCCAATGATCAACAAACCAGTTCAAAACCTCTACACCGCCAATTTATCCTTTTGAGCTCCAAAGATCACCAGCACCAAGATCTAACAAGTTACCTACAGCATCACAAAAATAGCCCAGTATCAATTTTCACACAACAAACCTTCAAGCCACAAAGACTCTTTGGCAGCCACATATTCAACTAATGTGGTAGACAAGGCAACAATAGGTTGCAATTGAGATTTCCAATCTTATACAAGTACCACATAATATAAACATATAAAAGGTGGTTGATTTTATATTGTCCCTATCACCAGCATAATCAGAATCTACTAAACCCTTTAGAATAACACCATCTACCCATTTTCTACCCATCATTGTTACTGTAAAATTTTAAGATTTTAAATCCCTTCATCTATTGTACTCGATTATTTTTCTATCCATCACTGTTACTATAAAATTTTAAAGCCCTTCATCGATCATTTTTTTTTTTTATCAACCATCATCATCATCGGCAGGTGACAACCGACAAATTTCACCAATCACATTAGTTACTAAGCACGATTTTGCATCAAATATCAAATGTACCAAAAACTGGTACATGGATCAAGAAAAGGGTAAAGGCTCAAATATATTTTCGCGTAAAGAATATAATTATTACAATTCCTATTACATGTTTAGTCAAGTAATGAATCATTTTGAGTGTGTTTTTCTGAATTATTGGACTACTTGCATTGTATTCCAATTTCTTCTTGTCCAATTAGTGGACTATGCACATGCATCTCCCAACTCATGCAACTTGGTGCAGCATACCTTCTCTTTTTTCTTTTTTTTGGTACTATTAAGAGATTTCTACAAATTTTCTAAGCTTGATGGGACATAGTACCACACTACCACTTATATGAAATATTTCCAACTTTAATTATTTCTTTGATTATTACATAGGATTGAGTGGGTGTTCTTTATATATCCAAAAAAAAAAAAAAAAAAACATTTTCCGAAGATTTATAATTAAGTCAAAAGAACAAGATTTTTCAAAGATACATGATTATTTAACCAAACTTTTTTTTAATATCTCGCACATGTTGATTAGTTAAAAATGAAATTAATATACAATATATAAAAGCTTGAGTTATTCCCCTGAATAATATGGTATCAAAGTCGGAAAAAACTCCTTTGCTCGGCTCAATGCCAGGGCCAAGGACAGGGGGCCCTGGCATTGAGCGGGGCCAAGTAGCATCTCTTATCAAAGTTTATTAAATTTAAACGAGTAATTTAATTTATTATATAAATAACTAAGGTAGAAAACATTAATTTTTATTGAGAACGTTTATATTACTATTTTTGTTTATTGTTATAATAAGTACAAGAGAAGTAAAAAGTTATGCAGAATTTGTAATTGATATGGTAGGACATGCCTTTATCCATACTTACCCTACAAGTTTAGTTGGGTTATGAGTAATAAAATTTTTGAAAAAACTACTCGATAAACGATAAAAGATTTTATAGATGTTATAAAATTAAGATTTTCAAAACGTAGCGAAGAATGAGCTCATAGTTCAGATGCTACTCGTATTTGGTTAGAGTACAATATCGTGTTGTCGTTTATGAAAGACATAGTGAATATAGGTCTAAGTATTACTAGTGCGAATTTGTTTAGTTTTATTGTTTTTTATTTCAGTTACATAAATTTATCATTTAGAATTATGATTGATATGTATGGTACAAAGAATCTAACTAGATTTATCATTTATCATAAGCCTTTTTTTTATTCTTAATCTCTTTGAACAAAAAATAAGTCATTACATATATCTTTAATAAATAGTGCAATAGATAGAAATTAAAAATGTTTACACAATAAATATATTGGGAATATTGTGCATTTTTCTCACAGATTAAATTTTAGCTTGTGTTTGATAGCCATTTTCAATTGATTTTTAGAAGAATTCTGTGTGTTATACAGTGAGGAGAGAGCTGCATTTGTTGACAATTCCTAACAAAATTATCTAATTGCCCCTTCACATAAAATTCATTCTAAATGAAGTAATGGCAATTCTGTCTTTATGCTTCCTGTGCAATTAGAATATGTTGTACCACTGGATCTGGATCCCACTAACAAGAAAAACGGTCAAAAAATGAATTCCCTTTTCGGCCAAAATGCGTGCTAAACAAGTAAATGTTCAAATCCTTTTGGGATAAATTATTTTACAATTTGTATTAAAATTTATTTGAATTGTCAAAAAATAAAAAATAAAAAATAAAAAAATATTTTCATAAATTTTTGGTATTCGTTTGGCTTCGTTTTTCATGCAAATTGTCAATTAAATAGATAAATTTTTTTACCATTGTATTTAAAATATGTTTCCATTACCAAAAAGTTTATAAAAAAAATAAAAAAAAAAAAAAAACCTAGCAAGGTGAAAAATAAATTCTCACCAAAATCATAAGAAAATAAATTCTTACTTTTGTACTTCAAGGGATTGTACCTAAAATATTGATGGCAAATCTGGCTAATCAAACAGCCAAAAGTAAGAACTAAGGCTTTATTATTCATACATTTTGTAAGTTTCACAACCTATAATTACTTAATTTGTATATCTTTTTATAGGTTTCTTTCTTTTCTTACTCCTTCGTAGTGCTTTTTCTTTTTCAAATCACTTATTATTCATTCACTTTGCTTTTTTTCTTTTTTCCTTTTTTTTTTCAAATTCAACAACTCTCTTTTTAACTTTCTCTTTATGCCAGGTGATGAACATGCATCAAGAAAAGATGCACAAATAATGCAACAATGGATAAGGATCTAGTGATGAGTAGATCCCGATTATTTCTACCTCAATTTAGGTATCACTAGTACATTGAAAAACAACATTAGAACATAAAGATTATCGTCGTAGAAAAATGTTCAACGATCATTTGAATTTTGATGATCAAGTCAACTATTGGAACAAAAAATAAAATGAGTGCAGAAGACGAGTGTTAGAGGATTTGTCTAGATTTTTTATTAACATACATTTTCGAGGACTGTCAATCATTCACGTATAGATAGAAAAGGTTATAAGTGGGCCAAGATGGGTTGGTGGTCTAAGCCCAAGAAGAGATTGTTGAATTTATACAGTCCAATCCAATCGACATCGTCGATATCAAGTCAGCTAACAAAGAATCCCTCCCTTCAACATACATACCACGTAATTCATTGTATAACAGCTACTTTTCAAAATTTCAATTGTTTGAATATATTTAAAATTATATACACCAATTTGGCCGGGAAATTGTTGACCAAGCGGCGAAACTGGTTTGGTAGCTTTACTGAACCAATGTACTAAAAAATTGGTCGAAATAATCAGATTTAGATAAACAACGGCTCCACCAACTCTGAGGCAATTCATTATTTCAAAATTTCAAATCCAGATTTTACTGACAGAAGACCTCCATTCATTACATATTTCAAATAATTCAATTATTCAAAGATAAAGGCAAATGGAATGATTGAGAAAAAAAATAAAATTGTCTGAGTGATCAATTAATTTATTCTAAAGGGATTTATTAATTTATTTATTTTTCAAATTCATGTCCTACGTCATGTAGAGTGTAATGCATGCGTCAGCCAATTACATTATTTACATTCTCGAAATAATTACCTTAAACTTTTCATCTTCTATTCATTCGTCTCACTTGCATAAATTAATCATTTGTTAGTAAGAAAGGCATATCTCGCATTTCATAACGATAAATAAAAAAAAAAATATTCGTATAGGTTAATTGTTTACTTGATTGAGATCGTACAGTTTTTAAAGAAATGACGATATTTTTCAACAATTTCATATATTTTTTTTTTTTTAAATATTTGAGATCGACAAGGAAAAAGGTAAAGGTGCATTCGAATACTGTCCAACATTAATCTAGTGGAAATTTGATGTTGAGATATCATAACAAAAAATTTCATTAATGCACGTAGGACATAAGAGGGGTCAGTATTCTTCCCAAAACAATGTCTATAAAATGACAACACATGTGCATTTACGTGTTTGATCTTGAGTTCCTTTTCTAGTTAGGTTTGACATCAATTGACAAAGAATTCAAAGGTTGTTTAAACTTGCGTATTGACGTGAAGTAATATTTAGATAAGGCTTAATCTAATATTAAGAGAACCTGGAATAAACACAATATGCCAATTCTCAAATGTGGTGGATGGCTTACCCAAAGACATATGTGCAGATCCGAGTGAATGACCTTGAGCTTCACAATGACCATGCTATCAGTATATGGAGAATCTTATTATCATTTACTCAAATAGGTATCGAAGGAAGTACGAAAAAGTACTCCATGACTCGTTTGCATGTATCCAAGAAAGAAAGGAAGCTGACCTTGGATGCTAAAATTGATGGAATTGGTTTTAAAAATATAGAAAATTTGGTTAAGTATGACTTGAAAAAAGTGATTCGGTATCAACTTTGAGCAAATATTTGGACTTAATTCAATGGTCAAATTACAAATGTAAATAGACTAACTCGTTATTCTTGTTTAGTAGATCACCGTTGTATATTTGAAAGACTAAAAACTAATTCCGGATAAATGAAAAATTACGGTTCAAAGTTGGAAGGAAAGATGATGGTTGGCTGGAAAATCTAAGCAACACCGTCACTCGCCTGACGCTGGCCTATCGTTCGAGCGACGGCCCAGTGAAGAGCGAGCGATGAGCTCACTGTTTTTTACGCTCAAGCGAGGTTTAGGTAAAAAGCTAGCGACGTCAATTGTTGCAACCCTTGGCAAAGGTTGCTGAGTTTTGGGTCGCGTTTCTTCACTCACAGCATTTCTTCCTCTGTAAATAGGACCTTTGAGATGTCCATTTATACACACCAATGCTAAGCAATCATAAGCATAACATTCTTTCTTCTCCCACAACCAAATTTTGCATAAACATTGCATAAAATTCTGGTTTT